>BSBK01000667.1:190000-630000 GCA_027943335.1 Chamaecyparis obtusa
TATCCAGATCTAGGGTACTTTTGTCTCCAAAATTATTTGGAAAGCTTGGGAGTCTGTCAAGCCATGGCTTTGGTGGGCTGGGAATGGTTTTCGAGATGGCCTTTCTTTTAACCAACAAAACATTTGGTGGTCTCCTCTTTTTGCCCAGCAAGGGATTCCTCTTGCCAGAATTCAAGGGGTTAGTGCTCTTCAATTTCACAAGTGTGGCATTCAAACCCCCAAGGATTTTTTCTCCAGAGCCACTATGAGTCTCCGATCTTGGGATGATCTCTGAGTTTAGTTTCGACTCATCTGCCTAGATTGTTAGACTTTTCACTTGATGGTTTTTGTCATTCCACCTCACCTCTTGCACAAGCTAGGAATTCAGTCAGTTAGACCATGGTGGAAAGATTGGAAGTGGTATCCTACCACTCCTTTCACTAGTTACAAGCCTAAGCTTGGGTATTCTTGGCTTATGCCTCATTTGCCCATGATTGATTCTCTCAACCACTATTAGCATCTTTCTTATTCTCAGAAGAGCTAGGGTTGGAGATTTCACACTATTTGGGATTCTATTACTAAGCCTAAAATTGCTCATTTTGCCTAGTGTTTTTTATACCAGGGCTTACTCTTGGGAGCTAGACTTCAGCATATGGGGGTTCCTAACCCTAAATGCCCTTTTTGTGGTCACTCAGAGATGCTCATGCATATTTTCTAGTTTTTTCATTGTGCCCAAAACTATTGAAGTTGGATTCATGACTTTTTTGCTCCCTTCAGGCTAGAGCCCTTTTCTTGGCATATGGCTCTTCTCAATGACTCTCCCAAAATGCCTTCCCAGTTCACCCAGATATGGCATAATTTTAGGCTGGAAATTTTGTTTACTCTATGGAAAGATAGAAACACTGTGCTTTTTTCTCACAATTGTCAGGATAATCATGTTTCTCTTTTTTATAAAGCTTGTATTTGTAACAATGTAATGATGCGAATCCATGTGCAGCAGACAAGGTAGCCCTGGAGTTTTCCCACTTACAGGAGTTGCTCCAGCACTGGGGCAATGCCCCTTGCACTATTGCTTGGGTGCCTCCAAATTCTCTCTCAGCTGATTGTACACTACCCAGGGGCTGACGTCGCAGTCGGAGCTCCTCTGCCAAATACTCTAGGACTCCATGGCAATGGTGTTGCCACTCCGCCTCCCCTCCTCCTCGAAGGGATGTAGGTTCTGGTTGGCCTCCTGTGCTTGCTTCCACTGCTGCTACTTTTTCTCGGCCTTCGGCCTCTACTCCTAATAATCAAGGAAGGTTCCCTTGCCTGGCGCTGGCTATCTCGCCCAATCAGGAGGAAGGAGAAGTTGAAAAAGATCCAAAAGATGGCTAGGCCATTCCTGATCAGACTCTTGGGCCCAATGTCTGGGGCAATCCAGATGATAAAGATCCTCCTCCCTCTTTTTCTACTTCTCTCACAACCTAAGGGTTTTTGGTTTTATAATCTTTTTTTATGAATAGTTGTTTGTTTCCAGCCTAAGTGTCATGTGAACTTGCGGGGTGATTCTTTCCCCCGACCCTTTTTTGTGAATATTGTACTTTAATATTTCTATTAATAGTGAAGGCCTCTATTCATCAAAAAAAATAAAAAAATTCCTAGCATATTTGAAATATGTAATTTAATAATAAATATTATTTTATATTTTACTTATGTATTTAATTAAATCTCCACTTTCCATAACTAGACTTGCTAATTAATTATTTTTAATAAACATAGGTATTTAATTAATTCTTATTAAGTAAATAACCTTGTATTTTAATATTCTAATATTTTATAAGATATAAGTAATCAATCACAGGATTAACTTTAATTAAATTCTTTATCTATTTTAACACAAAAATCACATCAAACCTATAGGCATGCAAAACCTGAAGAAACTAACTACATCAAAAATACTAAATCAAACAAAAAGGATAAGTTCATGAATGACAACACCTTAACAAATTTGGAGGGTAATAACTAAGATGCTTGTCCACTATTTTTGGATAATAAATGTCTTAGATTAGGATTTAGACATGTTTTTTTTTTATCTCCCCTCTCTTACCATTGAGATGTTGTGATAGGGTATGCTCATCTTGATAATTCAAGGAAGTCAATGTCTGGTACCTGAACTC
Organism: Chamaecyparis obtusa; assembly: GCA_027943335.1. NCBI lineage: Eukaryota > Viridiplantae > Streptophyta > Pinopsida > Cupressales > Cupressaceae > Chamaecyparis > Chamaecyparis obtusa. The sequence goes on from BSBK01000667.1 coordinate 192,136, forward strand.
ATGCATACTAGATGAGTATGTACATACATGTATAAATATATAACAAACAATGGCAGAGATCGACCGATCATGTGGATCTCACAAGAAAGTAACTATGACTTAGTCACTCAACCACATCAGGCACATCAAACAAAAATATAAAACATACACACAATCCATACACATGCAGGTATGGGGTCAGTAAATCCATAAATATAAATGACACCATAATATATAGAAAATTAGCCTATTGGAGGGGTATTACATGAGGCTTATGAGATTAGGGTAGGTTATCTATGTGTTAGAGGGGAAGTAGATTTCTTTGGAGGTGTCACATCCCAAAGTTGGTGACCTAGGTAACCTTAGTAAGTTAAATAAGTGATAATATAATACATAAAATAGGGTTTTAAAATGAATTAATAAGATAATGGATTCCTAGCCCTTGCCTTGAGTGCTAGTATAGGCTAAGGATGGGAGTGGGAGAATATTATTTTTCATCTAGTAGTGTCAGTGATTTTTAGCATGATAGGTTATCCTTATCTACATGAGATGATTTTGAGTTTTGCATATGTTCACACTTGGGAGTTGCAGTCCAGTGAGATCATTCCAAGGGGTTGACATATGTGTTGAAACTTCCTTGATTTCATCTTAGGTTTCCTATGTGTTTTGGTTACCTCTGGATTAGTATGTGTATCTTTGAGTTTTGAGTTGTACCTTTGAGATAGGAAACTTTTAGGATCCCTTGATTAGTATTACCTAATAAGTGATTTTGGTATTTGTATCCATGTGGGATCTGATGTTATCTCCTCAGCATGGTGGGAGTGGAACCATAAGTTTCCACGAGATCATGAGGTAGTGATTCTCTTACCATTTGAGACTTTGATGTTCTTGTACTAGTACTGGATGATCCTTGTTGGGGTTACTTCTTATTATTTCATCCTTGGAGATGTATTCCTATTCTTTCTTTTATTTGTACTTTGTACTCAATTATACTATTTACATACCATGCAACTTGTGCAATGGATGTGGGTTATCATGTATACCTTATGGTTCAAGATATATTTGTTTATTCTTTTATGAGATGATGTACTTTAGTTTTATTATGTAGAAGATTTATATGATTATTGTACTTAATAGATTAAGTTGTATTTATGTAGTTCTACGTCAAGGAACCTTTGAGATTTGTAATCTAAAGTTGAGTTTGTGTTTATGAGTAAGCATCGACCTTATGTTATTACTTTCAATTTGTTATTTAATATTGTATGTAAACTCTTAAGAAAAAAATTATGTTGTAAACTTAGTAATAGTTTTTAGGTTAATATCTCCTAGGTTCCCTGATGGGGTATTATACTTGGTATCAGAGCCCAAGATTCTACGCTGGGAACTCTGGGAATTTTATATGCCCATTAGATGTCTAGTAGTTAAAAACATGAAACAAAAGACTTAGACATATAACACTCTTGTATTTCATACTATTGCTTTATGATTTTATCACATTTTATTATTTAGATTTGTTTTGAGTTAGCCTCTAGGGAAAGGGTAACAATGGACTCTCTAGTGCATAAATGTGAGTTGAACCTGGTTAAATTCATTACCTCGATTGATCTTCATGTGATTACTTTGGGATCATATGATATTGTCCTTGGGAAGGATTGGCTAGGTTCTCATGGAGCCAACATTGATTGTAGACAAAAGATAATCAAATGCAAGGATGATGTTGGCAAGGATTTTGAGATTATGGGAGTTCAGCATCCTATATCTCTTCACATGATTTTTGCTATGCAAATCAAGAGAAGCATGCGAAAGGGTTGTCAGGTTTTTTCACTAACTATGAATGAGATGGATGAAATTGAAACTAAGGAGAAAACTTGTGATCATTCTACCCTTTAGGAATTTGTCGATGTCTTTCCTAGTGAGATTTTTTATATGCCACCAAAGTGTGATATTATTTCTCACATCGATATTGTTCGAGGAGAACAACCTATATCTAGAGATCCTTACTGGATGACCACACAGGAGTTGAGTGAGATTAATCTTCAGTTAAAGGATCTTTTGATAAAGGGTAGTATTCAGTCAAGTGTTTCTCCATGGGGAACACCTATACTCTTGGTTAAGAAGAAAGATGAATCTTTACACTTGTGCATCAACTATAGATAGTTGAACAAGGTAACAATAAACAACAAGTATCATTTTCCAAGGATTGATTATCTCTTTGATCAGATAAAAGGGGCCAAGTTATTCTCAAAGATTGATCTCAAATCAGGATACCATTAGTTACGCATCTAGGATGCAAATATTCACTAGACTGTATTCTACACTTTCTATGGACATTATGAGCTCACATTAGTCCCTTTTGGTTTGACACATGCTCCATATATTTTCATGTGCCTAATGAATGGCATATTTCATTCTTAACTTGAGTGTTTGGTATCATATTATTAGATGATATATTGATATATTCTAAATCCATAGAAGTGCATGAGGAAAATCTATGATTGGTTTTATAGTGTCTTTGTGACAATCGTTTGTATACCAATGCGGTGAAGTGTGACTTATTTCATTATAGGGTTAAATACTTAGGTCATGTGATGATAGGTGAGAGTATTTCAGTATATTCTTCCAAGATTTGAGCTATAGTAGATTGGCCAACCCCCACCAATTTTTTTGAGGTTTGTATTTTCATGGGCTTGGTGGGATATTATCATAGGTTTGTTAATGACTTCTCAAGATTTGCATATTATTTTACTTCTCTTCAAAGGAAAGTGAAGAAGTATGTTTGGACAAAGAAATGTGAAGAGGCTTTTCAGAACCTCAAGAAACATTTGACTAGTGCACCTATTCTAGCAATACCTCATCCAATGGGAGTATTTCATGGTGCACGTGTTGATGCTTCTGTGAAGGTCTTGGAGCAATTCTTATGTATGAAGGACACATGATTGCTTATGAATATCTCAAACTCAAAGACCATCAATTAAACTATCCTACACATGATCTTGAGTTAGTAGCATTAGTTCATGCATTAGTCTGATGGAGACATTTTCTATGAGGAAATTGATTTGACCTTCATAGTGATTACCATAATTTGCAATATATCTTCACCTAGCCTAATTTGAATGTTAGGCGAAGGTGATGGATGGATTTTCTTTGTGAATATGACTTTGAGGTCAAGTACATCCAGGGTAAGGAAAATGTGATAGCTTGTGCTTTGATTTGTAGGAGACATGAGATTACATCATTGACTCTTGGTGTAGATTTATGGAGTCATATACTCTAGGAGCTTCCTATAGATACTTGGTACAAGGAAGTGAGTGTTGAGATTGAGTCAGGGAGACCTTTGGAAGTTAGGTTTTTAGGTTATGTTTTAGAGTCAAATAACCTTTTTTTCTATTAGCCAGATATATGTACCTATATCAGATGGTCTTTGTACCTTGATTTTATCTGAGGCTCATCGTGCACCTCACTCGGCACATCCAGGTGTCAAGAAGATGCATGCAAATCTTTGATAACTATATTACTGGTCTGGTATGAAATATGACATTTCTAATTTTGTGGCAAGATGTCTAGAGTGTTAGAGGGTTAAGGATGACCATCAGCATCTAGTAGGGATTTTATAGCCTAATATCATTCCATCATGGAAATGGGATATCATCTCAATGGATTTCATTATGGGTCTACCAATGACTCCTCGCAGATATGATACCATCATGGTCACTATTGATCGATTAACCAAAGTGGTACACTTTTCTCCTATGAGAGCATCATATATGACAACTTCAGTAGCTAGAGTCTTTATGTAGGATATTGTGAGACTACATGGTATTCCCCATAAGATTATATCAGATAGGGATCCATTATTCAGTTCTATATTTTGGACCTCTTTGCAGCATGATCTTGGAACACAGCTTAATTTTAGTTCGACATGTCACCTTGAGAATGATTGATAGATAGAGAGCGTTAATCAAGTGTTAGAGGATATGTTGAAGATGTATGTTATGGATAGAAAGAATCATTAGAAGGACTATTTGTATTTGGTCAAGTTTTTTACAACAATGGTTATCATAATTCAATTGGTATGTTGCCTTTTCAGGTTTTTTATAGTAGTCCTTCTCATACACCTTTGAATTTGGATAGGCTAGAGGATCGTATTTTTTTAGGTTCTAAGATGATTCGAGATATAGAGTAGTAGGTGGAGCACATTTTGTTAGGAGTAGCAGTCCACAATACAACTAAGAGGAGGGGTGAATCAGTTGTAAGGCAAATTATTAAACTATACCTTTGAATAGCAGCAGTATCAAATCCAATGAACACAATGAATGCCAACACAATAACATAATATTTTTTTGTTGATAAAACCCTATAAAAGGTAAAAACCCAGTGGGAATTAACACCAACTAATGATTTACTGAGAGTATAGTATCCTTGTTAGAAGATCTAGCCCTGTTAGGAGCTGATTAAAACATTACAGTACACAGTCCGTGTTAGAGGACAGACCCTGTTAGGATTCAAGAAAGAAGGGTGGGATCACTGCCCAGGCTCACTACCTAAAGAAGGTTATATCCACCTTCAAAACTCATTATTCACAACATAAGTGTATATGAAGAAATAAACAATCTTTTGAATTGTCCACTAGCAACTGTCTTTTCTTGATTAGTTCCAATAAAGTACACAATTTTCCTCTTCTCTACATCCAACAGACTCAAGCTCACAGCTTCCATAATCTCTTTTATATCACATACATTCTCTCCATATCTTTCCAAATGAAAATATCTTACATGTATACCCTATTACATTCTACATGATCACATCGACCAATTAGGATTTCCTAATATACAAATAATTACATAACTCCTTTCTAAAATACACACAGTATCTAAAACAAGTATACAATAATTACATTACAAAAATTAAGGATCGACATCCTTAATTCAAGTTTTCCATCCATAATATACACTATAGCCCTCAAGTCAGATTCCAAATAGGTCTTCTCCAAAACACACCCCATAGCTAACATCATCCTACTTTATGTACCTTCAGCAGACCATCGATCATTCTTCAGTACCCTGTCTATCATCACTTAAGCTCGCATACACTGAAACCTCATCTCCTATAAGATATTCCCAAAGTACAGAGACTAACTTTGTCAACTTTCACTGTTATTGTCCAGTAACCAGTCTTCACCAAATCTTTTGTAACTCATCCAATATGCAATATTGCATCATGCGATCTTGGATATAAGATCACAACACCTTCTAGTATATATAGCTGACTTCGCATGATCTAAAACATTCGTACAATGTAATACTTAGCATGTTCTCTTCATAGAAACATATGTTGACATCAGTGACAAAACACAAATGACAATAGAAGCAACTTGAGCATCACTAAACATAGTGATTAAACATATTAAATGTATCATCAATCTCCCCATTACATTAGCAATATCCAACAATATCCCCCTTTCGCATTGATGGAAACATATGGGAAAATCCATTAACCCAACCACAGTGTTCTCTTAGTACCTTCTTCCTTATACAGTATCTCTCCCCTTTAGGGATTTTCTCATAGTAACTCTCCCCCTTTGATAGCAATGGAAAAAGGTGCCATAAGTCATCAACTATCTCCAACAACTGTCTTCAATGATCACTCCCCCTGAGGAGTAGATCCCTACATCAAGTCCAGAATATGATAAGGCTCTAAAAACCTATGGACTGATGCATCCCTACATCAATTAATTTTGACTAAGAGGGGCCTGAACCCCAAGCATACCTCTGAGATATTCAAAGGTATCTTTTGGCAATGACTTTGTAAAGATGTCTGCTATCTATTCCTTTGTGCTAATGTATTCCAACTTTATTTCCTTCTATGCTACCTTGTCTCTCAAGAAGTGATACTTAATAGAAATATGCTTAGTTTTAGAGTGCATCACAGGATTCTTTGACATATTTACTATATTGGTGTTATCACAATGGATAACCACTGGTTCATCAAAAGTTATTCCAATGTCTTTCAACATTTGTTTCATCCAAAAAATTAAGTGCAGTTAATAGAAGCAACAACATACTCTGATTCCACAGTGGATTGAGCTATACAATCTTGCTTCTTACTTAGCCATGAAACCAACTTTTTCCTAAGGAAAAATGCACCTCACTAGTACTCTTCCTGTCATCAATATTTCATGCCCAATCAGCATCAGTATAAGAATAAAGTTCAAAGTCATCATTTCTATCATACCATAAGCCATAGTCCAGTGTTCCTTTTAGATATCTGAGTATCCTTTTCATAGCAACTAGGTGTGTCTCTTTAGGTTATGCCTGATATCTAGCAATAATTCCAACAGTATTAGTAATATCTAGTCTGGTCTGAGTCAAATATTGTAATCCACAAACCATTGATATGTACTTGGTCTAAAAAACACACTTTGTTTCATCATCATTTTTTAGCTTATTATCAGTCACCATGGGTGTACCAACTGGTTTACAGTCTTCCATTCCAAACTTTTTCAGCATTTCTTTAAGATATTTAGTCTGAGAAATAAAATTGTCATTCTTTCTCTGATTTATTTGCAGTCCAAGAAAGAATTTCATTTCACCTATCATGGACATCCCAAACTCATTTTTCATTTCTTTAGAAAATTTCTCACACAATTCATCATTGCCTCCAAAGATAATATCATCAACAAAAACTTCTATTATCAAAACTCCATCTTCACTAGTTCTTAAATATAAATTACTGTCAGCATTACCTTTTATGAATCCAAGCCAAAGTAAGTATCTGTCTAACCTTGCATACCAAGCCCTTGGAGCTTGCTTCAATCCATACAGTGCCTTCTTCAACTTACATACCATGTCTCCATCTTTGCATAAAAGAAATCCATCAGGTTGATCTATATATACTTCTTCTTCAAGATCCCCATTCAAGAATGCAGATTTCACATCCATCTGATATACCTTGAAGTTCTTATGTGAAGCATAAGCCAAGAATAATCTCATAGCCTCTATTCTTGCAATAGGAGAAAATATCTCTTCAAAATCTATGCCTTCTTGTTGTGAATAGCCTTTACATACCAATCTTTCTTTGTTTCTTACTGCAACTCCTTCTTCATTCATTTTGTATCTAAAAACCCACTTAGTTCCTATTACATTTTTGTTTTTAGGTCTAGGAACCAATTCCCAAGTGTTATTTTTCTTTATCTGGTCTAACTCTTCCTTCATAGCATTTATCCAAGATTCATCTCTACAAGCTTCATTTGTAGCCTTTGGTTCAACTTGATAAATTAAACAAGTTTCTTCTCTAGCCTTTGATCTAGTCATTACTCCTTGATTTGTATTACCAATAATTTGATTTTCAAGATGGTTTTTCTTAACATACCTCAAAGTCTTAGAAATCTCAATAGCCTCATTTGTATCATCATCACAAGTCTCATTTTCACATTCAGCCTCAACAAGTTCTTCTTCTGTAGCAGCAGCCTCCTTGATCTGATTACAATCATACATTCTTTCCTGTATCTGAAACCTTTCATCTATCTTCACATTGTTACTTTCAATCATATTCCTTAATCTTAGATTAAAACATTTTTAAGCCTTGAGCTTAGTAGAATAACCAAGGAAGATTCATTCATCACTTCTAGCATCAAACTTCCCTATCCCATCATCTCTTTTGATATAGCACTTACTACCAGATATTCTAAAATATTTTATAGTAGGAGTATGATAAAACCATAATTCATTAGGAGTCTTACTTGTACCTTCTCTGATTTGTATTATGTTCAGTGTGTACACTATTGTCCTAATAGCTTCTCTCCAATGCACATGAGATATATTTCCTTCAAGAAACATTGTTCTAGCAGCATCCAGTATTGTTCTATTCCTTCGCACACTTAATTGGTGTTGCTAAAATCCTCTCACAAGGTAGATCTAATTGATCTGAAGTTACTCCTAATAGGATAAGATCACCATAAGTGATCACACTTGTAGCCTTAACTGGCATACTTCATTTATTGCAATAGTGATTAATTTGTGGGTGTCATCCCCACTACATCTTTTACCTTCTAACAAGGGATTCTACATAACCAAAATACTTGTGTCAAGTGTTACATTTCATGAATGATTTATTGTTTATTATCATGCACTTTACATTTGCAAAGTTATTTGAATGAATGTTGCAAACAATGAATTTAGTTGGATAGATAGACACTAGTATTGCAGATTGTGAATTCAGTAAAAAACTTAAAGGGTACTGATTCACCCCTCCCCTCTCAGTACTGTATCTTTCCTATCCCAATGGTATCCCTCTCAGTTCATTCCAAGTGCCAAAATTTGTATCTGATATTTCCCTTAGTGGTATTTCTACCTAGGACCCATGAATGATTCTATCTTTCTTATATTTCATAACTAGAAGGAGTTTCTACAGAGCCTTTTCTGCTTTAGTCTTTCTTTTCGTGTCGGTAGATGAACTTGGGAGCTCAAGAATTCTGGGAGGGGATCTAGTTGTAGCCATCTTTTTGAGTTATTTCCTGCAAAACTAGATGACTGTTAGAACATAATGTAAGCATATCAAGACAACTTCATATTCTAGAATCTCTAACATCATTCATTTTGGAATGATGGAAAGTACAATAGTTAGTTGATGTGACATTTATCTTAAATGACAGGTCATATCCAGGGTGGGTAATTCTACCTTTTATGCATGCGGGGTCATTTCATTTTCACTTCCAGTTGGCATGACATTAATTAATCACTTAAAGCACATTAATCATTAATTCATGGGAATCCATGGGTATAATTAAAGTGCATGTGATGAGAATCTCGATGGCAACTGTAACAGGACCAGTCACCCTATCATTGGGACTTGAATTGGTGATGTTGGTGACCTACTTCCATTAGATGTGGCTCACCAAGAGGGAGACACATGACTCACTTAACTAGACATTGAATTTTAGAGACTAGTTATTATTTAAACATGGATTATAAGGCCTCGTAAAGAATTCAAAATGAACAATGCTAATCCTATAGCCAAAAACTAACAACCCTTTTCTTAATGCTTAACTAGATATCTCTTTCTTACCAGCCAAGATAGAGGGCATGTGGGTCTTCTCTAGCATGAAGGAAGAGCTAAATCTAAACTCAACACCTATGCACACCAAGCCACCTGATGGACATGTCGTGAAGTGAGAAGCTAGCACGGACTGGGGGGATAAACTGATGCCACTAACAAAGACTACACCTATTAACAAGATGGTGACTAACACCACTTGACACCAGACACTTTACATTTAATATTATCTACACCAACTTACAGGAAGTGCACAAGATAGATCTCATGCACCCAATACCTATAAAATATACAAGATATACAGGTATTTACATAAAATTACAGGGGAGTAGGAAACCTCAAAAGAAAAAAGAAAAAAAGGAAAAACCTACCTGCCTCAACTCACCAGTGCTTCATGCTAACCCTATTTACAGGGTGAAGCCACTGGAATGACACCAACAAAATGAACAAAGGACAAACAAAACCAAAATGAAAGGACATAGCAAATAGAGAAGTGAAAAGAGAACAAACAAAAGAGAGTTGAAGCTAATCTACCTGAAATGAGACAAAAGAATCAAGATTGAAGCACGTTCACCCGCCTACCTTGTAGAGAGTCTAAATTACTGCTTTAGTCATCTAGGAGCGTCAACCTCTACACCAAAGTAAACTGGCATGAGAACACTAGCTTGAAAGGCAATTTAGGAAATTTACTCACGAAGGACTACTATTAGAAATATATCTCTTGGAAGGTAAAAATGCTCTAGGTAATTTGTAAAAAAGGAGGGGTAAAAGGTTTTTATAATGCATGAGTGAGCACTTTAATTGTGGGCAAAAATCTCAAGGTAGGGAACCCTAAACTCTGGACTAAAATACCTGGTGTCTCTCCTATCCATAGGGACAAGGAAGATGACATCAAATACCGGAGTCCAAAATTTTAGAACAATCAACAAGCAATGACTCTGGGAAGAGAACCCCGAAAGAAAAATGAAAGAAGACGGAACAACTAAAGAGAACAAAAACAACAAAGAAAGAAAAAGGAAAGGGGACTTGACATTTCATCCAACAAAATGTAGGGACGAGCATGTAGGGCATAACAAATGGTGACTCGATGGGACAAATCCCCATGCATTTGAGAACTCCATAATTCATCTAGGGAATAGACCGGGGTCTTATCCTTATTAAGGGGTTCTTGGGTCTAATTTGGAGTAGATAATATAATTCTCCATATTTTAGACATCTCAACCTTGGAAAGTAGTGAGGTGTGTGCTTTGGAAATATGTACCTCACAATTCCTGAAAGAAGCTAAGAAATCATATTCGAGTCAGATAGGCATAAGCACTTTTCACTGGTCATCGTGCAATCTGGATCCCAAGATTTTTGCTTCCATTTGAGGTTTTTACCCCTTTTTTATGATAATAATGAGGCGGTACTCCTTTCACCATAGTCCTCAAGTTTAACTTGTTACCACATTGGTACTTCTTTCACCTCATCAATATTTTCTTATTTAGAAAAATCCACAAACCAAGATAATGTAAGCCTTTATATGCAATCTGTTAAGAGTACGATCGATCTACCCTTAGGTTACTTGATGTCTCATTTCTTTCATTTCAGACCAACTCAGTCTGCCCCTATATTTTTTATTTTTTTTTAGCTTGTCCAAATCATGGAAGTGTTCAAATCTGATGAAGATTAGCCATCGTCTTTCATTAGATCCTCGGTAGAACCTTTTAATAAAAATTAGACCAAAAGTTGATTACGAGATGAACTTAAGACTAATAAAATACATGGGATGAGCCTCCCAATAAGTTCTAGTAATTTATGAAGAACATACCCATCTACAATAACAGATAGATTTTTGAGGTCTGAGGTGACCAAACAAACCAAGACAAAAGAAACTAGAGACAAGCGAAGAGAAGACAAGGATATTCAAGGAATCCCACAACAGGGATATTGGGGAAAACTTACTTACAATATTTACACATGGTACAACAAGCAGGATCCGAGAAGGAACCCTCTATCTCATTCAAAGTAATGCTTGAGAAACTGTCCATTGATAGGCAACAAGGCAACCTCTCCAATTAAGGAATTGAGGCAATAAGTGTTAGAATTGCAAATCTCAAAAATTTGATATGGCCCCAGCCAAAGTCTCTAGAACTTAGTATGTTTACCTTTCTTTTCTCGAGCCTTATCCCATAGGAGAACTAGATCCAAAATCTGAAAGGCTTTGTACTGGGCTCTTTTGTCAAACCAATGTTTGACTAGTACCTGATGTTTTGCAAAATCCTCTAAAGTAGCATCTCTTTGTTCTTCTAGGTAGACTAGGTTTAGGAGATAGACCTCCACGATGTTGTTTCCTGCATCAAATTCTTGCATGAACTATAGGACTAGGATTTGCAAGTTCACTGGGAATACTAGGTTTTGGCTATAGACCAGATAAAAAAGGGGAAGTCCCTAAGGATTATTTTATCTGTATTCGATCAGCCCATAGGGCGTACTTAAGCTTGTGATGCCATTCCTGGGGGTTCTTTTCTAGCATATGTTTGATTACCTCTAGGAGGTTCTTGTTGGTAGATTTTGCCACACTGTTATCATACAAATAGTAATTACTTGAGAATTTGAGGGTAATTTTTTGATCGTATGCCCACTCTAGTAGCTGGGAAGAGTAAAAGGTTGGGCCATTATTGCACATAAGGGCCAAAGGCATCCTAAATTTTATGGAAATGTTTTCCTCAATGAAGTTCATAACCACATCTGTTGTATTATTCTTGCATGATATAGCTTTGGACCACCAAGTGCAATAATCAGTAGAAGTCAATATATATCGGTATCTGGAGGATGAATTGGGGTTAATTTCTCTGATAAAGTCAAATTCCCATTGGACAAAGGGTCTTACCTCAAATACTAGTTGTAGAGGCATTGATGGGTTCTACTCCTGAGAGGTAGCAGTTTGGCATGTGTGACACTTCCTTACATGTGTATGAACATCTTTGAAAATGTGGGGCCAATAATAACCAGCACAAAGAATATGGTGGGTGATGGCATCAGCTAAGCCATGCCCAATTTTGAATCATCCATGGAACTCATTAATCATCTACGCAGCTTGTGCTTGGTTAAGACATTGGAGGTAGACACCATCGTAATTCCTACAAAACAAAGTCTCATTCTTTATCATGTAATGTGCACTTTTTAGTCAGAGGGCTCAATGTTTGTTGGAAGGGAGCCTCTTTGGACACTATTTATTCATCAAAAGGAATACTATGTAGCATACCAAGGGTCTTCAGTGAGGTATTCTAAGGTGTATGTTTGACACTCAATTTGGGGGCTGGTTTCAGCCATAGCCTGGCATAATCCTTGCCCATAAGATAATCTCATGGGTTGCATTTCCAAGTCAAATTCCTAGAGGATGGCCATCCATTTCCTACGACATTCTTTGAGTTCACTCTGCATCAATAATGACTTACCGACCTAGTCTGGCATGACGGCATACACTTTACTCCAGAGAATGTAATGCCAAAATATCCTAACTGCTCAGACAAGGGAAAATGCTTGTTTCTTGAGAGGTGAATATCTTATTTCAGCATTCTTAAAAGAGGAACTCATGAAAAACAATAGGTTGTTCTTCCCCTTCAACCTTTTGGGTTAGTACTACAACAACAGAGTGAGTGGAGGCAAAGGAATATATGTCGAATGGAAGGGAATAATCTAGACTGGCTAGGACTGGGGCCTCTGTGATAGCTTGTTTAATCTATTTAAATGCCTCCTTTTCTTTTGAGCTCCACTCAATCTTGGCATCTTTCTTCATCATATCATTTAAAGGTTTAACAACTTCTGCAAGTCTTGTGATGAAACGTCAGACAAAATTGATCTTCTCAAAGAAAGATCTCATTTATTTTTTGTTGTCGGGTATCTGTAAGTGTAGCAGTGCCTCCACTCTCTCTGGGTCGATAGTAATACCCTTCTCATAGATAATATATCGTAGTATTTTCCCTTCAGTAACCCCCGAATATGAACTTCTTAGGGTTGTGGGAAATGTTGAACCGACGACATCTCTTGCAAATCTTGGCGAGGTTTGTGGGATAATCACACATGTCTCGGGAGAAAATGGTCAAATCATCCATGTAGATGATTATGAATTTATTAACCAATCCCTTGAAGGTTATTTCCATCACCTTCTAGAAGGTAGCCCCGGTATTGATCAAGCCAAAGGGCATTCTTCTACAAGCAAATATTCCCCACTTTGTGGTGAACGTAGTCTTAACCCAGTCTTTGAATTTTACCATGACATGGTTATAACATGAGTAACCATCTAAGAAGGACATAATTTGAGATCCATTTACAACCTGTAGCACCTATTCAAGTGAAGATAAGGGATGGTTACATTTCTTTGAGGCCTTGTTCAAATTCCAAAAGTTGACGCAAAGTCTGATCTCCCCATTTTTCTTCCAAACTAGGACTAAATTAGTTACCCAGGTAGTGTACCTGATCAAGAAGATTATTCATGCTGATAGAAACTTTTTCACTTCTTAGTATATCAATGGTTCAATGAGGGGGTTCACTAGTCACTATTTTTGGCAGAATGGCTTTGCATCAGGTCTCAAAGGGATGATGTGCATCATGATCGATGTGTCGTATGTTTTGAGGTCCTCATATCCCCATGCAATTACATCAATATATTCCCTAAGGACTATAAGGATCTTTTCTTTCTCTTATATGGAACATGAGATGCTTGTTAGCCCATTTTCCTATCATTTCCAAAACTCCAATGAAAATGAACTATTTCTGCAAAACCCTAAGAAATAATTAATGTCATGCTGCAAATTTGTTTTGATCAGCGAAGAACATTTGCGGTGTATTATGGCTTGTGATCTTAGTCAATGATAGTTTAAGGTGCATGCAAGCTCCAGTTAAGATCACATGTGCTTAAATGCAAAGACCAGTGAGATATGGTTATTTGAATGGTGAAGAAATAGGGTTTACCCATGTTGCTAGGGTTTCAAAATTTGTCTAAGTCTAAAACCCTACCCTTATTCTATTTCTTCATTACCTTTTCCTGTAATACCCCAAAAATGGGCTATAGGTTCATTAATCTTTTACATCATCAAATCGATCAAAATCGACATCGAAGTCCTAAACTAAGGCACATCTGACCATCATCGAATCCTAATTGATTTTATCTTAAATCCACATCAGGGAATATTCCTAGAAATATTCCTAATCATCATAATTATCTTTAATTTAATGATTATTTGGTGATAAATCACATTTATCCTAAAGTTTGATTAATTAAATATTCTTAATATTTAATTAATTAGATTTAATACTGCCACTTAATTATTTAATTAAATTTAATTATTTATTCCTAAGTATTATTATTTAAATTTGACAATAAATCAAAATTCCTATCATTAATTAATTAAATTCTTATTTAATTAATTAAAGCAAGTTGTCAATTTTTAATAATATTATTTTTTAATAAAAGTTTGATTAAATGATTGATTAACCCATAAATCAATTATTTTTTAAAAATCAGTTAAGTTGAGAATAAATCACTTTATTTATTTATTAATTCATAATTATCCATGTACACAATCAAAAAGCAGTTAACTCCAAATCAGAAAATCAATGCAAGTTGTTCACTTTTTGGAACTCAACATCATTTATGAGTTTTAAAGTTGATCTAAACTTCTAATTCGAGTTAAAAGGCTATTTTTGCATGATTTGCTTGTTTTTGTGAATTAAACTATCTTTTATTATCAGATAACTCAAAAATCAAGCTGAGTTAATCTGAGTGATTTATGGCTTTCTTCCATGCACCTCCAAAGCTCTGGATTTCTATAAATTAAGGCCTTAGCTCATCTCAAAGCATCTCATATTTTTGCACAATCACGTTGGAGAATTGGAATTGGGAGAATCAAAGCTTATTGTGAATCAAGGCTATTGTGAGATCAATTTGTTTTTTTTACATTCATTTAGATTATTTTTCATATCATTGTTAGATCATTTAGCATATCATAGCATATCAGTTTTTACATATCATAGATATCATTTTTCATCTTATTGCATAGAAAATATCCAAAAAAAAATATAGATTACTTTGCATTCATATTTCATATTCAGATCAATTGCATTCAAATCTTTCATTTAGGTGTCGTCTAGGTCACTGATCTCGATAGCAATCTGAGAACATCAATCTCACACCTATTAGAAGGCAATAAATCACTTGGTTAAATTAGATTTCAATTTTGCATGATTTTGATTTTTGCTAACCTCTAATGTTTTACTAAAGTGTTGTGTCTACAGATCAGGTACAAAATTCACACACACATTTCTGGCACCCACCATGGGGCAACCCACCTTTACATGCTGGTTTTAATTTTTTTTTGGAGCTAAAGCCCTAAAGTTTCAAAGATTTAATTTTATCTCTCAAACGGCTTGGATTTTTTCTCTAAAATTTTTTTTGCAATTTGGACATATATTAAAAAAGCTACAATAAAAAATTTAGAATTTTCTAAGATGTTTTGAATTTTTAATAATTTTTTCTTGAAATTCTAGAAAAAAATAATATCTGACGCAAATCATCATATTTTTCAAAAAAATTTATATTTTCGGAAAGCCCTTTAAATTATATAGGGGGTCCATTCTTTGTGTTTTAAATTTGGACACAATATAATAGCTCAAATAGTCAATTTACAAAAATTAGTCTGTTTTGATAAAATGGGTCTCTAGGGCACAAATGAAAAAAAATTTCTAAAAATTTTACATTTTTGGAAAGCTCTCTATTTTTTAGTAGGGCTCTCTATTCTAAATTTCTATTTTTGTGGCCAAAATCATATCAAAAAAATTAGATCTTGTTGACTAGGTCAAATGCAGCAAAAAAAAAATAAACTTTTGTGATGGGTATGCACTTTCTTTTTTTACATGGTTCAATGAATGATATGAGTTGTCATTTAGGTTAATTTTTGGTTATTATTGCTGATAATAATTTATTTTTAGAGCTAACCCTATGGTTTTCATAAGTTGAATATATTTTGCATATCTTGTTTGCTTGTTTGCTTGTTGGAGAGTTCGTCACTTGCTTGCATGGAAAAGCTCAACAAGAATTGCTACAAATCAGGTAAAATCTACTAAGCACGTTGCAAGGATCCCAGGTATTCTCCTTCATCTAATAACATTTCAATTTGGCCTTAAAATAAACCTCTCATGTGTTTAGATTGAGTGTTTCTTTGCATGCTTTTTCTATGAATTTGCATAATTGAATACTAGGTTGTGACACCTTAGGTATTTATTGGCAGTCTTAGATTACTTGTGATTGATCTAGATTGCTATCTTGGGTTATTGGACTCGCTAAATCCACTGGCCCCTCATTTTCACCCCATGGTTGCAATATCAATGCCACATTAAAGGGGAGGGGTCTACAGGAAAGAAGCGTTAAGTGTTCCACCAGGCAACCCTTTTGTGTTTTTTGGAACTCACTTGTTTTCTAAATTGTGGACTCATTTCTAGCTTGTGTGAGGGGTTAAGTGCTCCACTTTGTGGACTCACCTCATTTTTTTTTTAAGCATTAAGTGTACCACCTTGTGCTTTTGAATACTTTTGGATAAATTTTCTTTTTGGAATATATCTGTACTCACATAGTAATTAGGCCCCATGAACACTATTTGTGGATCTCGAGAGAGTGGGTTCCTAGCAAAACCCTTCTCAATGAGGGATCCCTTGTAGGTGGGGAGGATACTTAGTGCATCTCATGTTCTACTTGGTTTTTGCATCTTCCCTTATTGATTGATACATTCTCTCTCCGGAGAGGTTGATAGATCACATGGGGTTGATATCATAGACCTTGGTGAGACAAACTTTGTCTTAGCATGTCGGATTAATCTGCTTACTTTGTTTGGGTTAAAAGTGAAGAGGCATCAAAACCTTGGATCTGGAGCGAAGTCCCCTTATGGTATCATACTGTGAGTCACCTTTAGAGAGGGTTAACCATAGCGGACAATCCCTTCACAGGGCAAACTACGTTGACAGAACCTCAAGTGGTAATAGCCATTTTCACCATGGTAGTGATAGCCGCTATATAAATATCCTTCTGGAAGAAATTTCCACGGGTATGGTTCATTGTTGGGTTGTCAGATCTCCCTAGCATCTCCTAAAGATTAAGTTCTCAGACTGTGTCAAAACCCTAGTGCGCTAAGATTGGAGTTCACCCCTTTGGATCATAAAAGTTGTAGAGTCAAACCATTACTAAAAACCCTAGTGAGGCCAAATTTTTATTTTATAGGGTATATGTGTATTATTACAAAACATTTTTGGAACATACACAATTAGCACTTCTGAGGATTAGAATGAATAAGTCACTTGATTGTTCATGTGCAAGGTTGCTTTTGCCCTTGTTCATTATTTTCAGACATGCTTGAAATCACGTGCTTGCTATTTTGCATGCTTGTTTATCTATCTAGTTATTGAAAACGGACAAATCTATTACAATCCTCAAATCTAGACATTAAAATTTGCAAACAATCTGAATCTGAAAACTCAAAATTTGCAAAATCTGAAGTAAAATTCTTTTCTAGAGTGAAAAGTCACCTCAGGAGGTTAGAAAGTCATACAAGTTTTCTCAAACTGTCATTTCATTATTGCCCAACTGTCGTATGGTAAAGAACCCAGTGTCGTATGAGTCTTTCTGCCAGTTAAATTCAAAAAGTCAAATCCTACTAGCAACTATCGTGCGAGTTTTTCAACTATTGTATGAGCTTTTCAACTATCATTTCATAGCATACCCACTATCGTATGAGTCTACAGAGTGTCATTTGGGAAATTTTTGAGAGTTGTCAGAAAATTGTCAGAATTGCCAGATATTTAGCCTTTTCAGCCTATTTTAGAATCTGTCGATCAAATCACCATGTCAGGAACAAAGCAGTAGCTATTGAGAATCCAATCATTTTCCTAAAGTGGCCTTTTTAAATCCGATCCAGCCTTCTATTTAATTGATTTGAGTCTTTATCATCTCGTTTCAAAACCTTGTCATAACTATCAATCTTCAATCAATCAATCATCAAAATGACTGAGTGTTGTGATATCTTGTCTGCTATCTTTTGGGAACCTACCCATACATCTAGGGCATAGTATCCTTCATCCACGTCTAATCAAATCTTCAAATCAATCAAACCTTGACAAGGTTGTGTCATCTGATCATCTTGATTCAATTCATTCTTCGGTTATCTGGATCTTATTCTTTTGTTTCACTTGAGGTTAATGGTGGAGACTAGAGCTTCCTCTCACAATAAATCTATCACCACTCTCCAAACTCCAACTCTTGAGCAACTCATCAATTCTAGTCTTTACGAGGATGACAGTCTTGGCAACTATCGATTGAAATCTGGTTACATACCTCCTCCATCAGCTCATAGAGGTAATCAACATACCCCTCATCAATCTAATCTAGGGAGTCCACAAACTCCTACCATGTCTCAAGTAGGGACAAATTTTGGCTCTCAAAGAGCTCAATCTCAACATGGTGCAGATCAGGAACCCACACCTGAAGAAATTACTCAATATCAAAATGATGATAACTTCAAATGAATGATGAAGCATTTCTTGAAAGAAGATAGAGAAGCATACTTTTTACAATTAGCTCATCAAGGAGCTAAGCTTCCTCCTAATTTTAATGTTGAAGCTATCATCACACATGAGGAAGAAACTCCACTCACAGCTATGATGAAACAAATACATGCTTTACAAGTCAAATTGAATCAACTCGAAAAAGAGAAGGAACCCAAAGAGTTCTCCATGGAGGCTCTATGTCCTTTTCCATTTGAAAAATACTTGTACATGTCACCCTTTCCAAAAAGAGTGGAGATGCAAAAGTATGATAAGTATGATGGACACTCAGATCCTCAAGATCATGTCAGAGAATTCTATACACAATCAATGGAGTTCATGCACGAACCAACCTATCTGATGCATCTCTTCCCTCGACCTCTAGGGGGAGCAACCATCCATTGGTTCTCTAGACTGCCTTCTACTATCAAAACTTTTGAGGAGTTGATCAAATTGTTTTATCAACAATACTCCTACAATATTCAGCACCCGGTCACCATGATCAATATCTATAATCTCAAGCAATATCCAAGGGAACCATTCCTAACATTTCTCAATAGATGGAGGAAGAAGTTCTCTCTATATGCCAGACCTATTCCAGAAATAAAAAAATTGGAAATCTTCATCAACAACCTTGTTCCAGAAATCAATTATCCTCTACAAATGTAAGATCATACATCTTTTGATAAGATGGTGGATAATGCTATCAAAATTGAAAAAGTGCTTGTGAAAAAAGGAGAAATCACACTTCAAAAAGACAAGTATGAATCAGGATCCAATTCTAAAGACAAGAACAAAAATTGGAACAAGAACAAAGGCATTGTCATAGATGGCATTTTTGACACTATCTGTGCCCCATCAAAGGCACTAGCCTACAATCTCACTCTTGGTACTCAAGCCATTAAAGCTTCAGAGAAAAAGTCTTCTGAACCATCTCAAAAGAAGCCAGAATACAAAAGATGGGATAAACATTGAAAGTTTACTCCTTTGGGAGAGTCTTTAGAATTAGCTATGAAAAATCTACTGGCTGATAACATCATCTCTTTACCACCAATCTGACTAAATGATCAGGACCCCAAACTGAAATGGTGGAGAGGAAATGAATTCTATGATTTCCATCAGAGTAAAGGTCACAAAACTAATAATTGCTACCACTTGAAACATACCATTCAAGATATAATCAATATGGAGACATCACAATTGACAATCCCTAGAGCAATAACGATCATATAGCATTCACAGAACCATTTCTGAAACATGGTCAAGAAGTTTCAACTTCTCAGCCTAATATGGGGGCAAAAGTCAACTATGCCTACCCTAGAAATAATGTTGTCATCAATATGGTTGAACCATGTCTCTCTGAAAGTTGCAATGTCATCACAATTGTACAAAGAGACAAAGATCATTCCTCAGCTAATGCAGTTACTCAATCACAAGCTCAAACGCATCTAAAAGGACAAATCCCAGATTCATCAAATGTCCCTAAGGTGCCCTTCAATCTTTCATCCGCTTCTAAATAGAAGGCTACTTCCAAATCTTCCAATCCAAAGGATACAAGGCCTACATCTTATAGCATTGTTCAACAAATCCAACACACTAATGCAAAAATCTCCATGTTTGAGTTGCTTCGAATATCTCCAGCTCATAGAGCCATTCTTGATAAAGATTTGCTCGATTCCAATGTTCCTGATGACCTTGATTTAGATAGGTTCCAGACTATGGTTGGACATCTTACATCTCCACAATATATCTCCTTTTCAGAGGAAGATGACAACTCCTTGAGTCACCCGCATAATCAGCCTTTGAATATAGAAGTCTTGATCTAGAATCATAGAGTCAAACGTGTGTTGATAGATGGGGGCACTGGCCTAAACATTTGTTCTTACAACGATCACACAATTGGGATTTTTAGAATTGGCTATTGATCCTAGAAGGAAAATAACTATCAAGGCCTATGATGAACAAGAAAGATCTTCTAAAGGCACCATTGTCTTACCTATCAGAGTGGGTCCAGTTATCAAAGATACCATCTGTCAAGTGCTTGATCTACCTTTGGCCTACAACGTCCTTCTAGGGAGACCATGGATACATGAAATGCAAGCTATTCCTTCTACATACCATCAATGTTTGAAGTTTCCTTATGAAGGAGTAGAGGTTACTATCCCTGTAGATCTGAATACAACTTGCAACACCTTGAAGGAAAGTGCAGATAAGCTTGTACCTAATAACAAAGAATCTTCCTTTGAACCAACTAAAGAAGCATCCACATCTAAAATAGAAGATCTTGCAAAAGAGGTTAATATCAAAGAAAATGGTATGGGAGAATATACTATCGAGCCAGTCTTATCTTTGACATCTCTCCCTATCTTGCCTAAGTCTTATGGACAATATTTGAAACAATCCAAACCAAACTCTAAAGAACCTCTTGAAGCATATAAAAAGAATTTTGTAGCAGAACAAGTATCCAAGCAAGAATTTGAAGAGGATGAGGCTATGCTATCATGGCTGTACAAAGATGAACCTAAATCTCAAGTTGTTCAAACTGGTGACTCTGCAGTATCCAAACTCCCTTCCAAGTCATATGGTCTAGGAGATAAATTAATAGCTAAGATGGGATATTTAGGTAAAGGACCTCTAGGAATCAGAGGAAAAGGTCTTTAGGTACCTCTCCCACATACTAGTAGAGAAAATAAAAACAAAGTTGGCTTAGGATTTACGAAGAAACCCTATCACCTCAAAGGTAATTGTTCCCATGTCATAGAGCAGATCGCACCAAAAGAACCTCTTCTTAAGAAAGAAGAAATGGTACCATCATATAGTGATTCAGACAGCTCAGAAGTCATCCCCTATGAAAAATTTCCTAAGGAAATCAAAGACCTTCTTGATGATAAAGATGATCTAATCAAAATAATTAATGTAGTAGAAACACAAGAACCTACTATCAATCAAGAGATAGTTGCAACATAAGAACCAGCTAATCTCAAAAACAATCAAGAAGATGGAAGTGGTAGTGATTCTGAGATAGATTCCCATGAGTATAAATTCAAATCAGAATTTGAGGGTAACCCTTCTTGGGGTATTCACCCCAACTTTACTCATGTTCTAAGATTTCCTAGAGATCCTGAATCAAAAGCTAACTCAAATGACTATGAATGGGGAGCCATTCCAGAACCAGATGAAGATGAGCTTATTATAGAGAAACATGTTGATGTTATTCACCAATATGTACCTAATCCCAATGTGAGTCTAGAGCGAAATGATGAACCTATCGAGTCTGATCCACCTATAGCTGAATTCAACTCCCACGATGACATTGAGCCTATTCATGAATTGAATGTCTTAAGTTGTAACATCACCTTTGAACTTGAGCATCAGGTTAGGACCAATGATGACAAATCCATATCCATAAACACTATCTCCCAATCTTTCCCTACTTTGACTATCCAATATCTAGAACTTATTGATCAAACCTCCACAAATCTGAGCCATGGTATTTATACCTTCCTGAATGACTATGCCCTTGCTTGCTACCTCAATGCAGTTGAGCCTATGAGTACTTCCATCAATGAACCAAGCATCAACATGACCGAGTCATACATCAAATATCTTAGTCAGAAAAACAAGAATAAAAAGAAAAAGAAAAAGAGTTCTGAGGGTGAAAACCACTTTGTGGCAGTCTCAGAACCTAAAAAAGTAAAAATAAAAGATGTATCCAAAGGTGAAAACCTCTCTGAGGTGCCTAAGGATGAGATATTTGATGTCCTTCTGAGTCATTTATAGGACATATCTCCAGTTCTAATTGAGCCCACCCAATCCATCAATTTGGGTACAACAGAGGAACCACAATTGGTACATGTAGCACAATCATTATCCGAAGAAGAAAAGCAACAATTTACAACACTCCTAACAAAGAAGAAGATCAAATTTGCATGGAAATATTTAGATATGCCAGGATTGGATCCTAATCTCATAATGCATCATTTATCTATCTCTCCAAATGTCAAACCTATCAAGCAAAAATTAAGAAAGATGCATCCTCATGTTGCACTCTTGGTAAAATCTGAATTAGAGAAGCTCCTAAATGCTGAATTCATCTGAGTTATTGACTATGCAGAGTGGATCTCTAATATTGTACCTATTTCTAAACCAAATAGGTCAATCAGAGTGTGCATAGACTTTAGAGATGTGAATAGAGCATGCCCTAAGGATGATTTTCCACTACCTAACATTGATATGATAGTGGACATGACTGCAGGTTTCGAGATGTATTCCTTAATGGATGGTTTCTCTGGATATAACCAAATAAAAATTTCTCTAGAGGACCAAGAGAAAATTGCTTTCACATGCGCATGGGGCACCTTCTGTTGGAATGTCATGCCATTTGGGCTTAAAAATGTTGGTGCTACATATCAAAGAGCAATGACATCTATTTTCCACAACATGATGCATCGAACTATGGAAGATTATGTTGAAGATACTTTAGCAAAATCTATGATCAGAATTGAACATCTAAAGGACTTGAGCATGATCCTAGACAGAATGGAAAAGTTTAGTCTCCGACTAAATCCTAAGAAGTGTGTTTTTGGTGTCACTTCTAGAAAGCTCTTAGGATACATAGTTTCAAAGAAGGGCATTGAAGTTGATCCGGCTAAAGTCAAGGCTATAATAGAGATGTAACCTCCCATAAATATTAGTCAAATGAGGATGTTGCAAGGAAGAGTTCAATCTATCAAAAGATTCATATCATAGCTAGCGGACATATCACAGCCTTTTACAAAAACATTACATAAAGGTGTGACCTTTGCATGGAATTAAGAATGTGAGAACAACTTTAACCATATCAAGAAGTATCTATCAAATCTGCCTATCTTGATGCCTCCTATTCATGGGAAGCCATTGATCTTATATGTCTCTGCAACAGCCACATCACCGGGGGCATTGCTAGCGCAACATGATGAAGAGAAAAAGGAAAGAGCCATTTATTATATAAGCAGAACATTGGTGGCATATGAAAAAAACTATTCTATGATTGAGAAATCTTGTCTCGCTGTGATCTTTGCATCACAAAAATTGAGACACTATATGTTAGCTCATACCATGCATCTAGTAGCAAAAATTGATCCACTAAAATACCTACTCAGCAAGGTTGCCCTCACAGGTAGACTGGCTAAATGGGTCATGCTTCTAAGCGAATTTGACATTGAATATGTTGAAAGAAAAGCTATAAAAGGTCAAGTTATTGCTGATCAACTAGCAGATGCACCCATGTTTGATGACACACCAATGCAAATGGAATTTCCAGACTCCTCTATTATGCACCTATCTTCTAGAGAATGGCAATTGTTCTTTGATGGCTCCTATACACAGAATGGATCTAGAGCAGGCATATTGTTCATAACTCCTCAAGGATACTCCATCCCAAAAGCATTCAAACTAAAGTTTCCCTGCACAAACAATATTGTAGAATATGAAGCCCTTTTGAATGGTATGAAAATAGCAATTGAATGGAGAGTAACAGAGCTACACATTCATGGAGACTCTCAACTTGTTATTCATCAAGTCAATGATGTGTACCAAACTAAAGATGAAAAGCTCATTCCTTATAAGAGAATGGTATATGATCTTAAGAAATATTTCATATCTATCACATTTGAGCAAATTCCTAGAATGGATAACAAGGTTGTTGATGCAATGGCAACACTATCTACTTTATTACAACAGCCTGAACATGAGCTACGCTATGAGTTCCTGGTGGAAGCACTATCTTTTCCTACATATGACTCCCCTGAAACCTGCATGATCTGCACTATTGTTGGTCATGATTCATCTAGATACAAAGACCTCTTTTCCTATCTCCAAGACCAAATCATTCCCGATACCTTCAACCTCCATGAAAAGAGATACCTTATCCGTAATGCCTCCCGATATGTCATCATTGGTCATGATCTATACAAATGAGGTCTAGATGGTACGCTACTTAGATGTTTAGAATGGGAAGAGTCTCAACATGCATTAGAGGAAGTCCATGATGGTATTTGTGGGTCACACTTGAACGGTTTAACACTAGCTTGAAAACTTATTAGGGCTGGGTACTACTGGCCTGAAATGGAGAAAGAGGCCATCAAATTTGCTAAGAATTGTCAAAAGTGTCAAGTACATGGCAACCTAATTCATGCTCAAGGGAGGGATCTAATCCCCTTTACAACACAATGGCCTTTCCATCAATGGGCATTTGATCTTATCAGGATGATTCATCCTCATTCTTCTAATGGACATACCCATATAATCACAGCCACAGATTATTTTACAAAATGGGTAGAAGCGGTCCCTTTGACACAAGCAACGAGAAAGTAGATATCAATGTTCATCTTAAACTATATCATATGTAGATATGGGATCCCTCATTCCATAATCATAGATAATGGTGGGCAATTTAGGAATAAAGACCTAGATGATCTATGTGCCAAATTCAAGATCACCCAACATTGGTCTTCTATCTACTATCCACAAGGGAATGGCCAAGCAGAGGCTTCCAAAAAAAATCTATTGAAGATCTTGCATAGAATAGGATACAAAACCTGCAGAGACTGGCATCTCATGATTAATCTAGCTCTATGGGCCTACAGAACAAGTATCAGAATGCCTACAGGGGCTACACCTTTCACTTTAGTTTATGGGTCTGAGGCAGTACTACCTATTGAGGTTGAAATCCCATCACTAAGAATCAGAATGCATGGTCTAGTAACTGATGATGACTACAGAGTGTCTAGGTTGCAAGAACTTGAACTACTAGATGAGTGCAAACAAGTAGCATATGATCATCTCAGAGTATATTAGAAGAGAATGTCTAGAGGCTACAACAAGAAAGTCAGACACAGAGAATTTCAGGTTGGCGATCTAGTCTTGAGAGAGAATCCTAAAAATCAATCACATCGAGAATGCAAGGGGAAGTTCAAACCCAACTGGCTGGGTCCCTTTGTAATCACTGCTACTTTTGGCTCTGGTGCTTATCAACTCTCAACGACTGAAGGAGAACAGCTCTGAGAACTAATCAACGATCTCCATCTAAAGAAATTCTATGCCTAAGGCATTTAGTCTATGGTAAAATGTCCTAAAAAATCTTAAAAATTGGAAAATGTCCTGAAAAAATGAACATCTTGGTGAAAACCTAGCAATAGGCACCTTGATGATTCACAAAAAAATCAAAAAATATCAAAAGTATAAAAAAATTGAAAAAATGAAAAATACAAAAAAATGAAAAAAAACAAAGTGCCTTGGTGAAAACCTGGAAATAGGAGCCTTGGTAGCAAAAATAGAATCTCTGCCAAGATGGTGAAAACCCAGCAAATGGGTGCCACTTGTTTCAAAATGCTCCATCTATCAGTGCAATCTTGGTCTTTCCCAGCTTTCAATTTTTCTTTAGTTTGTACATATCTCTCGGTTTGTTTCTGCATTTCCAGTTTTCAATAAGTCGATTTGTCCACCAATCAGCTCAAGCGTCTGTATCCTATCAATGCTTAACACTTGGGGCCAATCAATGTCATATCCTATGGTCTCCAGTATACTTTAGATGTGTCATATCTAGTCAGAGTCCTTTGAAGCTATATCTGAGTCAGTCAGTCAGTCTCCTCTCCAAAAAGGATTTTGCATCTACAACAACAATCAACATCAAATTGAAAATAATATGTGCTTTTCATGCTTTTATCTCCTTGTATGCTTACTGATTCACATTGAGATTTTTTCATATTGTGTCCCTTCGAGCTCTTCGATGATGTCCTTTATAGGATTTAGAGAGTGATGACTAGGGGCATAATCTTTTCTTTGTCTTCTGCTTGTATGTGAAAATCTAACGTCTTTGGAAATTCTGGATTGAAATGGTGTCCGACTGTAAGAGCCTCTATCTCAAATTGGATGGCCATGCGTACCTCAACCATTGATACCCAGAAAATTCAAGGAATTTTGATCTCACTATTGTCTTTTTGAGTAAGTTCTTTCTCCTACTGTGAAACATGATCTTACCTAAGGATGTGAACGATAAAGGGTCACTATGGGTAATTCACATTGGATTTAGAATAATCTCTTGGCTGTTTGATGTGTTTGTTATGCAAGGCATATTCAGGTCATCATGACATTTATGTTTTGATGCTTATACAAATTGCTATATCAAAATGGACATGATATTCAGGTCATCCTGGCGTTTGTGCCTTGGTGCTTATATCTAATCTGACATTCCAAAAAAAAAATCAATATTTATATATCCATGGTTGTTGACTAGTGGGTGTTGTATTGATTCTTGCACATACAAATTGATATTCATATGTCTATGGTTTCATAGCTAGTGGGCATTGTATTGATTTATCCGGTTACCTAAAAGTTCAATGATGATAACAAATCGACATATGATCAGTGACTAGGTCCTAGGTCTTAGGTTGCATATCTCTTTGCATTTTTCAAGTCTGCATGATCTCACAGTGGTTGGCTAAACTTCAATGCTTAAATGATTCTTCAAATCACATCTTCAAATCTAACAAGAGCTGAATCTCACACGAAGGTTCCTCCAATGAAAAAATAAGTAGAATCCTTTTTCAAGATCAAAATCAAAATCTGAGATTGTTTATATTATTAACTACTTGCATAATCAACCTTCAATCATAGTAGAAATCCATTTTTTTTAACTTAACTGATTATCTTACATCAAACTATCAAAATTTCAACTTGGTCAACCATGGTCAACTCATGGTCAAACCTCATCAAACATGGTCTCTAGGACCTCTAAACGATGCAGAACACATTCTTGGATGTGTATAACCACTTCTCAAATCAATTAACATGCTTCTAAACTTTAACGCTAACTTCTCTTGTCAGATTTCAATTTTAATCCTGAAGGGGGCATGGTATTGCATATCATTCAAAGTCTATAATCAAATTTGAAATCATATCTTTATCAAACATCATATCTTCCCCAGTAATCAAGACAACAATCACGTCTAGTTACTGTATCATCAAAAGTCCTCATCGCTTGGGGCAAATCTATCATTACTTGGGGCATATCAGATTCATCAAGATCCATATCAATCTGGTATTCTCTTAATCTTGTAAATTGTATCAATTTTTACAACTATCAGTTCAATAGTGTTATTTCCTTGGTTCTTTGGCAACTAAAGGGTTTAGATGTGATACCTGCTAGTTCTACTAAGACAATCGAGTCTAGAACCGGTCACTCACTTCTTCGCAATCATAAGGTTTGGAATCAGGCATTTTGACACTTTTTCACAATCCTTGGTTCATCGCTGCTACAGTGAACATTATCTTTGGTCATTCAGGACCTAGCATCATCATATCTTTCAATCGATTTCTTTCTTGGTGTGTGTTGGAGTGATTTACACCTTCATGAAATAACAAGATTTAAAAGACAATTACACTATTCAAAGAAAACTAATCTAAATAATGCACAATTAATCTAAATATCTCATGGATCTCTAAAATAAAGTGGTAAATGAGGCTCTCAGCTATGATCCTCACTAGTGACACTCTAAAGATGAGAATGAAGCTATATGATATGCAAATTTAGATCTATTCTATCAAATTCTAGCTCTATTTGATGAAAAATCTACTATGATCAAAGCAATTTAAGCTAATTAGCAATGAAAAATGATAAGTGAGTGATGTGGATGCAAATTGTCAGAGCTTTGCTGCAATTCAAAGATATGGAGTGGATGAATTATGCTTCTAAATGCCTTCGATATATAAGATTTTCCCAAGGGTAGGGGGTAGAGTTAGATAACCATGGTTATGCTTGGGTAAGGTCAATTGGCTTTGCTTTGTCCATAAATGGGGGGACAAGGAGGGGACAGTCATTTAAATGGTTTCAAAAGGCTGGACCATTTCAACAAAAGTGAGTGATTTGTGTCCATTTTGTCTCCTTTTTGCTTTGTTGAGGGAAATTAGTATTTATTAATTAATTAAAGTAATTAAATTTAGCCATGAAGGGTAAGATGTTCATTTTGATTTTTCATTTCAACAACTATGTCATTAATTGAATTTAATCAATTTCGTAGTGTTTTTCCCCTTTTCAAGCTTTATTTAATCATTTAATCATTTAATTGAATTTTCCTTTGATTTGAATTGCCTTTGTTCCATTTATTGATTTTTTCATGCTATTTTGATGATTTGCTGCACCTTTTGATTGATTTAAGCCTTTTTCCAATTTTCCATGTCTACAAATGCCCCTCTTTGGATCGATGTGTGAAGAACACCGATTCAAAGATTCCCTTAGTATGATGATCTGATTCAGGTCCTAGTTTTGATATGCCTCTGATCATTCTGATTGATGTACTTCCTGATGATGATGATGTGCCTCTGATGATGGTGCTGATATGATTCTGATGCCTCTGATATGATATGGGTCCTGGTTTGATGATAGGTCTTATGTTCACTGATAAAGGTCCTGGGTTTATTGATTGCTGATATGTTGATAGGTTTGATATGATAGCATATTTGATATTGATTTGTCTCCTGATATGATACTGATATGATATGATAACTTGATATGATATGCCCCATTGATAAAAAATTTTGATGTGATGCCAATTTGATACTCTGATGCCCCCTCAGAAATAAAACATATTGATTCCTTGATTTGAAAGATTTTGATTGATTGGTCCAATATGTTTTCATTTCTGAAAAATATTGATGATATGCCATGACTTGCAATTTTCACATCCAAGATAGATAGGTCTTTTGTAGTTAAGTGAAACAAGTGATTATAATAGGATAATGGTACCAATGAATGTGATTTTTCAATCTGATAGGATAGTAAAATTGATATGGGATAACTAATCAGTGTGAAAACTGATACAGTTGATAGGATAAATCAATCAGTGTGAAAACTGATATGATTTGATACTGCTTGCTTCATTCTCAGGACACAGAGACATGAACGATGGTACTGGGTGTGATTGCTTGATACTTTGATAGGATTGATTGACATAAAATGACTCACTGATATAAAATACTGATATGATTCCCTTGATTTGTGAAACAGACACATTTTCATAATTTATACATACGATCCCTAGCTTCTTGGATAGTTGGATTTAAGTCATGGGTTTGACCCAGCTAGAGTATAGGTTATTGAGATGATTGATTATGGAGCTCTTTCATTTTATTGATATTGTATCATGATATTTTAGTTATTGATCAGGACTTTGAAGTATCACTTTGATGACATTGTATCTTTGATTAGACAAAGTTCATGGATCTTTGATATTATGGACACTTATGATTTATGGACTTTCCTTGATTCTTGATTGAATGACCCATTTTATGATTGATCAAGATTTCAATTGAATGACCCCCCTTTTCCCTTGGAAAAATACTACAAACAAATGCACATGCAATTAATCTAACATGATAATGCAATTAACCTTCCATGATAATGCAATGCAATGCAGCTAAGTGTCACTAGCTTTTAGCAAATAAATGCCTTGAGGATAAATTTTCATCATTGAGCACTTTGGGACTGGAAAGCAAGTACAATCACCACTACCCACTGACATGATGATATGAATACCACTTTTTATCGCATTTGGTAACCTCCTTTTTTAACTAGTACAACCCACACTAGTCGAATAAACCAACTATGAGAGTATGAATACCAGTTTCAACGAATTCAATGTTGCATAAACAAGCAAAGGTCAACCTTCCACCGTATATGAAAGTCCTCGATGGTTCTTTGATGACCATGTCATTAGATGAATTCATATAAGTTGTTGGATATCCCTCAAGATAGTCACTCAAAGGCAAGAAAAATATCATATCTCCATCATTGCCAATCTAGTCGAAACATCATCGATTAGCTAAAAAGATGTGATAAAAATCAATGTAAGTAAAGATCATCAAAAGAAAGCTTCAAGTGTTTTGCAATGTTTCATGATTTTCAAAAAGCATTTCCAAGCATTCTGATCTTTTTAAAGTGTTTTCAATTTTTAATCCCGAATAATAAAGTCAATGAAGGCTCATGGATCAAGTTGTGGTAATTGAATTCTTGGTTAGTGAACAATGATATCCATCAAAGGTTCACGAAAATCTCTCTCTGACTAAAATTTTGATCTCTCTCTTTGATGTGACTAAATATTGTACTATTGAATCCTTTTTGGGTTTAATGCCTTGCTTCATGTGAATTCATGCATGTTGTTGAAATCCACTGATTAAGATCAAATGCCCCAGTTGGATAGAAAAAATGTTGGACTTGGAAAAACTTCCAAAATATTACCGAAGCTCGGTTTATGCAAGATGCAACTCAAAAGCACTTCATGCTGTCCTTTTTACCCGCTCTCAAACAAGATCACATTGGTTTTCCCCCAATGTCTTAACAAGATATAGGACATGAAGGATGGATTTGCAAGCTGATGGATTAGAGATGGAAAGGCTATGATGGAAGAAGTTTGCGAATGTGACCCATAGGACTATCTCCTCAAGAGTACCCAAGCTAAGGAAAAAATGATATAGCAATGTGAAGCATGTTTTTGGATAAGCCATGAAAGCCAATGATATAGTGTTAGATAGCCTATAAGATAATGATTTGTTGCCATAAAAATGAGTGATCCAAAAGAGTGGACATGTCAAGAAGTTTCTGATAACAATTTTTTTTTTAAGTTCTTCATCTTGATCAAGACCAAGGGTCAATTTGGGTAAGATGTGGATAAGATAACACAACCAAGATAAAGGAGTGATGGAGGCTATGAAGGGATGTTTTGGGATTATGAAAAGATTTTCAAGGAATAATGAAGGTGAATTTGGGATAAGCAAGATCATGATAGGGTAACATGGATGCAGCAAGTACATAAGTTGATGGAAACGATAATGGATGTTAAGATACTTGATGCTCATGGATGTGTTCAACCTTGTCAAAATGAAAAGTGAGAGAGGAAATATGGATGAAAGTGAGGTAAATGATAGGAAGATGGAAGATGGCATGGATGAAACTTACCCCCAAGTGTAGAGTGCAAGAAGGAAAAATTACGCATGACACCTGTTTGCTAGGTTTTCATCATGGTACTTGTCTAAGGCACCACAAGAAGTGGTTTTCACCCTAGATTTATTTCTTTTTATTTTTGCTACCAAGGTGCCTATTGCTAGGTTTTCACCAAGGCACTTTTTCTCTTTTTTCATTTTTTTATTTTTTTCTTTTTTTTTTCTTTTTTTTGTATTTTTCAATATTTTCCCAACATTAGAATCTTTGGACAATGCTCCTTTGAAAGATATGTTGTAATAAACCATGGGTATGACTAGGATGCTCAAAGGTATTGATAAGAGGGATGGAAGTATAGAAAGTATGCATTGGAAAATGAATGTGAGGATAAGAAGAAGGTATGTTGAAGATGGAAATGTTGGCAAGATCAACTTTGACACACACTTTGAAGAGTGGTGGAATGATGGAGGAATGATAGATGAAGGAGGTAAGGATATTTTTGAGGTAGTGGATTTTGGGATGTAAGAAGATGAAGGATGTTTGGAAGGAGATGGAATGGAAGCCTTTGGAAGCTTGAATGTCAATTTTGATTCTTCTTTTGTGTGCAAGTCTTTCAACAATGACTTGGGAATCCACATATTCTTTGATTTTTCTTCCTTTTGGAATGCTTTTGAATGCATTTCTTCAATGAGGGATTTAGGAACCCACATTTTATTTTTTTCTTTTTGCTTGATGGACCTTTGCGGCCTTTTGGATATTTCATTTTTCTTTTCATTCACATGTCGATTAGATGGGACATTGTGATTTTTATGCACATATGGATTCTTGGATTTATGATTTTTATGTTGCACATCAACATTGCTTCCAAAAGACTTAGGAATTGTGGATGAATAGGAATAATATGGATGGTTCATATGGATTGGTGTTTGGACATTCTTCAAGTATGTGTGGCCTTTTTGATCTTGATACATGGTAGGGTAAGTGAATGGATAGCTAGGGATGATAGGAATGGTTGATGGGGGAATATATGGACCTAGTATGGATGGAAGGAATGAAGACTTTTGTTTTGGGACATAGGCACCCAAAATGGATTTGGAGGATAGTGGAGGTATGTGGTTGCATTTGAATGGAGGAATATAAGGTGTCAAAGGGATATCAATATCTTTGGAAGGAACTGCATCACCAACGTTCTCATCTTTAAGATTTATCTTTATACTAATAGGCTCATGAGTAGCTTTTATAGAGACACATTTGATAGGATCAACTGAAGCTTGAAGGGATTTATTATCTTGCAAGGGATTTGGAAGAATGATGTTTTCTTGAGGTGAACATGGAGGAATATGACAAGGAAATGATGGGATACTTTGATCTTGACAAGGATCTTTGAATTGTGTAGCGAAGGTATTTTCCTCTTGATTTTCAATATGCTCGTTGGAAGTTATGGAAGGGATATCTTGATCTTGCTCAGGAAGTGGAGAAAATATGGAACTTGGAAGGGTACTTTGTTCTTGGAATGGAAGGATATCATCTTGAAAGACATGAAAGGATGCAAGGGGATCATCACAAGGTTCAAGGGATATGGGACCTTCATCAAATATGGGAGGGGTTTGTATATAATCTTGATCTTGATCTTTATCAATATTTGTTTCTTTTCTTTTTAGATTATCCTCTTGACATGAAGCCACTTCTAAGGACAAGGTAGATGTTTGGATATGTGTGGGGAATGTTTGGAAGAATGGTGTAGGATCCTCTTGAATAGGTATAATAGGCATTGAGGCACATGAAGCTTTGGGTTTTGATGAAGGGTGCTCCCCTTAATACCACAAACACATAACAGAAACGGAGAAACCACAACAATATGCAAGAACAGAAAATTGGCTTCTTATTATCTCCACAAATGTGGAATTACAAACTTTTAGAATTACAATATGCAAAGCCACATGGGCATTCCCTTACAATATTCTGTAGGACAAAGCCTCGAATCAATACCCAGATCTACTACCCAGAACTATTCTGAACTACCTAAGACAATAATACAGCCTTCCTTATATAGGCAATTTTCTACCGCCTGGGAAAGTTCCAGAATTTTAGCCAATAAGGCCGACCAAACTTAGAATTATTTTATTTTACATTTCATTAAATCATAGTCGGCTCAAGATAACCTTTGAAACCCGAACAGAAATTTTGAAGAAAATTATTTTTTTCACCATTTCAGGTGGCCCAACTTCCGAAGACCATAAGTCATCACCCGTTGACCCGCTCGGCTATTATAACCCCATTTCGGAAATGCCACGAAGCGCTCTACAGGTTTGACCTATGCAAGCACTCGTCACCCAAATTTTTGACCTCATTTGGGGCCTCTAAAGCCTTCAAAATTGATTTTAAAGTTTCTATACCCTGCTGCCAATACCGAAAATCTTCAATATCTTCCAATGTACACTTGATCTGGCAATGAAACTTTACTGGCAGACTTATATGACCAAAATGAACCTCCAAGAAAGAAATTAGATCATTCTGAGCACATACGAAAATTACCAAAAATAGTAACTTTCCATAAATAGCAGCTCTGCACAAAAAAACCCTTATTGAATATTAAAAAAACAGAAATATTTTTGGGTGATGCAAGATTGCTCTTACACCCAGGATGCTCCTGCATCACGTTCTAAGATCTTTGAAGCATGGAAAAGGTCTACAACAAGATGTGAGTTAGCTTGGGTTTCTTTTAGAGGTAGCCCTTGAGGGTAGACATAGTTAATGGGAAAAGTGTCATCATTAGGCTCATTCTTTGATGGAGGAATTTTGGATAATTGTGGAGCTTTGGGAGATGAAGAAAAGATGAAAGGAATGCTAGCTATGGGAGGGTCTTTGCTAGATAGAGGTTTGGGAGATGGATGAAGGATGAAAGGTGTACAAGTCATCCAGGGAGAAACCTTGTTAGGAGATGGACAAAGGATGAATGAATTACTCTTTCTATATGGAGGTTTATGAATTAGATCTTGCTTGAGAGTGGTATTTTTCACTCCATATTCTTTATTATGTTGATCACAAATAGGTTGATTATGCAATTTCCTTTGATCTGAGATAACTTTGTTTCTCAGAAATGCTTCTTTTTGTGAGGAGGATGAAGATATGGATGGCCCATCATCATAAAGGAATGGCCAAATTGATCTTAATGATGGATCTTTAGATAAAGTATCTTTTTGTTTTTCCTCATCCTTTCTCAAGGTTGATATGTCAAAATTATGAGGAAGCTTAGCTCCTGCTTGAACTAACTCCATGAAATATGCTTCTTTATTCCTCTCCAAGACTACTTTCATTATTTCCATAAACATGGGATCTTGAATTGCTTCTGAAACTTCTTCTTCAAACACCTCATCATTTTGATTCCAATGGACATTCTAATATGAGGACAATGAAGATATGGATGGCCTATCATTATAAAGAAAAGGACACATTGATCTTAATGATCACCTTTTAGATAAAGTATCTTTTTGTTTTTCCTCATCCTTTCTTAAAGTTGACGTGTCATCATTATGAGGAAGTTTAGCTTTTGATTGAGCTAAATAAAGGGAATATGCTTCATTACACCTTTTCAAAGTTAATTCCATTGCTTTGATCAATTCAGTATTTTTGGATGCTTCTAAAATTTGATCGTCGGACATTCCCTCAAATAGGCTCATCATTATGGATCAATCCTTCCTTCTTTAATTTCAATCCAGTTGGGTTGGTTTGGAATGTGTCACAAGTCTTGATCAATTTATAAGATTTAAAAATTTAATTGTATTTTGATCAAGTACTTTGGAACTTCTTGTTTGAAAAGTTGAAGATAATCTCAACACACACATCAATAGTTCACCATATCCCTAGATCATTCTAATGTGTATATTCTTGAATGTTTCCATGGGTTTGATCACAAGAAAGACTTCCAAGCAAGCTACCTAGCACAAATTTGGCTTTTAAATGGCTCTATTAGGTAGTTTTTTGCTATTTTTACCGTTTTGTAGTGTGGATTCCGTTCAAAATGGATTTTAGTCGTTCATCCCCCAAGTATGTTAAGGGGCTTCCCACATGCACCGAAGCATGATTTTGCGCAATCTATTAAGACTACTAGAGGAAGTTTGAAAGAGCTAAAATCCTTTTGTCGTGCACCCCATTAAGGATACACGCGTGTCTACAAATTGGCAAAAGGCTTAAATCAATCAAAAGGTGCAGCAAATCATCAAAATAGCATGAAAAAATCAATAAATGGAACAAAGGCAATTCAAATCAAAGGAAAATTCAATTAAATGATTAAATGATTAAATAAAGCTTGAAAAGGGGAAAAACACTACGAAATTGATTAAATTCAATTAATGACATAGTTGTTGAAAGCAAAAATCAAAATGAACATCTTACCCTTCATGGCTAAATTTAATTACTTTAATTAATTAATAAATACTAATTTCCCTCAACAAAGCAAAAAGGAGACAAAATGGACACAAATCACTCACTTTTGTTGAAATGGTCCAGCCTTTTGAAACCATTTAAATGATTGTCCCCTCCTTGTCCCCCCATTTATGGACAAAGCAAAGCCAATTGACCTTACCCAAGCATAACCATGGTTATCTCACTCTACCCCCTACCCTTGGGAAAATCTTATATATTGAAGGCATTTAGAAGAATAATTCATCCACTCCATATCTTTGAATTGCAGCAAAGCTCTGGCAATTTGCATCCACATCACTCACTTATCATTTTTCATTGCTAATTAGCTTAAATTGCTTTGATCATAGTAGATTGTTCATCAAATAGAGCTAGAATTTGATAGAATAGATCTAAATTTGCATATCATATAGCTTAATTCTCATCTTTAGAGTGTCACTAGTGAGGATCATAACTGAGAGCCTCATTTACCACTTTATTTTAGAGATCCATGAGATACTTAGATTAATTGTGCATTATTTAGATTAGTTTGCTTTGAATAGTGTAATTGTCTTTTAAATCTTGTTATTTCATGAAGCTGTAAATCACTCACACACACAAATGGCGCCCACCGTGGGGTGCCATTTGTGTGTGAGTGATTTACACCTTCATGAAATAACAAGATTTAAAAGACAATTACACTATTCAAAGCAAACTAATCTAAATAATGCACAATTAATCTAAATATCTCATGGATCTCTAAAATAAAGTGGTAAATGAGGCTCTCAGTTATGATCCTCACTAGTGACACTCTAAAGATGAGAATTAAGCTATATGATATGCAAATTTAGATCTATTCTATCAAATTCTAGCTCTATTTGATGAACAATCTACTATGATCAAAGCAATTTAAGCTAATTAGCAATGAAAAATGATAAGTGAGTGATGTGGATGCAAATTGCCAGAGCTTTGCTGCAATTCAAAGATATGGAGTGGATGAATTATTCTTCTAAATGCCTTCAATATATAAGATTTTCCCAAGGGTAGGGGGTAGAGTGAGATAACCATGGTTATGCTTGGGTAAGGTCAATTGGCTTTGCTTTGTCCATAAATGGGGGGACAAGGAGGGGACAATCATTTAAATGGTTTCAAAAGGCTGGACCATTTCAACAAAAGTGAGTGATTTGTGTCCATTTTGTCTCCTTTTTGCTTTGTTGAGGGAAATTAGTATTTATTAATTAATTAAAGTAATTAAATTTAGCCATGAAGGGTAAGATGTTCATTTTGATTTTTGCTTTCAACAACCATGTCATTAATTGAATTTAATCAATTTCGTAGTGTTTTTCCCCTTTTCAAGCTTTATTTAATCATTTAATCATTTAATTGAATTTTCCTTTGATTTGAATTGCCTTTGTTCCATTTATTGATTTTTTCATGCTATTTTGATGATTTGATTGCACTTTTTGATTGATTTAAGCCTTTTGCCAATTTTTCATGTCTACACTTGGAATCGGTTTATCTTTCGAATCAGTTTCATATCTTTATCATACACAGACTATTCTTTGAACCACTGCGCTTTGCATAGTAATTCAAAGAGGGGCAAAATGTAATACCCCAAAAATGGGCTATAGGTTCATTAATCTTTTACATCATCAAATCGATCGAAATCGACATCGAAGTCCTAACCTAAGGCACATCTGAACATCATCGAATCATAATTGATTTTATCTTAAATCCGCATCGGGGAATATTCCTAGCAATATTCCTAATCATCATAATTATCTTTAATTTAATGATTATTTGGCAATAAATCACATTTATCCTAAAGTTTGATTAATTAAATATTCTTAATATTTAATTAATTAGATTTAATACTGCCACTTAATTATTTAATTGAATTTAATTATTTATTCCTAAGTATTATTATTTAAATTTGACAATAAATCAAAATTCCTATCATTAATTAATTAAAGCAAGTTGTCAATTTTTAATAATATTATTTTTGAATAAAAGTTTGATTAAATGATTGATTAACCCATAAATCAATTATTTTTTAAAAATCAGTTAAGTTGAGAATAAATCACTTTATTTATTTATTAATTCATAATTATCTATGTGCACAATCAAAAAGTAGTTAACTCGAAATCAGAAAATCAATGCAAGTTGTTGACTTTTTGGAACTCAACATCATTTCTAAGTTTTAAAGTTGATCTAAACTTCTAATTCGAGTTAAAAGGTTGTTTTTGCATGATTTGCATGTTTTTGTGAATTAAACTATCTTTTATTATCAGATAACTCAAAAATCAAGCTTAGTTAATCTGAGTGATTTATGGCTTTCTTCAATGCACCTCCAAAGCCCTGGATTTCTATAAATTAAGGCCTCAGCTCATCTCAAAGCATCTCATATTTTTGCACAATCACGTTGGAGAATTGGAATTGGGAGAATCAAAGCTTATTGCGAATCAAGGCTATTATGAGATCAATTTGTTTTTTTTACATTCATTTAGATTCTTTTTCATATCATTGTTAGATCATTTAGCATATCATTGCATATCAATTTTTACATATCATAGATTTCATATCATTTTTCATCTTATTGCATAGAAAATATCCAAAAAACAATATAGATTACTTTGCATTCATATTTCATATTTAGATCAATTGCATTCAAATCCTTCATTTAGGTGTCGTCTAGGTCATTGATCTCGATAGCAATCTGAGAACATCAATCTCGCACCTATTAGAAGGCAGTAAATCACTTGGTTAAATTAGATTTCAATTTTGCACAATTTTGATTTTTGCTAACCTCTAATGTTTTACTCAAGTGTTGTGTCTACAGATCAGGTACAAAATTCACACACACATTTCCTGGTCACTTAAGTCCTTTTTTCTCCACATGCATTTTATTTCCCTTTGTTCTCCAAGTCACGTGATCCCTAGTCCCGAGTAGTTAGTCATTTCATCTAGAAATCCCACGAATACTTTATTCGCATGTTCTCTTAATTTGTGGCAGTTAGTGGTTTTTGTTTAGCAACTTGGCAAATGAAGTGTTCATGTGATCTCCTAATCTTTGTGGTTAATGGCCTAACTTTCAGTGACCTAGCAAGCAGTTTATGTTTCCTTCAGTCGCTGAATCTCTAAATAAAGTGGTCAAGTGTACTAGCATTCAAAGATTAAATGAGAACCATTGATGATGATCTTGATCAATGGATGGCACGTATTCTCCAAATCAAACTCAGGGTTAGCCAAGCATCTAGTGAATTGGCGAACCCTACATTCGCGTGTTCTCCAAATGTAACTTTGGTCAAGACAAATATCCAGTGACTCCAAGTTTTCTTTAGTCGCTTATTCTCCAGATGGCCTAGGTTAAGTTAGGCTAGCATCATGTTTGATCTTGGCGGTTGAATCTTGCATTCAGTGAACTGGTGACTAAGTGATCTCATGTTCTCTTGATCCTAGCAGTTAAGTGCTTAACATCTAGCAATCCAGCGAATGGTTAAGAAATGTGGTCGCTAGATTGCATGATAAAATGGCTAAGTCATAGATCATTCAATGATTCAGTGAGTGCCATGGATATTGATGAAGATCAACGGATGGAATTTAATCTCATGATTAAACCAAGGTTAAGGATTTTATCTAGCGATTCAAAGATAAGGGTGTTTGCTGAATCTCGTGCTTTAACCAGGGTCAATGCATTTATTCAGTGATCACAAGATTCCTTTAGTCACGTGTTCCCTAGGTCAAAGTTGAGTTAAGGAAAAGGCTTGGAGATTGAATATAAACTGTGGATGTAGATAAGATCTAACGGTGAGCGCCAGTTCATAGAATCAAACCACAGTTAAAGAAAAGATTGAGCGACTTAGTGATTGCTTTATTCACATATTCTCTAGATATAACCCTGATTAAGATAGTTATTCAGTGATTGCAAGATTCTTAAGTTGTGCAATCTACAGATGGGCTTGGGTTAGGTCAAGGTCAGAGAAGGAGAGTTCCCAATGGTTAAGTCTTGTATTCATCAATTTGGTGACTGATTGTTCATGTGATCTCTTGATCCTCGTGGTTAGTGCCTTCACATTCAGTGATCATGTGAATGTAGTTATCTCCAAGTCACGCAGTGAATGACTAAGTCTTCTAACATTTGGTGATTTAGCGGTGGTCGTTGATGTAAGTGAAATCGGGTGGTTGTCATTGGATCTCTAGATAAAACCTGAGTTAAAGTAAACATTCAGTGAATGAGAGAATGCAGTGTTCACTGATTCTCATGATTAGACCTGGGTTAAGAAAAATGTTTAATGATCCATTGAATGCCTTATTTGCATGATCTCAAGGTGACATAGAGTTAAGGGACTTGTCGTGGTTAAAGATAAAGGCATTGCCAGGTGTGCTGATGTACTCATTTTTTAATTGTTTCTGGGTAAATGATGTGGCTGGATAATTTTAAATGTTTAAGTGACTATTGTCAATTAATGAGAGCCTCCTAATGTGCCTAGAAAGGATAGAGATCGACGGCCATGTTTTAAACTTAATTGATTGATGGTTGCTTCCAGAGATTTGAATTATTTAAGGGTTTTCTATGAGTAAAGGACTGTTTATTAAATGCATAGGCAGCTAATCTACTTGATTTGATCTTGTACACTATCATAGTATGGTCCAAAGGTGATACTTGTTTGTGAAGGATGTCCATGTCATGGAAAATGGGTGAATCAATCACGCCAATTATGATGCAAGTGAAGCAAACAGGGAGCTAAAATGATACAATTTCTAGTCTCTAATGTACCAGTTGGGATTTTGGCCATAAATAAAGATCAAATTGGATATAATTGCTCCAGATTACCTGGCATGTCTTTTATGCTATAATTTCTCAATTGAATCTAGATGGTGTGGTTTTTGGAAACCCTAACCCTGTCCTAGTCATCCGTAGCTTGTTGCATCCTAATTTTTAGGGATCCCAAGATGACTAGTGACTACATATAGCAACTTGTGGTATTTTACAAAGGATGGTGAAATTGGTAACTGAATAGAGATAGTTTGGATCTAGGGTCTTGTTCTAGCATTTTTCCATTTTCAATGTATTGATACTAAAAATTTTAATGAGAATACACTTTAATTCCATCTCAAATTTGTGAATGTCTTCTTGTTTTGAGCTTGAATTCTTATATGTTAATATTGCAAATCAAGTTAATATATGGTTTACAAAGTAGATTGTGAAGTTGTTCTTGAGTTCCTTCAAGGAAGGATTAAATTCTTAAGGATAAATTCAGAGAATTTATGGTTCTTGTGAGAATCTGATGTCTAAATGTGAGAGTAAGAGGAATAATAGGAAAAGTAGTTATTCTAGATTTGGGTGTGTTTGAGTTAATTTTTCTTTTGATGTGTGTTGTATTTGACTTTGTGCCCTAGGATAAGACATTAATCTATTATCAAGAAGCAGTTCTTCATCATCAATCAACTTATAAATGATAAAATCTTTTGATCAATGTGTCAAGGACATCAATCCTTAATATTTATTGATTCCTTTAAGAAGTGAATCCAAGGTACACCTGCCTGAGCATTAAGGCTCAAAGTGTAGGAGGACTAATATCCTAGTCCTTGTTAATTGGCCCTTTTTCTTTTCATATTTGGAGTGGGTTACAAGAGTCAGATACATTTGTTTGTCAATCATATTGTAAATTTGCAAGTAGAAAGAAAAGGAACCAATAACACCTATGTAAATGTACTTCTCTTCACTCCCATTTTTGATGTTAATCTTTTCATATTTTCCCCCTTTCAAAGACTAAGGGAGTTTGCAGCTAACCTGTAGATACAAGTTGAAGGTCTGTACCAAGGCTACCATTCCTTTTGGGATGGTGTTGGTTAGTAGGTTGACAGTACCATCTTCCTTCTCCATCTGCCTTGTATCGTCATGTTCTTCTTCTTATAGGATTTGGTCTTCAAAAAATCTAGTATTTTCCAAAAAGGTGAGGATATTTTTATCATCTTCAAAGACCTAGAAATGGGTTATGTTATCAAGGATAGAAGGGGTGGGTATCATTTCTACTAAGAATCTCTAGAGTCGAGAACCATCCATTAGTTTGAGAGTACTAGTTGATACGGATAGAGCATCTGGGACATAGTTCCTTCTCGAGGGGATTACTTCGATACCAAAGGCATCAAAATCCTCTATCAAACTCCATACTTTATTGTGGTAAGAGACCAGTCATTTATCATGATAGGTGTATTGACTCCTAACCTATATAAAAATCAATTCCAAATCATCCATAGCTTAGAGGTGAGTGACTCTTTTTCTTAAGCTAAATAAGAGACCTAAGACCATGGCCTCATATTCGATGATGTTGTTGGTACAATCAAACTGCAATCGATAAGATGCAAGAAAAAACTTCCCTTGGGGGGTTAATCAGCTCTACCCTGACTCTACACCCTTATTCAGATTAGGATCCATTGAACTTGAGGATCCAAAAATTTCTTTCTATGTGGAGGGGTTTAGAATGTTGGGAAAAAGGCAGTATCGACTCTATAATAGGAGGTGTTGTTA
Organism: Chamaecyparis obtusa; assembly: GCA_027943335.1. NCBI lineage: Eukaryota > Viridiplantae > Streptophyta > Pinopsida > Cupressales > Cupressaceae > Chamaecyparis > Chamaecyparis obtusa. The sequence continues at coordinate 234,645 of BSBK01000667.1, forward strand.
GCCTGTCTTCAGTGGAAGGTATTTTAATAGGCAATGTGATTACCAATAGAGGTACTACTAAAACCCTCTCAGTAAATGATCTTTCACCCATGCTAGGGGACAAGTTGGGTTGCGGGGACACTTCTCCATTGCCTATTTTTCTTATAAGGTTCGAAAGATGAACCTTGGTGGCATCTACACATTCCTTGTACTCTAACTTAGAATGTCCCTCATAGTGAACCCTACACCACTTATCAAATAACAAAATTGATAAGGAAGAAGAGTTTCCTTAGAGGCTGACTTCATATTGGAGTTTCACATTTAATTCATGGATCATTTGGATTATGATGGGATCCTCATCAGGGAATATTCCTCCAAGGATGAAATTGAGAGTTAGCACTTATTTAGCTTGGTATAACCTAGGTTCCAATTGTGCATATGCTACCTTGCTCATTTGGCCATATTTGGTGAGGTCTTGTTTCATTCTAGCTTCACTATCTACCTTAATTTGGCTCTTCTCCTCTCTATGGGAGCTACAAGTGAGAAAAGTCAATTGAGATATATCCATTTAGCACTTTAAGCCAATTTTGACTGAGGAGCATCCGTAAGTTTCAAGGAAGTCAACCACTTGGATGTCGATGACACTAGACACCTAGGGCTCTTGGATGAGTTGAATCTAGATATTTTTAAGCTCACCTAGCATCTTGATGACGGTTTTGTCAAGTTGTACCACCCACACCTTTGGATGGTATAGGAACCAATCCAAGATTCTTATAGATGGACAAGGGCATGATGTTACCTAAAGCTTTAGATTCCACCAGGAAATTGTGTAGATTTTTACCATAAATATTAAGGATGAGCAAGAAGGGTGGATCTTCAATATTTCCTCAGAACACAACTGCATTGGCATCATCAAAAGTGATGGATTTTGGTGAATTTTGGTGGGGTTATGGGTTTTCTAGATGTTGTAACAACACCTTCTTCTACTCATGGAAACTAAGAAATACCTCCATCAAATTCATGGTGGTAGTAGTACTCTCCGTCACCTTAGTAACGTCGAACCTTCCTCTTAAAAGATCTAGATTTTGGATTGCTGAATCTCGGGTGGCATGAAATGTGCGCCCCTTTGGGGGGAGGGTTGACATTTGTGTTGGGGTGTGGAGGATATTAACATTTTTTAGTGGAACCAACATTGGGAATGGTCCTTTATTGGATTGGATCCTCATGTGTTAGGGAGCCTGTAAACTGGTAAAGGCATTTCCCTCGAAGATAAGGATGGAATCATCGAAGAACCCTTCTAAACTTGGTTCTTCATTGTCTTCTCCCTCAATCTCAAAGAAGATAGTTTCACACACAAAACAAGAACTATGGGGTTCTGATGGGGGCTCAGGAGGGGTCAGATTAGTATGGGGTTGATGATCTGATTCTGGTATTTGGATGATCTTTTCTAGTGTGGCACAGTTCACCTTAGAGGGCATACTAGTATCATGCAGCCAACACCAAGTGGTCAAGGGGTGAAATTTAGCAAGATCTGTTGAGTGATTGGGGGTTGTACCCCCTTGAGCACTTGATTGGCCTGAGACTACTTCCCCGTTGTTTGGTGTGTTATTGAATTATCGATTGTTTGATCAAAGATTATTGTCCCCATTATTATTGTTTTTGTTGTTGTGGTTATAGTTTCGGGGTCCAGAGTTGTTGGAATTTCATTTCCCTGAGAAGATATTTCCTTGCTAGGAAGGGCCATCTCCCTAGGATACTGAGGGTCCCATCTTTATCTATCTCATATCTATAGTGAGTAATGACACAAGTCTCCAAAGTGATTCAACCTTGATGAAAAATTGGGTTGTTGGGTTGCATTGTGATGATTGAGAGGGATGGTTTTTTTCCATCGTGGGCACTACAAAAAATTGTCCATTGGGCGTAGTCATTTGAAAAAAGGGGTTTCTCCCATTGATGGTCTGGCTGTAGGGGCCATTTGAAAGAAAGGGGTCCCTAAATTCTAGGGTGCTTGTTGTTGTGGCTAGACCTAATGTACGTACTCAGGAGCTAGAGATGTGTGGGCTTATGTGGGATAAACATATCGGGGCACCAAGTTAATTATTGGGGTGCCCATCACCAAATTTAGGTTATACCCATCAGGGTATGTGCTTCCTCCAAGTTGTGTTGTGTAAGGCACACTTTTCCCTATGGCACCAAGAAGTGATTTAGCTTCTGAGATAACTCCAGCACAAGGCTATAGACTTTAGCTAGGGTATCTCTTTCATTAGCAGTGGTGGTTCTCCATAGGAGCGCAGCAACAAAGGGATCCAATGCGTTGAGATAGGTTTGGGTCGCCACCTCTATTGAAGGGACAAAGAGGTCGGTGCATCTTTTTAGCACTCTTTGGAACTAGTGGTTAAATGTGGATAGTGATTCATTTGGTTCCTTCCTTATAGAAATAAATTGGTTGTAGGACTAGGCTGGGTCTATGTGTATCTGAAAGGCTATGAGGAAATCATCCTCCATGTTCTACCAGCTGTTGATAGAGTCAGCCAGAAGGTTTAGGTACTAGTTCAGCTCATTTTCTCCTAAAGACAGTGGGAACATCTGACACACCACATCTTTGTGTTGAATTTGATGTATGTTCATGACATCCTTGTAGGCTTATAAATTTTCTTCTATCATTTGGGGCCCTAAATGTTCGTACTTTGGACACATTTTCTCTGGCTGGGGAGAAAGATTATGCACCACATTGGGGAACTGCCCCATAGGGGAGCCAATATTATTAAAATATGTTGCCATCAGGACCATTGGGTTTATGGGGACAACAGTTACTCCTATATTAGGCTAAGGAGCTAAGGTACTCTTGAAAGTGGTAAACCCAGGTGTGGAGATTGAGGCTTCTTGTTTCTGATGGGTTTTCTTTCCTTGGGTAGGGATTCTAAGTTCTATAAACTCTTTGGGGTCTTGGGCTGATCTAAGGATCCTCTTGAATCTAGAAGGTGAAAATGACCCTAGACATCAGATGGCTTGGTTCCTAAAACTACTACCTAGGGAACCCTCTGGAAGGTTTAGTTTCAAAGTCTTCTGAAAAAGGTGAGCTCATGCCCTCCTTCTAGCGCTAGTTTCTATTGACGGGACTTTAGTGATGGTCTCACCAATAATGAGATAGTTGTCATCGGGTACCAAAGTACCAGCCAACTTCACTTGAAGAGGTTTCCTAGAGAGTAAACCCTCCTCACCTCCAAGCACCTAATTTTTGGGCCACGATAGTGCAAAAATGGTTCAATTGGACATGCAACTATTTTAATTTTAAGGGGCCTGTTGATTTGTACTCATGAATTTTGGGGACTTTTGGGAAGATGGGATTCCCTGCAAGTAGTCAATTTAAACACAAAAAAACATTCTAACATTAATAATGCTCAAGAAAGGAACCAGTAACTATACTAAACACATGCTCAACCATCAACTGAAACATACGTTAGTACCAAAAATAGAAACATTTCACTATTTTAAAGAACCTTGAGCAAAAGACATTAGAAAGCATACAACATGAAAATGATTCATTGAATTGGAGAAGAACACTGCAAGTATGGTACCAGAAGTAATCTTTATTTCTTCATCAACTCAAAAGAGACCAGCATCACTAGTTAATATATTCATGGCTCTTGGGGAGAATTTTATAATAGAACTACTGCTGTAATGAAAATAAATGATAGCAAAGCTCTAGCATGGACAAAAAAATCATCAATTTTGTCGACCCTTGGCTAGGCATCAAACTTATAATTTATAGACATCCTACTGCTTCTCTTGGGATTCAAAGAATGACTATTCTAGTAAAATGCAATATTTACAACCAGTATTACCTGCGCAGTCAGAAATATCACATCATTATACAATATTCGAAGGTGAAGAAAGGAGAAGGGAGAAAAAAATAAAGAATTCAGGCAACAAGGTCCTCAGATTGCTCTGTCAAGCGTGTGAAGATGACCTGTCTTATTTAAATGTCTTAGGGACTTTGCTCCATAAATGTGGTGATGGCCCCATGTCCTCATGTCTATACTATTATAAATGTTGGGATGGTGACTTAGGGCTTGTGGCAGTGCACTATCTATTCATCACCCATGACTTTACTATCCCCCTCTGACAGTTGACAAAATTTCTAACATAGGACCTTAGATGGTGGTCAGTTAGCTTCTTGTCAAACATCAACCTGAACCACCGTAAAAACAAAATACAAGTCTAGGAATTTTTTCTTTGACACTTTACGCTTTATAAAGAATGAAATAATTGAGTTCACAAGGAAAAAGTTTTAAAACCCAAATAATTTAGGACTCCTTAAATTTTTGGAAGGCCTCTAGCACTTTTATCACACCTTTCTCATCCACCTCTTTGAGGAAGTCCATATGACTCACAGCATCTTTGAGATGATTTTGTACATCATCTACCTTTGTCTTTAACTCAAAGACTACCTCTGATGCATCATGGGCCTCAAGCACTAACTAAGAGAGCTCTCCAAGGGCTGAACTATCAAAATCCCCATAAGTCTAGAACTGCACCTTGGTTTTCTCATCAAACTTTTCTAAGACCTTATCAATGGGAAGGCCCACACCTAGGTAAATTAGATCATCTCTGATCACACACAAGATAAAAGTGATAAAAAACTAATAGTCCTTGAATTCTGGCCTGACGTTCATCTAAGACCTTGACTAGTTGCTTTCTTGTCTTGACATGGAATGCAAGTCTGGAGTACTGGGTCTTCAAGAAATGATATGACTTGTTAGCCAAGATGTTTTTTTTCAGCTATTCCTTCTTCTCCTAGATTCAATATTTCTCTGAAGCCATCTTTCCACTCATCATACTTTTCTTCTTGAGATTTCCACGTGGAAACAACATTGTGAACCTCATTTATGGTATGCTGGGTTTCGTACAATGTTGGAAGAGAATTGACCAAGAATTTTTGAACTCCTTCCAACTACTCATCTATCCATCCATCCACTATGAGCACCTTCTTTTTCATTACCTGAAGTGTGTCAATATCACCATGTGGGAGTGGTGTTCCATAAGTGGAGGCCTCTGGTGCTGCGACTAAAAGTGGGGATGCCAATTCTATTAAGAGCTTTCAGATATTTGACTCTAAAGCTTGAAGCTTTTTCTTCTTTTGATATTATTTTTCATACCTCTCCTGAATGATCCAGCTAGTTTCATCCATGAGGTCCAATTCTCCTTTTCAATCTCATCGACCTAGAGGAATCTCTTTTATTACATAATCTTTAGGGAGCATCTCTGATTCCTCTCTATTTGGTGGTGGGGCAGCTACTGATGCAATGGTACTTCCATCTAGGGCTCTCCTGGTCATGTGTAAAATATGAACCCTTTTAGACTTCTCCAGGATTTGTTTCTCTGGTAGCATATATGCTAGTCAAAGGGGAGAGAATGTTTCTATAGTTCTTTTTCTCCTCTATGATTCAACTAGCCATTGAGGTGGGCCCTAATCAAAACCCATTATTACCTTGGGGTTAATGGGATTCCTAGTGAGTCCTTTCTCTAGCTCCTTCATAGGGACTTCTTCAGCATTCTTGTCAGGATTATTTTTGGCATTCTCGGGCACCTCAAAATTATCGTCAAGGACTTCTTCCACCACTGGAGTTGCCGAAGGAGTCTAATCAAAATGAACCTCCTCATTTTCTAGTTCTGGGGATATTTCTCCACCTTCCTGACCCATGAGTTCTTCTTGATCCCCCGCTTGAGAGAGAGAGGGATGGTCTTTGAGGGCATGATTGTTCCCGAAGGTCTAGTTTCCTCAAAGATTGGAGGCTTCCCTCTAGTCTCGGTGTTTCTTTATGATTCCTTTCCTTTTTCTTCTTCGGTTGCTTTGGTGGCCTCCTCCTACTTTGATCCCTCAACAATATCTTTTGTTGGTGGTTTCATATCTTCTTTTACCTCTCCTTCTTAGATCTGGATCTCTTCATCTTTCTCTTGGGTACTCCTTGCTTTCTTGACTTCCTCAGCCTCCCGATTGATGTCAATATTTGGCTCTAGGATTCTCATAGTTGATTCTTATTCTATAGCATGATACAGACTCCCTTACTCATCGATATGGAATAAATCATCAATGTTGGTTTGAGAAATATCTAGTGGATCCTCTTGGGTGTTAGTTTCTAGGGTGGATGGAAGATCTATGACTTCAACCTCTCGTGCGAGTTCTGGACTTGATTCTAGGGAAGGCCTGTGAGCTTTCTATTTCTTCTTCCTCTTGAGAGGTGCCTTGGTGGCATCTATGGCCATTCCTTGTCTTCCATGAGGAGCATACCAAATGGAGCAGATAAAGATGGAAAGAGGGCTACCGGAGTCTAGGAGCCTAGAGGTATGGCGTCAAGACCATATGTGACTCCAAACTTTGTTGCCTCCTACAGCTTTCTAGATTTTTCAACCTATTCACCCAACTACCCTATCAAAATTTTGGGGGTTGGGATGACTCACCATTTTTTTGTTTTCCTTGGGCTTGAGTGCTCCTCTTGTTTGGGGTCCCAAAGTACCCGTTGTTCTCAAATCTTTGTCTAGGTGAACACTCTTCAAACAAACCTTATCAAAATAAGTGTGACTTCGCTCAATTATTACCTTTGTTATGGTTTTGATGCTCAACACCTCCAGAGTGTCTCAATCTACCAGAGGGATATCTACCTTGTCAACACCTGACTCTTTAAACTCAGGGTGCTCAAATGGTCCCTTATCTAAAAAATTTGGAGGAAACGTCCAAAGTCCCAAATGGTCCATCATGCCCTTAAACATCCTTACATGTTTTCTATTTTAGATGTCAAAGTCATCCTATTAATCCTCCCAAAATTCCTCCATGTGTGGTTCATGAGGTTGAGATCCTTGGGGCATTGCTTTCTCGAGGTGACCTCTTGGGTCATAATTTTGATACCGGAGTGGAAATTTTCTGAGGTTGAGGTTTTTCATCTCATTCTCTGCCTCCTTGGTGATGGTGATGGAGTAGGTGTATTTTTTGTAGGTGATAGGAAAGGAGATAGAGAAGACCTTCTTTGTTGATAGGAAAGTATGCAAGCACAATATTTTCCAGAAAAACTCCAACAAGATTACTTTATCACCACAATGCCTTAGCAATAGTAGCTATTCTCCTGAGAAACCCATGACACGGATGTAGGTAAACTATGAAAACTAAATTAAATAACACCCCCATGGTGCTATCATCCCCATTTCTTCTTGAGACAATATGAAGCCTACATTTTTGGTTAGTGCTTTAATCCCATTGTTTACAAAAGTATCATTGACTCTATAAAAATGATAGAAGCATTCATCCCATTGAATCTTTGGAAAATGATTCCATGGGGAAGACTATCTCAATTATGTCCCTAGGATACCAACTATATTCAAACCCTAGACTCCTCCATACTGTCGAGCCAAGGACCACAATATGAAGGAAGTCATGAAATTGTCTCCCTCCACCTTCCTCATATGTGCATCTAGGTGGTTGGAGACAATAGTTGCCCAATCAAAGTGCAACTTATTGTTGGTTATGCAGAACAAGAAGTAGTACATCCATGGAGAGAATTCTTAGGTGTGAGGTTCCCCAAAAATCTTGCACAAGTATATTATTCATGCCTATATTGGCTCTTTGAAATCGGCATGGGGAATATCCATCTTCATTTTCTTGAAGTCCCAGCGACTTGTTTACAACCATGAATTATTCAAATGGCATTGGGAATCTTCCTATTCATCTGTGTACTATTATAGCAAAGAGACCTTAGTCATGATGACTGCATCCTTGAAGCATGAGATTCTCCAGACCGTGATAATTGTGTCTTGATCCAAGGAGGAAATGGGAACCCCGTTAGTTAGCATGGAAACTCTAATGGATGAATTGTAATTCCTAGCCATGAGTAATATCAACTCTAGGGCTTGCATAGACTATGGGAAGCAAGTTGCTTGTATGATTCTGAACATAGATATATTGACTTAAAATGGGTCACCAGTCATTTTAAGTTGGTATACTACTTGATGTAGCCCTCTCAGTTCAGCCCAAGTGCTGAAATTTGTATCTGATACTTCCCTGAGTGACATTTCTACCCAGGACCCATGAATGATTTTTTCTTTCATATATTTCATAACCAAAGGGAGTTTTTCCAAAGCCTTTTCAGCTTTAGTGTTTCTTGTCATGTCAACAGATGAACTTAGGATCTCAAGACTTTTGAAAGGGGATCTAGTTGTAGCCATATTTTCAATTTATTTCCTACAAAACCAAATGACCATTAGAACATAATGTAAGCATATCAGGACAACTTCAGATTCTAGAATCCCAAACATCATTCATTTTGGAATGATGGAAAATATAATGGCTAGTTGATGTGATGTTTATCTTAAATGATAGGTCATATCTAGAGTGGGTAATTGTACCTTTTATGTGTGCGGAGTCATTTCATTTTCACTTCCATCTGGCATGATAGATAGGACATTAATAAATCACTTAAAGCACATTAATCATTAATTCATGGGAAGCCATGGGTATAATTAAAGTGCACGCGATGAGAAGCTTCGTTGAAACCATAACAGGAGCAGTCACCCTACCATTGGGACTTGAGTTGGTGACATTGGTGACCTACTGCCATCAGGTGTGGCTTGCCAAGAGGTAGACATGTGACTCGCTCAACCGACCTTTGAATTTTAGAGACTAGTTATTATTTAAACATGGGCTATAAGACCTCGTAAAGAATTCAAAATGAATAATGCTAATCCTATAGCCAAAAACTGACAACCCTCTTCTTGACACTTAACCAGATATCTCTTTCTTACCAGCCAAGAAAGAGGGCATGTGGGTCTGCTCTGGCATGAAACTTGAGCCAAATTGAAACTTGACACCTACATGCACTGAGCCACCTAACTAACATATCATGAAGTAAGAAGCTAGCATGAACAAGGGGGAAAAACTGATGCCGCTAAAAGAGACTGCACCTATTAACAAGATGGTGACTAACGCCACCTAAAACCAAACACTTTACATTTTATATTACCTACACCAACTTCCAGGAAGTACACAAGATGAAGTTCATGCACCCAAGACCTATAAAATATACAAGATATACAGGTATTTACATAAAATTATAGGGGAGCAGGAAACCTCAAAAGAGAAAAAAAAAAAAAAAAAAGGAGAAACCTACCCACTACAACTCACCAGCGCTTCATGCCAACCCTATTTATAGGGTGAAGCCACTAGCATGACACCAAAAAAACCAACAAAGGACAAATAAAACCAAAACAAAAGGACACAAAAGATAGACAAGCAAAAAGAGAACAAATGAAAGAGAGCTGAAGTTGGCCTACCTAAAATGAGACAAAAGAATCAAGACTAAAGAACGTTCACTCATCTACCTTATAGAGAGCCCAAATTACTTCTCTAGTCACCCAGAAGCGTCAGCCTCTACACCTAAGTAAACTAGCATGAGAACACTAGCTTGAAAGGTAATTCAAGAAATTTACTCATGAGGGACTGCTCTTGGAAATATATTAGGTAATTTGTCAAAAAGGAAGGTTAAAAGGATTTTATAATTCCTAAGTGAGTGCATTAATTGTGGGTGAAAATCTCAAGGTAGGGAACCCTAAACTCTGAACTAAAATACATGGTGTCTCTCCTTTCCGCGGGGACAAGGAAGACTACATCAAATACCGGAGTCTGGAATTTTGGAACAAACAACAAGAAATGACTCCAGGGAAAGGAACCACGAAAGAAAAATGAAAGAAGATAGAACAACTGAAGAGAACAAAAATAACAAAGAAATCAAAAGGAAAGGGGACCTGACATTTTTTCCAACAAAATGTAAGGATGGGTATGCAAGGCATAACATCATGGAAAATGGTTATATGTGTTCCTGTGACATTTTAGAAGCACATCTTGACTTTTATGGTTCACAATGATCTTTGAGATGTTTTTGAGAGTTATGAGCTTAGGGTAGGTTATCTAGGTGTTAGAGGGGAAGTGGCTTGCTTTGGAGGCGTCAGAGCCTAGAAGTGGCTACTTGGGTATCCTTAGTAAGTTACTTAAATTAGTGATAATATAATACATTAAATGGGGTCTTAAAATGAATTAATAAGATAATGGATTCCTCATTCATGTCTTGGGTTCTAGTATAGACTAAGTATGGGAGTGAGAGAAGATGATTTCCTATCTAGTAGTGATGGTGAGTTCTGGCATGATCGGTTATCCTTGTCTACATGAGAGGATTTTGGGTTCCACTTATGTTCACACTTGGGAGTTGGGGTCCAATGAGATCATTCCAAGGGGTTGACATACATGATGAAACTTCCCTAATTTCATCTTAGGTTTCTTACATGTGTTGGTTTCCTTTGGATTAGTATGTGTACTTTTGAGTTTTGAGTTGTACCTTTGAGATAGGAAACTTTTAGTATCCCTTGCTTAGTATTATCTGATGAGTGATTTTGGTATTGTTATTGGAGTGGGTTCTGATGTTATCTCCTTAGCATGGTGGGAGTGAAACCATAGGATTCCACGAGGTTGAGAGGTACTGATTCTCTTACCATTTGAGACTCTGACGTTCCTCTACTAGTGTCAAATCATCCTTGTTGTAGTTATTTCTCATTTTTTCCTCCTTGGAGATGTATTTCTATTCTTTCTTTTATTTATAATTTTTACTTAGTTCTATTTACATACCCTACAACTTGCGCAGTGGGTGTGCGTTATCATGTATACATTATGGTTCAAGATGTATTTGTTTATTCATTTATGAGATGATGTACTTTAGTTTCATTATGTAGAAGATATATATGATTATTGTACTTAATATATTAAGTTGTATTTATGTAATTCTACATCAAGGATCCCTTGAGATTTGTAACATGAAACTAAGTTTGTGTTTATGAGTATGTATCGACCTCATGTTATTACTTCCAATTTTTTATTCAATATTGTATGTAAAATCTTAAGAAAAAAAATATTATGTAAACTTAGTAACAATTTTTAGGTTGATCTCTCTTGGGTTCCTTGGTGAGGCATTACACGATTACAAATGCCTTAACAAGAAAAATGGCTTTAATGAAGCATACATGTACCCATAAAAAATATTCTCACTTTAAGATGCCCCTGAGAAAGGAAAAACCAAGGGAAGTGAAACACGTGACAAAAGAAAGCACTAAAGGGCTAGTATGAACACATGATAACTTATGTATATCAGAATTATATCAAAATTAACTATCATCATCCCCCATAGGTAGTATAACTAAAAACACAATGGAAGAAGGTCACATAAGAGATACAAAGAAGATTCTTTTGGGTTGGAATTACAAATACTAAAAATAATGATAGCTACCACTTTGTGTCATCCCAATAATACTACATTGTGACAGATTTACGAACAATACCACATGCATGGCATAACATGTATATAAAATATAGAAGATATGAGATACAAATAGAATAATGTCATAATAGGTCAATTCCTTTATCACCTTGTGCCAACAAAGCAAGAAGGGTCATCTAAATAAATCTAAACAAAACATGTAACAAGAAGCACATCATGGGGGAAGCACATTACAATAGCTAAACACAAGAGAATCCATTGTACAAAAGGATCTAGTAAAGAATATCACCTACCCCCATCTCAGTTTGTATCATTTAAGGAAGGTGTAAAACATGAAAGAGGAGAAACATCCGGCACAGAAGATGGAATAATAGCTAGTTTCATACAAGGACCATGCTCTAAGGATGAGTCACTTTGTTTTCCACTAGGAGCAAGAGATAATTAGTTTGCAACTTTAGCTAGTAATCATGATTAATATCAATAAGCTCGTACATATCATCAGAATCACTAGTATAGACATCATTTGCATTTGAAACATTAAAATCAACATCAAGAGTATCTTATTCATCTAGATTAATTAAAATTGGATCTTTAATCTAAATAGAATCATCATGTTTGTTCAATTTCATCTTTTTAAGATTAACTTAATCTCTTGGGATATGCATAGGTTGGTCAAAAGGAATCAAAGAATTAGTAGGTGGCTTAGGGGAGGAAAGGTTTTGGGAAGCACACTCATAAACTCTAAAACAATGTTTACAATGACGATCACAAGCACAACATTTATGTTTGGTTTTGTTTGAGATTTGATTTGGTTTAGGATCAATAAACATCAAGTCCTTTTCTTCTTTAGGATGAAGAACGAAAGACACCACACTAGGCTAAGAGATAGAGGCTATAGAGCATTTATAATATATAGCAGGTGGAACTAAAGCATAAATGGGAGGTGTGGAAGGTGTAGGACGAAATCTAGGGCCAGACATAGGAGATGGAACAATAGCAGAGAAATTTTTAAGTTCACAAATCTTTTTTAATTTTTAATTTTTGATAGGATAAGAAATAGTTATCTTTGTGAGGTTGAACTAATTGAGACATGGAAGACCAAAAGAATTTAGGGTCAAATTTCCCTTGAGTACCTAAAGGTTGATAGAGACTATGTTTAATCATCTTGATTTCTCCATCATGGGGAAATATCAAACACTTATGGATAGGGGAGACTATAGCTTTCATAGAAGTAAACCAAGGAAGACTGAGTCTAACTTGAAACTGATCAAAATATAGGAAGACAACAAAGGTGAAATCCAAGATTTTATTACCAACTTATATAGGAAAAGTAATGGAACCATGTGTAGGATAAGTGAAATCATTGAATGTTTTGATCATCATATTAGATTTTTCATAGAAATATCATTGAACCTATCTAGTGTAAATATGTTCTTCAATTATAACATCACCATGCAAGTAGGATCTATAAGAACTCAATGAGAGGGAAAAACATTAATCTTTGCAACTATGTAAAGAGGACCATAAGGTTTCCTAATAGTCTCCTTAGCATCAATGTGATGCAAGGAGGGACTAGAAGGGCTAGGGCCAAAGGGACATCTAACTATCTAGCCACCTTGCAAAGTAAATACACAACAAAAATACAAAACACAGAGAACAACAGAGAAGGAAGACAAACACTTTATTGATTCATTAAAATTTCCTCATACATGCCCAGTTGTGAGGCCTTCCAAGTTATGACCAACAAATATTTATCTATCTTAGACTTAAGACTCTCTCTTTTATCTTCGCACTAACTTCTTTCTTACTTACTACGCCCCCTTTTACCTACATAAAACATCCTTGTTTATACTTGCCCAAACAACTTACATAAGATTATAGATCATTACATAAAAGAAGGCCAACCACAAAATGGTATGCACACATCCCAAGCCAAGATCCCAATTGTTAAACACATGACCCAAATTAAATACATAAGTTGGATCCAACTAAGAATCAAAACACAATCAAACTCGGTCAAAGAAGAACCGAGAATCAGCAAATAATAGGCTCACTTAGCATAAGAAGGAATGCTCAACCAGCACTAAAAAACTCAGCACATACAGGAACACTCAGCCAATGTTGGACAGCTCGGTACAAAGAAACACTTAGAAAATACTGCAACTCGGCAATGACTGCAACTCGACACTTACTAGCAGAATGAACAAAAGAGTAGGATAGCAAAGAAACCCAAGATGCTCCTACATCAGACAATCAGAGTAGAAAGAAATGATTCTCCTAAATCATTGAGATGTCACAACCCAAGCTGAATCCAACTCCAATTGAGAAATCCAAGTAGCATCTTGCATTGGTCTATTCTTCCACTTCACCAAATATTCATAGTAATCCTTTCCTCTTGTGCTTTTACCAATCCTCTGATCCAATATATGTTCAACTTCATCAACATGCTTCTTAGGATAATCATCTGGTATAACAAATTCATCATCTGACTCATGATACTTATGCAAATCAGTAATATTGAATATAGGATATATATCCATGTCATCAGGTAACTCAACTTCATAAGCATTACCACTGTCAAACTTCCTCAAAATTCTACAAGGACCAAACTTCTTCATTTTCAACTTACTGTATGTTCCAACAGGAAATCTTCCCTTCTTCAAATGAACCATCACCTCATCACCAACTTCAAAAACATGATGTCTCCTAGACTTGTCATCATTTTCCTTATACTTATGATTATTTTGTTCCAACTTCAACTTCACTTCCTCATGTAAAGGCTTCATAAAATCAGCAAATACTTCCCCTTCTGCACTTCTCTTTTCTTCACCAACAATATCCCTTAAATATGATACTCATCTAGGTTGCATTCCAGTAACAATCTCAAAAGGTATTTTTCCTGAACTATTCACAGAATTATTATATGAAAACTCAACTTATGCCAAAACCATATCCCAATTACTCGGCTTATCTTCAACTAAACATATCAACAAATTACCCAAGCTTCTATTCATGACCTTTGTTTTTCCATCTATCTATGGATGGAATATAGAACTAAACCTCAACTCAGTGTCCATTTTCTTCCACAAAGTCCTCCAAAAATAACCAACAAACTTTCTATCTTGGTCAGAGATAATACTTCTAGGTAATCCATACAATCTAACAATCTCTTTGAAGAAAATCTCAGCAACATGCACAGCATCTGATGTCTTCTTACATGGTATAAAATGTTCCATCTTAGAAAATCTATCCACAACAAAAAATATGGAATCATACCCTCTTGTTGTCTTTGGTAATCCAAGCACAAAATCCATACTGATGTCACTCCAAGGTTTCTTAGGAATAGAAATAGGTGTATACAATCCAATATTCTAACTTACTCCTTTTGCATCTTGACAAATTTTACAACTCCTTACAAACTTTTGAACATCCTTATACATATGTGGCCAATGATAATTTTCTTTAAGAAAACTCAATGTTTTTATCAATTCCAAAATGTCCAACCAATCCACCACAATGCTTTTCCTTAATCAAATTAATTTTCATGGAACTTCTTGGTATATACAACTGAATTCCTTTAAACAACATACCTTCTTGAATGAAATAATCCTCAAACTTACTCAGTTGTTCTGATAGATTTGGTGCTCTGCACTCTCTCCACACCACAGAAAAATTAGGGTCAGTATCATACAACTCCTTCATCTCATCAAAACCAAGAACTACAAATTTCATCTTGGTCAACAAAGAACATCTTCTACTCTATGCATCTGCAACTCGATTAGTGACTCCACTCTTATGCTTGATCACAAATGTGAAACTCTCTAAATATTCAACCCACTTCATATGTCTCTGATTCAACTTATGTTGACTTCCCAAATACTGCAAAGCTTTATGATTAGAATACAACAAAAACTCACTTAGTATCAAATAATGTCTCCACTTTTTCAAGGCTTGAACAATAGGATATAATTCTTGATTATACATAGAATACTTTCTTTTAGCATCATTCAACTTTTCACTAAAGAAAGCAACATGTTTATTCTCTTGACTCAACACAACTCCTATTGCACTACCACTTGCATCACACTCAACTTGAAATACCTTATTGAAATTAGGTAAAGCTAACACAGGTTACTCGACAACATTTTATTTCAAAGTCTCAAAACTTTTGTTAGCTCCATGTGTTCACTTAAAATCCTTTTTATCTCCTCTCATAGTCTTAGTCATAGCATTACAAATAGAATTGAAATTCTTAATAAACTTTCAATAAAAACTAGCCGAACCATGAAATGATCTTACCTCACCCACATTCTCAGATGTCGGCCATTCCAAAATTTCTTTAAACTTCTCATGATCCATTTTCAAACCATCAGCTAAAATTACAAATCCCAAATACACAATCTCTTATTTCAAAAAGGAACACTTCTTCAAATTAATCAGTAGCTTCTCCTCTTTCAGTCTTTGCAACACTTGACTAATATGCTCAAGCTGTTCTTCCTTAGTTTTACTGAATATCAATATATCATCCATATAAACAATCACAAACTTACCCAAAAATATCTTGAGAACCTCATTCATCAACCTCATGAAATTACTAGGTGCATTAGTCAAACCAAAAGGCATAACCAACCACTCATACAAACTATATTATGTCTTGAAAGAAGTCTTCCACTCATCACCTTCTCTAATTCTAATCTGATGATACCCACTCTTCAAATCAATCTTGGTAAAATACTTTGCTCCACTCAAACAATCCATTATGTCATACATCATCAGCATAGGAAACCTATACGTCACTTTTATCTTGTGTATTGTCAGAAAATGGAAGCACTTCCATTTAGGACTAGTTTAGCCCTCCGAGTAAGTGGTTTGGGGTCATGTCAAACACCGTGAATGGGTCTTTGAATTGTTTCTAGATTTTTCCCCTATTCTGCCCCATTTTCCACTTCTTTTCTACATAATTCTGGCATCCTAAATTGTAACTCTAAGATTCTTGACCTCAAGGTCACGGTCAACCTCGACCCTGACCCAGGGTCCAAATTTCAAAATCCCAAAGTTTTCAGATGTCAGGTTTCAGAAAGATTTATTTCCTGCTTCCGAGTCGGCTATTTCAGACTTCAAAATGGTAAACTCTTAAATTATATTTAATTAGGGCCCATTTCTAGGGGTTAAGGTTTAAATGGAAATTTAATTCTCCTATGTAGGCCTCTCTAGAAGTTTGTGCCCTAGACTACTATAAAAGGAAGCCTTCCTCTCTCATTTCAATCCATCTATATACCATAATCTCTCAAGCACTCAAGCAAGAGAAATCAAATGATCAAGAAGAAAGAAAGAAGGGGAAGGAAAGTATTCAAGCATTCATTCATCTTCAATCATTCAAGCATTCAAGATCTAATTCATCAAGGAGATCCATTGGTAGCCATTGAAGGATTCAATCTCTATGGAGCCCTCTTGTTGAAGATTTCTCCATCCACATCCATTCAAACTTCTTCCTATTCCAAGATCCATTCAATATTGGTGTTGAAGATATAAAGGCAATTGATTTGATACATCCTACATCCAATTCTACATTTATTTGGAGCATCCATACTTGTGGATTCAAGGATTTGAATCCTCCACAAGGGTTTCAACATAAGCAAGGTGAATTGTTTGATTTAGTTTGTTTATTACTGAAATTTCAATTCAATTTCAAGGTTAATTCCTAAATTGGGGTTTGACTAAGGAAAACCCCTCCCCCCCCCCAACAAAAAAAACCATTTTTCTTATAGGAACTGTGTGATGAAGTTACTCACCTGCATGAAATTAAGATCTACTAACATCAATTTAATCAAATACAATGCAAATTTAACTAAAATTGAAATTATGATCTATATTATCCCATGGATCTCTAGAAAGAAGTGGTAAGTGAATCTCTCAGCTGCAATCCTCACTAGTGACACTTCTAAAATGAGAAATGATGCTGCTAACTATGCTTATGCTATGCTTCTATGTTGATTCTAGCTCAAGAATGATGAAATTATGATACTAAATGCTCAAGAATGCTCAAATTGCTCTTGGAAATGATCTCAATTGCCTATAGTAACAATGCTATGCAAATGAAATTCCAAGATGGAAATGCTCTCCAAAATGCCTCATACTTACAGTAATTTCCCAAGGGTAGGGGGTGGAGTGAAGTAATCATGATTATCCCATGGTTAAGTCAAAAACTTTGCTTTGTTCATAAATGGGGGGACAAAAGAGGGGACAAGCCTTTAAATGGTTTCAAATCTTTGGACAATCTAAATGTTTGAGTGATTTATGTCTTTTTGTCCTCAATTTTCATTGGTTGATCACTTTGTTGAAAGAAAATAAGGAATATTAATTCAATTAATTAATTAAATTTAGCCATGGAAGGGTAATAGGTTCATTTTTTATTTTTGATTAAACAACTATACAATTAATTGATTAAAATCAATTATATATTGTTTTTGGCCCTTTTAAGCTTCAATTTAATCTTTTAACATCATTATTTAATAATTCCTTTGTTTTAATTGATTTTTCTCAGCTTTATTTAATTATGTCCATTTTGATGATTTAATGCATTTTATTGATTTATTGCATTTTGAAAAGTACTTGTCCAATTTTATGTGTCTATAAATGCCCCTCTTTGAATTGATGTACAAAGAACATTGATTCAAAGATTCTTATGAGTCATGATCACTTTTTAAGTCCTAATTGCTGGTTCACTGATATGCCTCTAATACTGATTGATTACTGCCTCTGATATGATATGATATGATTGTTGCCTCTGATAATGAAACAAAAAAAAAAATTATGATGCCCCACTAATTCCATGATGTTTGATTGCAACTTGATTTGATACCCTGATGCCCCCTCAGAAATTAAAACATATTAATTTCTTGATTTGAAAAATTTATTTGGATTGATTGATTCAATATGTTTTCATTTCTGAAAAACATTGATGATATGTTGATTCAAGAACATGCCCCGGTTCAATTGATGAATGATGAAATGTCCAAGATAGCTAGGTCTGTTGTAGTTAAGCAAACAAGTGATTTGGATATTAGGATAATAGTACCAATGAATGTGATTTGTCAATCTGATAGGATAGTAAAACTGATATGGGATAACTCAATCAATGTGAAAATTGATATGATCGATACTGCTGCTTCATTCTCAGGACACAGAGACACAAACAAATGGTACTGGGTGTGATTTCTGGATACTTTTAATAGAACTAATTGATGTAAGATGATTCACCGATATAGAATACTGATATAATTCCCTTGATTTGCAAAATAGGCACATTTCTGTAAGTTATACATACGGTCCCTAGCTTCTTGGATATTAGATTTATGGATCTTCCTTGTTGTTGATTTTGCATCATGTTGATGTTTTATTGATCAGGACTTAGATGTATCATTTTTTTTTATGACATTGTATCTTGATATACTGATTGTTGGATCTTTGATGAACACTTTTTATGATGATATGAACTTTTCCTTGATTTCACCCTTTTCCCTTGGAAAAATAACTACAAACCAATGCACTTAATCTAACATGATAATGCAATTAATCTTACATGATAATGCAATGCAATCTAACATGATAATGCAATGCAACCTAAGTGTCACCAGCTTTTAGCAAAGAAATGCCATGAGGATAAATTTTCATCATTGAGCATTGTGGGATCAAAAAGGAGGTACAACCATCACTGACCACATCATGATGATATGAATACCACTTTTTATCACTTTTGGTAACCTCATTTTGAAACTAGTACAACCCTCACTAGTTGGATGACCAAAATATGGGAGTATGAATACCCTTTTCAACGGATTCAATGTTGCAATTAGATTTTCGTAAACAAACAAAGGTCAACCTTCCACCCTATATGAAAGTCCTCGATGGTTCTTTGGTGACCATGTTGTTAGATGAATTCACATAAGTTGTTGGATCTCCCTCAAGACAGTCACTCAAAGACAAGAAAAATATCATGTCTTCATCATCACCAATCTAGTCGAAACATCATCGATTAGCTAAAAAGATGTGATAAAAATCAATTCAATATGGATCATCAAAAGAAAGGTTTAAGTGTTTTACAATGTTTCATGATTTTCAAAAAGCATTTCCAAGCATTTTGATCTTTAAGGTGTTTTGTCAATTTTTAATCCCAAATAATAAAGTCAATGAAGGCTCAAGGATCAAGTTGTAGGATCAATATACTTGGGATTTTTGAACAATGATATCTATCAAAGGTTCAATGAACTTTCCACTTGTCTAAAACTTTGATAAATCTCTCCCTAACATGATTGATGCTAGCACCCTTGAATCTGTTTGTAGTTTAATGCATTGCTTCATGTGAATTGATGTCATTTGTTGAAATCCACTGATTAAAATCAAATGCCCCTGCTTGGATAGGAAAAATGTTGGACTTGGGAAAACTTCCATAATATTACAAAAGCTCAGTTTTATGCAAGATGTAGCTCAAAGCACTTTATGCTTTCCTTTTTACTAGCTCTCAAACAAGATCACCTTGGTTTTCCCCCAACGTCTAGCAAGATATAGGACATGAATGATGGATTTGCAAGCTGATGGATTAGAGATGGAAAGACCATGATGGATGAAGCATGCAAACGTGACCCATAGGACTATCTCCTCAAGATTACCCAAGCTAAGGAAAAATGATATAGCATGTTTTTGGATAAGCCATGGAAGTCAATGATGCAGTGCTAGATAGCCTATGAAAATGAGGGATCCAAAAGAAGTGGACATGTTAAGAAGTTCTTGATAACAAATTTTTGTACTTTAAGTTCTTCATTTTGATGAAGACCAAAGGATCAATTTGGATAAGATGGGGATAAGATAACACAATCCGAGTAAAGGAGTGATGGAGTCTTATGAAGGGATGTTTTGGGATTATGGAAAGATTGTCAAGGAATAATGAAGGTGAATTTGGGATAAGCAAGATCATGATAGGGTAACATAGATGCAACAAGTACATAAGCTAATGGATAGGATAACAGATGTCAAGATACTCAATGCTCATGGATGTGTTCAACCTTGTCAAGATGAAGGTGATAGAGGAAATATGTATGAACCTTGCCCCCAAGTGTAAAGTGCAAAAAGGAGGAATTACGCATGACACCTGTTTACCAAGTTTTCATCATATTATACAGATTTGTTTCTCTTTACTTTTGCTACCCAGGTGCCTATTGCTAGGTTTTCACCAAGGCACTTTTTCTTTCTTTTCTTTTTTTTTTCTTTTTTTTTTCTTTTTTTTCTTTTTTTGTATTTTTTGATATTTTCCCAACATCGAAATCTTTGGACAATGCCCCTCTAAAAGATATGCTATAATAAACCATGGGTATGACTAGGATGCTCAAAGATATTGATAAGAGAGATGGAAGCATGGAAAGTATGCATTGGAAAATAAATGTGAGGATAAGAAGAAGGTATGTTGCAGATGGGAATGTTGGCAAGATCAACTTTGACACACACTTTGAAGAGTGGTGGAATGATGGAGGAACAATAGATGAAGGAGGTAAGGATATTTTTGAGGTAGCAGATTTTGGGATATAGGAAGATGAAGGATGTTTGGAAGGAGATGGACTAGAAGCCTTTGGAAGCTTGAATGTCAATTTTTATTTTTATTTTGTGTGCAAGTATTTCAACAATGACTTGGGAATCCACATAGTCTTTGATTTTTCTTTCTTTTGTGATGCTTTTGAATGCATTTCTTCAATGAGGGATTTAGGAACCCACATTTTATTTCTTTCTTTTTTCTTGGTGGACCTTTGCGGCCTTTTGAATATTTCATTTTTTTGTTCATTCACATGTCGATTAGATGAGACATTGTGATTTTTATACACATATAGATTCTTGGATTTATGATTTTTATGTTGCACATCAACATTGCTTCCAAAAGACTTAGGAATTGTGGATGAATAGTAATAATATGGAGGGTCCATATGGATTGGTGTTTGGACATTCTTCAAGTATGTGTGCCTTCATTGATCTTGATACATGGTAGGGTAAGTGAATGGATAGCTAGGGATGATAGGAATAGATGATGGAGGAATATATGGACCTAATATGGATGGAAGAAATGAAGACTTTTGTTTTGGGACATAGGAACCCAAAATGGATTTGGAGGATAGTGACGGCATATGGTTGCATTTGAATGGAGGGATATATGGTGTGAAAGGGATATCAATATCTTTGGAAGGAGCTACATTGCCAAGGTTCTCATCTTTAAGAGTTATCTTTATACTAATAGGCTCATGACTATCTTTGATAGGAACACATTTGATAGGATCAACTGAAGCTCGAAGGGACTTATTATCATGCAAAGGATTTGGAAGAATGATGGTTTCTTGAGATGAACATGGAGGAATATGACAAGGAAATGATGGGATACTTCGATCTTGACAAGGATCTTCAAATGGTGTAGAAAGAGTATTTTGCTCTTGATTTTCAATATGCTCATTAGAAATTATGGAAGGGATATCTGATCTTTCTTGGGAAGTGGAGAAAATATGGAACTTGAAAGGGTACATTGTTCTTGGAATGAAAGGATATCATCTTGAAAGATATGAAAGGGTGCAAGGGGATCATCACAAGGTTCTATGGATATGGGACCTTCATCAAATATGGGAGGGGATTGTCTGTAATCTTGATCTTGATCTTTATCAACATTTGTTTCTTTTTTCTTTGGATTATCCTCTTGACATGGGGCCACTTCTAAGGACAAGGTAGATGTTTGGATATGTGTGGGGGATGTTTGGAAAAATGATGTAGAATCCTCTTGAATGGGTATAATAGGTATTGAAACACATGAAGCCTTGGGGTCCAAGATCTTTGAAGCATGGAAACAATCTGTAGCAAGATATAAGTTAGCTTGGGTTTCTTTTAGAGGTAGCCCTTGAGGGTAAACATAGTCAACTTGAAAAGTGTCATCATTAGGCTAACTCTTTGATGGAGGAATTTTGGATAGTTGTGAATCTTTGTGAGATGACCGAAAGATGAAAGGATTACTCTTGCTATATGGAGGTTTATGCATTAGATCTTGCTTGAGAGTGGTACCTTTCTCTTCATACTCTTTATTATCTTGATCACAATTAGATTTATCATGAAATTTCCTTTGATCCAAGATAAGTTTGTTGCTCTTAAACACTTCTTTTTGTGAGGAGGATGAAGATACAGATGGCTCATCATTATAAAGAAAAGGACACCTTGATCTTAATGATGGATTTTTAGATGATGTCTCTTTTTGTTTTTCCTCATTTTCCCACAAGGTTGATGTATCAAAATTATGAGGAAACTTAGCTCCTGATTGAGCTAACTTCATGAAGTATGCTTCTTTATCCCTCTTCAAAATTAATTGCATTGTTTCCACAAATATGGGATCTTGGATTGCTTATGAAACTTCTTCTTCAGATATCTCATCATTTTGATTCCAATGTAGATTCTGATATGAGGAAAATGAAGATATGGATGGCCTATCATTATAAAGAAAAGGACACATTGATCTTAATTATGGCCTTTTAGATGATGTCTCTTTTTTTTTTCCTCATTTTCCCACAAGGTTGATGTGTCAAAATCATGAGGAAGCTTAACTCTTGCTTGAGCTAACTTTATGAAATATGCCTCCTTATCCCTCTCCAATACTAATTTCATTATCTCCATAAACATGGGGTCTTGGATTGCTTCTGAAACTTCTTCTTCAGATACTTCATCATTTTGATTCCTATGGAGATCTTGATCTTGACTTTGATAATTATGATCCATAATAGGTTTGATTTGTTTCTCAAATAGACTCATCATTATAAATGTTTTTCAAGGATATGATCTATTTGTTGCACTGATAAAGAATATCTCTGAAAAGGGTATCCAAAAGTGATTTCAAAATTTTTCCAAACCCTCAAGAAATAATCTTTGTTTTCCCTTTTGTGTTTTTGGGCGTCACTGGCCTAAGTGTAGGCATGACCAAAAATTCTATACGTGTGCACTGGTTTGTTGTTAGGTGACACACTATAGGTTCTTAGGCAACACCTTGCTATTACTAAGCGGGTTTCTAGTTTCTACCAGGCGTGTCTCAAATTTCTCTGAGCATGACTTCAATGTGTCTATGTGTGTTTAAGAAAGTCATAGGCATGACTGAACCTCTGATAGGTGGGTTTGTTTTGTGCATAGGAGGCACTTCTCTGACCAGGGTGTAAGATTTTAAATTTTTAAAATGTGTAAGATCAGTCTTTGGAAATTTTTGTGTTTGAAAATAGAAAAACAAGCACAACACACACATCACTTTGTCATCATGTCCCTAAAAACACTCTAATGTGTATGTTCTCTGATGTTTTTCACAAGTATATCACAATAAAGAATTCCAAGTAGCCTACCTAAAGTCAAATTGGCTTGTAAACATGGCTGTACAAGGTGGCTTTGCTATTTTACCTAGGTTTTAATAAGGATTTTGTTCAAATAGACTTTAATCTCTCATATCCCAATAAAGGAGCTTCCCACACACACCAAAGTACAATTTCATGCAATTCGTAAGGACTACTAGAGGAAGGTTGAAAAATCAAAATCTATTTGTCACACACCCCATTAAGGATGCATGCATTTTATTTTAAAGTGGGTTGGATTCTCACGGTAAAAGCAAGTGTGTCCCACTTGGGCTATCCCTCTCACCGGCCTTGCTAAGGCAAACTCGAGAGGTGAGCCCACTAAATTTCTAGCATGTTCATGGAGAGCAAGAAATGAACTTGGTAGGACAAGTTTGGGAATTTGATTCACTTAAAAAGTGAAGAGCATATCCCTATTTCCTTTCCTTATTCCCAACACTCAAACACGAAATGGTTCTTTCCCAATCTCTTAACAAGGAGATTCTTAAAAATTGAAGTGTTTTAGTTTGTTTTCCCATTTTAATTAAGCTATGTTTAAAATTGAATGCCACAATCTAATCAAGTACAAGATTGAATAGAGAAATACCTTTCCTTGTAGCTAGCATAAAGCTAGGGGCATTTTTGAAAGGTTTTTGACATTCTTTTACTCACCTTGGCAATAAATCCTTTCCATGTGCTTGTACTCCAACAACTTAGTCAACACTAACAATCAAAGTGAGAGGAAACCAAAATTGAATTGAAAAAGCCAAGATTTATGCATGAACTTTAGACATCTTATTTGCAAATTTTTGGAAGGAAAGCTTGATCTAAGGCTCAAAAATCCAATTCAAAGAGACAAAATTCTTTTTGTATGCTTCAACAATTGTAAGGTAGTGTTGAAATACCTAATTTTCTCTATCTTGTGTTGTTGCAAGAACAGCCTTGATGTGCTCAAAATTCTCCTTCTTAATCTTCTTTGCTAGAGCCTTTCCTTCTTTGTTAAAACTACTTTTTGGCTTTTGTACTTTCCTGTGGTTGCTCATTGACTGTCAAATCATATAAATAGAAAGTTAGACAAATGATTTAATCAATTTAACAGTAAATAAAGGCAACAGATAGCAGGCAACATTGTCCAGCTAATATGTGTGGCTGAAATGTTTTTTACACATGACTGAAATGCTTGTACACGTGACTGAAATGCTTGTATGCGTGACTGAAATTCTTGTATGCGTGACTGAAATGCTTGTACATGTGACTGAAATTCTTGTACGCATGACTAAAATGCTTGTACACATGACTGAAATTCTTGTACGCGTGACTAAAATTATTGTACGCATGACTGAAATGCTTGTACGTGTGACTGTTTCAATAAATTGTGTAGCAAAGGCTGATGACAGGTGATAATAGATTGCAGCTACGCGACACTTCTTAACTCGTAGGCGTGACTTTTCTAGGCAAAGGCCAAATAACTTTATCTCACAGGCATCAAGATAGAGATCATAAGTAGCAGTAAAATGACTACAGGCGTGAGTGAATCTCCTGTAAGCATGACTTTACCTATTTCCTGCAAGAAATTCACAGAAAATAGAATATACAAGCATGCAAATTATGGTGCAAATGATGAAATGAGGCTTAGAGCCCCACAGTGGGTATCATTTGTGTGATGAAGTTACTCACCTGCATAAAATTAAGATCTACTAACATCAATTTAATCAAATACAATGCAAATTTAACTAAAATTGAAATTATGATCTATATTATCCCATGGATCTCTAGAAAGAAGTGGTAAGTGAAGCTCACAACTGCAATCCTCACTAGTGACACCTCTAAAATGAGAAATGATGCTGCTAACTATGCTTATGCTATGCTTCTATGATGATTCTAGCTCAAGAATGATGAAATTATGATACTAAATGCTCAAGAATGCTCAAATTGCTCTTGGAAATGATCTCAATTGCCTATAGTAACAATGCTATGCAAATGAAATTCCAAGATGGAAATGCTCTCCAAAATGCCTCATACTTATAGTAATTTCCCAAGGGTAAGCGGTGGAGTGAAGTAATCATGATTATCCCATGGTTAAGTCAAAAACTTTGCTTTGTTCATAAATGGGGGGACAAAAGAGGGGACAAGCCTTTAAATGGTTTCAAATCTTTGGACAATTTAAATGTTTAAGTGATTTATGTCTTTTTGTCCTCAATTTTCATTTGTTGATCATTTTGTTGAAAGAAAATAAGGAATATTAATTCAATTAATTAATTAAATTTAGCCATGGAAGGGTAATAGGTTCATTTTTTATTTTTGATTAAACAACTATACAATTAATTGATTAAAATCAATTATATATTGTTTTTGGCCCTTTTAAGCTTCAATTTAATCTTTTAACATCATTATTTAATAATTCTTTTATTTTAATTGATTTTGCTCAACTTTATTTAATTATGTCCATTTTGATGATTTAATCCATTTTGATGATTTAATGCATTTTATTGATTTATTGCATTTTGAAAAGTACTTGTCCAATTTTACATGTCTACAGGAACATGTACAGAACAATGAATTACAGTGCAGATCTGGATACCCTTTTCAGAAAACTTTCAAGATCCATGAATAGATTTTCTATCAAAATAGTGCAGGTCAAGGTCGACATAAAGGGGTAAGATTGTACCCTTGTGTTTGGGTCAAGGTCGACCTAGCTCAGAAAAGAAAAATATTTCTAGGTTTTGTCAATCACAGTTTCGGTTCAAGATTGTTGAGACCGTCTGACGGGGTTTTCAACAGATTCTTTTTTGGAGGTAAGTACTTTTTATTTCTTCATTTCAATATTAGTCTTCTAGATTTACTTTCCATATCATTACAATTTCATGTATGTGTTAAATATTGGTTTAGGTTCTATTTTATGTGCAAACCCCCATGGTTCTAGACCCTATTCCTATTTTTCCCTTTACATTTTGGTGAGCCTGTTTTACGATAACTCTTTCTTTTTGGTGTTAGATTTCCCTTTGTATTATCTTGTGTGTTCACCTTCACCATACATTTTGGTGAGCCCGACAACATTACCCCCTATCTTTTTTGGAATTAGATGCCCTATTGTGTTTTTGGTTCACCTCATACATTTTGGTGAACCCGTTTTATGTCAACTCTTTCTTTTTCGTGTTAGATCTCCCTTTATATTATTTTGTGTGTTCACCTCCACTATATATTTTGGTGAACCCGTTTATGACAACGCTTTCTTTTTGGTGTTAGATTTACATTTTGTGTTATATCTTACATTCTTACAAAAGTATATTTCTTTTATGCTCTTGCATTTATATTTCAAAAATACAAAAAAAAAT
This sequence comes from Chamaecyparis obtusa, assembly GCA_027943335.1. Classification (NCBI taxonomy): domain Eukaryota; kingdom Viridiplantae; phylum Streptophyta; class Pinopsida; order Cupressales; family Cupressaceae; genus Chamaecyparis; species Chamaecyparis obtusa. The sequence continues at coordinate 261,654 of BSBK01000667.1, forward strand.
TGCAAAATTTCTTTAAAAATACAAAAATATTTACAAGTTTACCCCCTATCTTTTATGGAATTAGATTCCTTATTGTTTTTGTGGTATTTGATTTGTTAGAATAAATGAGAGGGGGTGTGAATCAGTTAAATAAGTTATCCTACAGTCCCACATACAAAGATATACTTTATCAAACAATTCCAACAAATTATGCAGCTCGATAACATAAAATATTAATCTATCTTTGTGCTTTTACCGATTACCAATTAAATAGCTAACTGTGATTACCGACCAAGTCAAGTATGTAGTATGTAAAGTGTGATAGCAAAACAATCATCACAAATAAAACATAACACATTGATTTAACGAGCAAACCTTGTTAAGGGAAAAACAACCTAGGACCGGTAACCCAAAATAATTCACTCTTCTGAAGTGAACTCGGTGAAGAGCCAACCTTGTTAAAGGTTACAAACACACTGTTAGGTGTGACCTTGTTAGAGGATTTAACACTAACCATTAACTTTTGACCAGAATTCACTATGGGGTCAATAAGATAACAATGTACATTCTTAGAATGACATAGGGCAGAATAAAAGACTGTTAGGTCCACTCAGTTAAGAGATTTTCAAAATCAATGGTTAAACTAATATAGTATAATCTGATTCAAATACAACTCAATTGAAGATATTTAGATCTATGCTAAGCCCATACAAATCCTCTAATCAATAATCAATTCACTTATTCAATATTTATCAACTTACTGTCACTCGGTAAAGTGTTCTCTGACGCTTGGTTAACTCTTCAATTCAGTTCTTCAATAACCAGTCTAATCAGGCATGCATGAAAAGTCTTTCACGCGATATCTCTGCAGTCTTCATCCTTTGGCATAGTTTCAACAGTGAAACTCATATCTCTTATATAGACAAGTAAACCATTTTCTTTCCATCCATTAGATTTTGCCGCTTAATCTCCTTCATCCATTTTTCCTCTTAAACCTTCCTTGGTAGATGTGTCATTAACACATTTCAATCTCATCCTTTAGATTTTCTTTAAAGTTTGTCAGTCATGGATCTCATAAAAAACTTAATCTTTAATCTAGAAATCATATCAATATCTAGCTCATCAATTTTAGTCAGCTAACCTTAGCATTTAATGTTTTCATCCATCATCAGTTAACAAAGAAATGTGTAGGTGATAACTAGTTAGACTAGCTCGGTTAATACTGTCAGTTGGTATACATTGCACTGGCTCGGTATATACAAAAATCTTCAATTACCGACCACATTGTCTTGTACAATTTTGCTTCCTTCTTCATAGTAGATTAATGCAACATAATCAAGTCAAAAATATAGAGCCATAGATTCATCAATAAGTTACCCAATGTTTTCCTTATCCTTATCTGTCATATCCATCTTTTTCTCATGTAGATATCTCAGTTCTTCATCTTTTCTTGCTCTGACAGATGTTTAGATGTTTGTAACTAACATGATAAGTACTGTCAAGACTAGTTGACATCAATGACAACATATTGAATGATTTAATCATCTTACATATCAATTCAATGCTCGGTGATCTCTAATCATAGTTTCTTCAGTTCATCTCAGATATTCAATCAGCTGTAGTTCATCAATCTCTTCGTTTGGCATTGATGGCAACACAAGTAATATGAAAATATGTCATACACATACCAAACATGTATTCTAAAACTATGTAAGTAAATTTTGTAGCTTGGTAAGCTCTCCCTAGCTTTGAAATTTAATATGTTTAATCACTACAAAACATAACAGCATTGCAAGTGCAGACTCTCCCTGCGGATTTGATCTTTTCAGTTCTCAGGTTCTTGTTCTCAGCAAACAATATTCAAACTCTCCCTTTCTCTAATTTTCATATGCAACATTCTCTCCCTTTGACAATAATGCCAAATAAAACATAAAATAGCTCTAAGTAGCCAAGTAACTATCTTTGTGCATATCAGTACCTTCAGTGTACAAATTTCAATTTCAGCCTCTTCAATCTTTCACAACCTTAGACAAAATCCAAAGTATGAGCTATGTGCATCAACATGAATGATATTCTTATAAGAATAGGTTGATGCAACCTTCTGATCACCTCAGTGACTGATAGATAGGGGACGGACCCCAAGTCTAGTTCTCAAGTATTCAAATGTGTCCTTCGGTAATGGTTTAGTAAAGATATCAGCAAGTTGTTCTTTAGATGTTACAAATTCCAATTGTACTTGCTTCTCTTGAACTTGTTCCCTTAATTAGTGATAATTAATTGATATATGCTTTGTCTTTGAATGCATCATAGGATTCTTTGAAATTTTTATAGCACTAGTGTTGTCACAATATATAATCACCGAATTTGTGATTATCTCATTCATTCCTTCCAACACTTGTCTGATCTAGGATATATTTGAACAATTTGCAGCAGCAGCAACATACTCTACTTTAGCAGTGGACTGAGAAATGCATGCTTGTTTCTTGTTGATCCAAGTCACAAGTCTCTCCTAAAAATAATGCTCCATCGGTTGTGCTCTTTCGATCATCTATGTTTCTAGCCCGATCTGCATCAGTGTAAACCTTCAGTTCAAATTTTCCTTCTTTAGAATACCATAGTCCATAATCCTCTATTTTCTTCAAGTATCTCAAGATTCTCTTTACAGCAACCATATGTGAATCTTTAGGATTGGCAAAAAATCTTTCCACAATCCCCACTATGTGTGCTATATCAAGCCTATTATGTACAACATAAATCAGTTTACCAATCATAGATCAGTACAAAGTCTAATTTACCTTGGTAAATTCATCATCTTTTTTTAATTTGCAGCCAATCACCATCGGTGTTCCCACAGGTTTAGCATCTTCCATGCCAAAATTTTTCAATACTTCTTTAATGTTTTTTGATTGTGTGATGAAAATCCCATCTTTTTGTTGTATAATCTGCAAACCTAAAAAGAATATAATCTCTCCAAACATAGACATCTCAAATTCTTTCCTCATTTCATCAGCAAAAGATTTGCAAATTAGATCTTGTCCACCAAAGATTATATCATCAACAAATATTGTAGCAATCAAAATGTTATCATCAGAATCTCCTTTCATGTACATGTTACTATTTTCACTAGTTCTCACAAAGCCAATACTTATAATATAAGCATGTAATCTTTCATACCATTCCCTTAGTGCTTGTTTTAGTCCATATAAAGCTTTGTGCGGTCTACATACCATGTCTCTCAAATTTGGACCAACAAACCCTTCAGGTTGTTCTATGTATACCTCCTCCTTAAGAATTCCATTTAGAAATGTTGATTTCACATCCATTTGATATACCTTAAATCCCTTGTGTGCAGCATAGGCAAATAGTACCTGAACTCCTTCCAATCTAGCAATAGGTGCAAAGGTTTCATCATAATCAATATCTTCTTCTTGTGCATATCCCTTGCAAACAAGTCTTTCCTTATTCCTTGTAACTTCTCCATTCTCATTTAGCTTATTCCTAAAAATCCACTTAGTACTGATAACATTTTTATCTTTTGGTCTAGGCACTAAGGTCCATGTCTTATTCTTTTCAATTTTTTCAATCTCCTCATTCATAGCATTTATCCATTCCTCATTTTCAAGTGCATCCCTAACATTCTTTAGTTCAAACTCACAAACTAAACATGTATTTTGTCTCAACTTACTTCTTGTCAGCATGCTAGCTTTCTTGTCTCCAATGATTTGGTTCTCAGGATGATGTCTTCTAACAAATCTTGCTAGCACTTGATCTCTCCTCTACTCATCATTTTGTTCAGGTTTAATTTCCTGCTTGGTAGCTTCTTCCTGATGCTCAATTTCCACTTGTTGACCATCAATAGCATTTTCTTGATGCTTAGTAGACTCAGTCTATGGCTTTGGTAGATACTATGGATCTTCAACATAAGTGAACCTACCATAGTCTTTCGGCTCCTTCATGCTTTCTACATCATTCTTATCAGCAAACTCATCAACTTTTACATTAGCACTTTCTATCATCTTATTAGTAACTTTGTTCAAACATTTGTAAGCTTTACTCTTAGTAGAATATAGTAAGAATATTCCTTCATCACCTTTAGAGTCAAATTTTCCATTCCTATCATCTTTCAGAATATAACACGTGCTACCAAAAATTTTGAAATAACTTACACTCAGTGTGTATCCAAACAATAACTCGTAGGGTGTCTTGTTTGTGTCTTTCTTTAGTTGAACTTGGTTCAGTATATATACAGTTGTGCTAACTACCTCTCTCCATTACATTTGTGCAATATTCTTCTCAATCATTAGTGTTCTAGCACAATCAACAATAGATCAATTTCTCCTTTCAGCAATTCCATTTTGTTGTGGTGTTCTAAGTGCAGAAACTTGTCTTTTTATACCATGCTCATTACAAAAGTTAGTGAATTCATCATAAATAAACTCACCTCCTCTATCAGACCTTAAGCATTTCAACTCTTTTTTGGTTTCTTTCTCTATTTTAGCCTTATACCATTTAAATAGTTTGAATGCCTTAGATTTTTCTTTTAAGAACATAACTATCATCAATCTAGTATAGTCATCAAAAAAAAAAGTATCTATCTCCATACTAGCTTTCAGTTCTCATGGGACCACACAAGTCAGTGCGAACCAACTCCAAAATTCCTTTAGATGAGTAGTCCTTACTTTTAAAACTAGATTTTGTCATTTTCCCTTTTTGACATTGATGACAGATAACATGATGATTAGGTTTTCCAAGTTTTAGAAATCCCCTAACTTTTCTCTTTTTACTGATCTTAATCATGTTATCAAAATTTACATGACATAACCTCTTATGCCATAACCATGCATCTTCATTTTTCACCAGTAAACAAGAAGTCTCAGCATTGTCAAGATAAAATAAGTTACCTTTTGATTGTCCTCCTATTCTGACAAGCTTTCCATTTTCATCATAGATCTTTACCTTCTTGCTTTCAAATGCAACTCGGTGACCTGAGTTATTAAGTTGTGCCAAACTCAACAAATTGTAATTCAGTCCTTTTACCTAGTATGCATTATCACATCTAATTTTATCATTCATTAGAATAGATCATTTTCCTTTAACCATGCAAGGTGTATCATTACCCATTTTCACTGATCCTCCATTATAATGCTCAAGATGATCAAACTTATATTCATCACCAGTCATGTGATGTGTATAGCCACTATCAATGATCCAAGTATCATTTTTACTAACTTTAGAAATGAGTGTTGTTTCTACATACCTTTCCTCCTCTTCAGAATCATCTTTCATTGCAACAAATACTACCTCAATGTCAGCATCAGTGTCAGTGTCGATGTCCTCATCTCCAACTAAATAAAATGCCTTTTTCCCCTTATCTCTGTTATCTCGGTTGTCATTGTTGTAGTGTTGGTAATCTCTATTATTTCTTCTTCCATAGCTTCCATCACCAGATCGTTCTCTATTTTTATCTTCCTCTTTCCTGTTAGGACATCTAACAGCAATATGGCCTACTTCTTTACAGTTAAAATAAGCTAAAGGTAACTTTCCCTTATATCTACCTTTACCTTTAGGCAGTCTCTAGACCATAAGAGCTTCAATTTCATCAATCTCATCATCAGTATTACTATCACTGTCATTCCTTATATTATGTCTACTGCTAGATTTACCAATCTTCAAAGAAGACATAAAAGCATACTCAACAGATGGTACAACACTATTATCAAAGTTGTTCAGTTCAAAAGTTGTTAATTTACCAATCACACTATCAAGAGTAAGAGTACTACCAAGTGTAGACCTCATTTCATGAATAGAAGATATTTTGATTGCATATGAAGGAAAAAATGTTCTTAGTATCTTACTTACCACTATATCTTCATCAATGACACCACCAACTCCTTGGACAACATTGACTACCTCTTTGATTCAATTTGTGTACTATGTAATATTTTATCATTCCTTCATTTTCATATCATCAAATCTACCTCTTAAGCTTTCAGCTCTAGATCTCTTCAAATTTGTGTCACCACCATAGACTAGAGCAATTTTATCCCACATTTCCTTTGTAGTAGTGCAAGCCTTGACATCCTCAAATTCAGCATCAGATAGAGCAGCAACAATCTCTATCATTGTAATGTTGTGTTCATGTCTGTCTCTCAATTGATCAAGGGTTAAGGGCCCAGTCATCAGTTGTATGTAGTGATGAACTAAAAATGATTTGAATAAATTGTATAACTTGAAGATCTCTAATTTAAGATCACTAAGTTGTTGATTAGATATGTAAGATGGTTAAATCAGTAATATGTTTTCATTGATGTCAACTAGTTTTGACAATACTTATCTTGTAATATACTATACCCAAACATCTATAGAAAGAAGAAGAAAAGAGATGAAGAACAAATATATCTACATGAGGAAGATGGATATGAAAGATAAGGATAAGGAATACATTGGGTAACTTATGAATGAGTCTATGACCTTATGTTATTGACTTGACTATGTTGTATTCATCTATGATGAAGGATAGAGAAAAATGCACAAAGAAGTTTTGTCAATTAAAGAAGCACTCTAGTATACATCGACGTAGTGTAGTGTATACCGAGCATAGTATAAACTGAGCTTGTGTTCACCGATGCATTTCTTTGTTAACCGAGCAGGAGAAAAGAACTAAATGATTAGTTTATCTGATGGAAGTTGATGAGTTGTAAAGTACCTCGAAATCAGAGATGGAGATAATGTTTGTTACGAAGATCAAAAGCTAACATAATTTGAAGAAGATCTAAGGGATTGAAATAAAATGTGTTACTGACACATCATCCAAGGAAGGTTTAAGCGGAAAAATCAACAAAGGAGATTAAGCGGCAAAATTTGATGGATGGAATTAAAATGGTTTACTCGTCTATTTAAGAGACTAAAATTTCATGATGAAATCATGTTGGAAGAAGGAGACTGTAGAGATATAACATGAACAAGCTTCATGCATGCCTGATCAGACTAGTTAAGGAGAACTGAACTACAGAGATTACCAAGCATCAGAAAAGCTATTACCGAGCGATAGTAAGTTATTGAATATTGAGTGAAATAGAATTGATATATTGATTAGAGGATTTGAAAGACCTTAACATAGATCTAATAATCTTCAATTGAAGTTGTGTTGTGATCAGATCAACTGCTATTACATTTTAACCATTGTAAACAAATAAATCTCTTAACAAAGTGGACTAGAAAATCTTGTAATGTCATTCATAGAGTGTACATTTGTTATCTTGTCAACCCCATAGTGAATGTTGGTTGGATGATAATGGTTGGTCTAAAATCCTCTAACAAGGTCACACCTCATAGTGTGTTTATAACCTTTAATAGGGTTGGGTCTTTACCGACCTCACTTCAGGAGAGTGAACAATTTTTGGGTTGTCGGTCCCAGGTGGTTTTTCCCTTCACAGGGTTTCCACGTTAAATCTCTTGTGTTATGTGTTGATTGTGATGATTTTTTTTGTCATACTTTACATGTTGCATATTGGATTTGATTGGTAATCACTATATGTTATTAACTGGTAATCGGTAAAATCACAGACAGAATACTATTTTATGTTACCGAGCTGTAGACATTTTAGTAAATTGTTTTTGGATATACATTTTGTGAATGGGACTGTGGATAAATGATTCACCCCCTCTTAGTTATTCTAACAATTGGTATTAGAGCATTGGTTGCTTGGAAAAAAGTTTTAAGGACTTTAGCACAAAGATCTCAAAATGTATAAGAGGGAAGTGCCAAAGCTGAACAAGGATAACTTCACAGTATGGAAAAGCATAATGAAGTTGCATGTATCTAGAATTGGGAATTCTGCACTTACATTAATGGAGAATGGCTACATTGCACCGCCCACTGGTCCCTTGACCCTTGATCAAATAAGAGACATGCATGAACATAATGTTACTATGATGGAGATTGTTGCTGCTTGTATCGATGCCAAATTTGAAGATATTAAAAATTGCACTACTACTAAAGATATGTGGGATAAACTTTCTCAATTTTATAGTGGTGATGTGAATGTCAAAAGAGCCAAAGCTGAAAGCTTAAGGGGTAGATTCGATGATATGAAGATGAAGGAAGGAGAAAATATTGTGCAATACACAAATAGACTAAAATAGATAGTCCATGCTATTAGAGCATCTGATGGTGTTATTGATGAAGAGACAGTGGTAAGCAAATTTCTCAGAACCTTATTGTTGATTTATGCAATCATAATATCTGCAATTCATGAAACTAAGTCTGCATCTGGTAACAACCTTACTTTTGATAATCTAATTGGTAAGCTTACAACCTTTGAATTGAATAACTTTGATAATAGTGTTGTACCATCTGTTGAATCTGCTTTTATGTCTTCTCTGAAGATTGGTAAGTCTAGTAGCAAAAATAAGAATGATGATAGTGATAGCAATATTGATGATGAGCTTGATGAACTTGAAGCTCTTATGGCCAGAAGGTTACCTAAAGGTAAAGGAAGATATAGAGGTAAATTAACTTTAGCATGCTTTAATTGTAAAGAGGTTGGTCATATTGTTGCTAGATGTCCACACAAGAAAGATGATGACAGAAACAAAGATCGATCTAGTGAAGGAAGCTATGGGAGAAGAGGCAATAGAAGTTACCAACACTACAACATGTTGAAATATAGTAAAGAGATGTTAATTAAACTAATCATATTAGTTAAGAGATGTTAAGTAAACTAACATATTAGTTAGTAATTAATGGACATCATGAAGAGTCATGATCCTCCAAGTTACCAACACTACAACATGTTGAAATATAGTAAAGAGATGTTAATTAAACTAATCATATTAGTTAAGAGATGTTAAGTAAACTAACATATTAGTTAGTAATTAATGGACATCATGAAGAGTCATGATCCTCCAAGTTGCTACAAGTCAGAGGGAGAAGCTAGAAGATCAAATTAAGTTGGCACCCCATGATCTTGGTCATACAAATTTAGAGGGAGTGTACCATGTCAAGATGGTGTATACTTTGTAAGCTCAAAATTCACCAAGACTATGAGACAGTGCGAACAAACAACCGATATTCTTACCAAACTCCTTGCTAGAAAGAAGATTGTGTACTTTTAGATAACCTTGGTATGTTGAGGAGTAAAGCTTTAGCTGAAAAGAAGGTTTCAGCTTCAGTGACCCATCATTTTTGTATCTTAAATAATTCTTGTCTTTGATAGACAAATTCTAAGGTGGAAGTCTTGGTTTCCACTCTCAGGGTTGAGCCATGGTGGATCTACCCTCTGAGAAGAGACAAGGTGACTTTATGGGTCCATTCATTTTTTGTTCATAGAAGATGATGATCTTCTATGTAAATAATTGGGGTTACTATTTCAAGGTGACGATCTTGACAATAGTTAACCAAGCTTCAAGATTGACACTCGAACAGGGTTGTCCTAGACTGTGTCGGATATCTTGATGCTTATGTTATTATTGGATTGTGTAATAACTACTATATCATGATTGACACCCTAACAAGGTTGTCCTGGATTGTGCCAGATATCATGATATTGACAATAGTTAACCAAGTGTCAAGAATGGCTTTATCAAAGTAAATGATCCGGATTGCACCGGATATCTTGAACACTATGTTATTACTTGTTGTGTAATAACTGGATATCATGGCTAGACAACATTAAGTTGTTGGTTTCAAATTGTCATGATGTGTTCCAGACTATATTATGTTCATGGCTAGACAACATTAAGTTGTTGGTTTCAAATTGTCATGATGTGTTCTAGACTATATTATGTTCATGGCTAGACAACATTAAGTTGTTGGTTTCAAATTGTCATGATGTGTTCCAGACTGTATCAAATATTATGTTCACGGCTAAAAAACATTGAGTTGTTGGTTTTAAATTGTCATGACTGAGAGTTTGACTTAAATCTCCTTTTACTAAGAGGGAGTGTTGAAATATAGTAAAGATATGTTAATTAAACTAATCATATCAATTAAGAGATGTTAAGTAAACTAACATATTAGTTATTAATTAATGGACATCATGAAGAGTCATGATCCTCTAAGTTGCTAACCCTTTGTATAATATATATGCTTGATTGGAATGAGGAATCAATCAATCACAAAGGCCATTGCATTCCTCAGTCCATCAACAAGAGAAGATTATTTAATTACCTATTCATCCTATATTCCTAACACAACAAAGACAATCGAGACAATAATGATAAAGGCAAGAAGGTGTGCTACATTGCAAAAGAAGATGTCACCAATACTGACACTGATGAAGATGTGGAGGTAGTATTTGTTGCAATGAAGGATGAATCAGAAGAAGATGAAAGGTATGTAGAGACAACACTTATCTCTAAGGTTAATAAAAATGATACATGGATCATAGAGAGTGGTTGTACACATCACATGACTGGTGATGAAGAGAAATTTGATCATCTTGAAGAACACAATGGAGGATCTGTTAGAATGAGTAATGATGCACCTTGTATGGTTAGATGAAAAGGATCCCTGATGATAAATGATAAAATTAGATGTGACAATGCTTATTGGGTAAAAGGTCTAAACTATAATTTTCTAAGTGTGGCACAACTGAACAATTTAGGCCACCGAGTTGCTTTTGAGAGCAAGAAAGTGAAGATATATGATGATGGAGGAAGACTTATTGGATCTAGAACACAATCAAGAGATAATTTGTTTTATCTTGATAATGATTAGTCTTCTTGTTTAATGTTGAAAGATGAAGATGCATGGTTGTGGCATAAGAGGTTATGTCATGTGAATTTGGATAACATGATTAAAATCAGTAAAAAGAAAAAGGTTAGAGGTCTACCTAACTTATCTAAGCCTGATCATGTTATGTGTCATGAATGTCAAAAAGGTAAAATGACAAAATATAGTTTCAAAAGCAAAGATTATTCAACAAAGAAATTACTTGAGTTAGTGCATACCAACCTATGTGGTCCTATGAGAACTCAAAGTTACTATGGAGACATATATTTTATTCTTTTTGTGATGATTATAGTAGGTTAATGACAGTCATGTTCTTGAAGGAAAAATCAGAGGCATTTAAGATGTTCAAGTGGTATAAAGCAAAAGTTTAGAAAGAGACTGGTAAAGAATTGAAATGCTTAAGATCTGACCAAGGTGGTGAATTTATTTCTGATGAATTTACTAACTTTTGTAATGATCATGGTATTAAAAGATGGGTCTCTGCACCGAGGACACCACAACAAAATGGAATAGCTGGAAGGAGGAATAGGTAAATCCTTGACTATGTAAGGACACTAATGTTACAAAAGAATGTTTATCAGACATACTAGAGAGAAGTTGTCAGCACAATTGTTTATGTTCTGAATCGAGTACAACTAAAGGACACTAATAAGACACCCTATGAGTTATGGTTTGGTCACAAACCCACTGTAAGTTATTTCAAAAATTTTGGAAGTAAATGCTTTATTCTAAAAGATGAAAGAAATGGGAATTTTGACTCAAAAGGTGATGAAGGGATATTTCTAGGATATTCCACTAAAAGTAAAGCATACAAGTGTCTTAACAAAGTAACTAATAAAATGATTGAAAGTACTAATGTTTGAGTTGATGAGTTTGATGATAAGAATGTAGAGGAAAGCACAAAGGAACTAGAAGACTACAGTAGATTCAGTTACATTGAACAACCAAAGTACCTATCGACATCGTAGACAGTGACAACCCGTCAACAAGAAAATAATACTGAGGAACAGGAAAAAGAAACCAACGAGCAAGAAGCACCCACCAAGCAAGAAAATGAACCTACATAGGATGAACAAGAAAGAAGAGATCAGATACTAGTAAGATTTGTCAGAAGACATCATCCTAAGACACAAATTATTGGAGACAAACAAGCTGGCATGCAAACAAGAAGTAAAGCAAGACAAGGTACATGTCTAGTTTGTGATTATGAACCGAAGAATGTAAAATTTGCATTAGAAAATGATGAATGGGTTAATGCAATGAAAGAGGAAATAGAATAGATAGAGAAGAACAAAACCTCGAGTTTAGTACCAAGACCTAAGGACAAGAATGTTATCGGTACTGTGTGGATATTCAGAAATAAGATTAATGAGAATGGAGAGGTAACAAGGAACAAAGCTAGGTTAGTATGCAAGGGATATGCATAGGAGGAAGGAATAGATTATGGTGAGACTTCCACACATGTTGCTAGATTAGAAGGAGTGAGAATGTTACTTGCATATGTTGCACACAAAAAGTTCAAAGTTTACCAAATGGATGTTAAATCTATTTTTCTGAATCTGATACTTGAAGAAGAAGTCTACATAGAACAACCTGAAGGGTTCGTTGATCCATAAAACAAAGATATGGTATGTAGATTACATAAAGCTTTATATGGTTTAAAGCAAGCACTGAGAGGCTGGTATGAGAGGCTGCATAACTATTTGCTGAGTATTGGATTTGTTAGAACAAGTGAGAACAGTAATCTATACATGAAAGGAAATTCTGATGATACTATCTTGATTGTTGAGATATTTGTGGATGACATAATATTTGGAGGACAAGATCATATATGTAAGTCATTTGCTAATGAAATGAAAAGTGAATTACAAATGTCTATGTTTGGAGAGATTAATTTATTTCTAGGCTTACAAGTGATTAAGTAGAATGATGGTATATTCATCACACAATCTAAATATATAAAGGAAGTATTGAAGACATTTGGCATGGAAGATGCTAAACCTATGGGAACACCAATGGCCACTAGATGTAAACTGACTAAAGAAGATGGAACTACTGAGGTAAACTAGACACTGTACCGATCCATGATTGGTAAGTTAATGTATGTAGTTCATAGTAGACCTGATATAGCACATGTTGTTGGAATAGTTAATAAATTTTCTGCAAACCCTAGAGAGTCACACATGGTTGCTACAAAGAGAATCTTAAGATACCTAAAGAAAACTGAAGATTATGGACTGTGGTATCCTAAGAAAGGAAAGTTTCAACTGAAGGTATACACCGATGTTGATTGGGCTAGAAATGTGGATGACAGAAAGAGTACCACTAGAAGAGCATTCTTCTTTGGTGAAAGACTTGTTACATGGACAAGTAAGAAACAAGCTTGCATTTTCCAGTCTACAGCTAAAGCAAAGTATGTTGTTGCTGCTACTAACTATTCAAATATTGCTTATATCAAGTAAGTGTTAGAAGGAATGAATGAGGTAATCACTGAGCCAGTGAATATATACTGTGATAACACTAGTGCTATTATTATTTCAAAGAATCCAGTGATGCATTCTAAAACAAAGCATATATCTATTAAGTATCACTATTTAAGGGAACAAGTACAGGAGAAGCAAGTGAAGCTAGAATTTTTTATAGCAAAAGAACAACTTGCTAACATATTTACGAAGCCTCTACTGAAGGATACATATGAATACTTGAGGACTAAACTTGGGGTCCGTCCCCTGTCTACCGATCACTAAGGTGATCTGGAGGTTGCATCAACCTAATCTTATTAGAAGATCATATATGTTGATGTAGCAAAGTTCACACTTTGGACTTCTATCTAAGGTTGTGAAAGGTTGAAGTACTGGAACATATTTGCACATCAGTATACTGAGATACAAAGAATGCATCAAACAATAGAGAGTTACATGCCTACTACAGAGCTGTATGTTTTTATTTCTCTTTGGCATTATTGTCAAAGGGAGAGAGATCAATATGAAGAATATGAAGAATATGAAGCCAAAGACAAAGGGAGAGAGATACAGAAAAGGGAAAGCATTGAAGATCAGTTACTAAGAACAGAAGAAAACCTGCGAGCTGAAAAGATCATATCTGCAGAAGTTAGTCTACACTTGCAAATGCTTTTATGTAGTGTAGTGATTAAACATATTAAGTTAGGGAGAGATTGTACCATTACAGTATTTATTGACAGAGTTGTAGAATACATGTTTGGTATGTGTATGGCATATTTCATATTGCTTGTGTTGCCGTCAGTGCCAAAGGGAGAGATTGATGAACTACAACTTATTTGAATAAACTGTATAACTTGAAGATCTATGATTTAAGATCACTAAGTTGCTGATTAGATATGTAAGATGGTTAAATCAGTAATATGTTGTCATTGATGTCAACTAGTTTTGACAATACTTATCTTGTAAGTTACTATACCCAAACATCTGTAGAAAGAAGAAGAAAAGAGATGAAGAACATATATATCTACATGAGGAAGATGGATATGATAGATAAGGATAAAGAATACATTGGGTAACTTATGAATGATTCTATGACCTTATGTTATTGACTTGATTATGTTGCATTCATCTATGATGAAGGATAGAGAAAAATGCACAAAGCAGTTTTATCGATTAAAGAAGCATTCCAGTATACACCGATGTAGTGTAGTGTATACCGAGCATAGTATAAACTGAGCTTGTGTTCACCTACACATTTCTTTGTTAACCAAGTAGGAGAAAAGAACTAAATGATTAGTTTAGTTGATGGAAGTTGATGAGTTGTAAAGTACCTCGAAATTAGAGATGAAGATAATATTTGTTACGAAGATTGATAGCTAACATAATTCGAAGAAGATCTAAGGGATTGAAATAAAATGTGTTACTGACACATTAGGTGAGGAAGGTTTAAGTGGCAAAATCAACAAAGGAGATTAAGTAGCAAAATCTGAAGGATGGAATTAAAATGGTTTAATCATCTATTTAAGAGACTAGGATTTCATGATGAAATCATGTCGGAAGAAGGAGACTATAGAGATATCACATGAAAAAGCTTCATGCATGCCTAATTAGACTGGTTAAGGAGAACCAAACTGCGGAGATTACCGAGCATCAGAAAGCTATTACCGAGCGACAGTAAGTTACTAAATATTGAGTGAAATAGAATTGATATATTGATTAGAGGATTTGAATGAGCTTAACATAGATCTAATAATCTTCAATTGAAGTTGTGTTGTGATCAGATCAACTTCTATTACATTTTAACCATTGTAAACAGATAAATCACTTAACATAGTGGACTAGAAAGTCTTGTAATGTCATTCATAGAGTGTCATTTGTTATCATGTCAACCCAATAGTTAATGTTGGTTGGATGATAACGGTTGGTCTAAAATCCTCTAACAAGGTCACACATCACAGTGTGTTTGTAACCTTTAACAAGGTTGGGTCTTCACCGACCTCACTTCAAAAGAGTGAACAATTTTTGGGTTGCCGGTCCCAGGTGGTTTTTCCCTTCACAAGGTTTCCATGTTAAATCTCTTGTGTTATGTGTTGATTGTGATGATTGTTTGTTGTCATACTTTATATGTTGCATATTGGATTTGATCGGTAATCACTATATGTTATTAACTGATAATCAGTAAAAGCACAGACAAGATACTATTTTATGTTACCGAGCTGCAGAAGTTTTAGTAAATTGTTTTTGGATATACATTTTGTGATTGGGACTGTGGATAACTGATTCACCCCCTCTCAGTTATTCTAACATGTAGCCATTGTTAATTAAAGTTATAAAATAATCTCTGATTCTAGATACGTGAAGTTTCATTCAACTTTTCCATATTGTAAAGTTATCCTTGTTTAGCTTCGGCACTTCCCTCTTATACATCTTGTAATCTTTCTGCTGAAGTCCTTAAAACTCTGTTCCAAGCAACCAATGCTCTGATACCAATTGTTAGAATAACTAAGAGGGGGGGTGAATCAGTTAGATCAGTTATCCTACAGTCCCAAATACAAATATGTACCTTATCAAACAATTCCAACAAATTATGTAGCTCAGTAACATAAAATATTAATTTTTCTATGTGCTTTTACTGATTACCAGTTAAATAGCTAACTGTGATTACCAACCAAATCAAGTATGCATTATGTAAAGTATGATAGCAAAAAAATCATCACAAATAACACATAACACAATGATTTACTATGGAAACCCTATTAAGGTAAAAACCACCTGGGACCAGTAACCCAAAATAATTCACTCTTCTGAAGTGAGCTCGATGAAGATCCAACCCTGTTAAAGGTTACAAACACACTGTTAGGTGTGAAGTTGTTAGAGGATTTAACACTAACCATTAAATTTTGACTAGCATTCACTATGGGGTCAATAAGATAACAATGTACATTCTCAGAATGACATCGGGCAGAATAAAAGACTGTTAGGTCGACTCAGTTAAGAGATTTTTTGAATCAATTGTTAAACTAATATAGTATGATCTGATTCAAATACAACTCAATTGTAGATATTCAAATCTATGCTAAGCCCATACAAATCCTCTTATCAATAATCAATTCATTTCTTCTATATTTATCAACTTACTGTCACTCGGTAAAGTGTTCTTTGAATCTCGGTTAACTCTACAGTTTGGTTCTTTAATAACCAATCTGATCAGGCATGCATGAAAAGTCTTTCACGTGATATCTCTACAATCTTCTTCCTCCAGCATAGTTTCAACAGTGAAACTCATATCTCTTATATAGACAAGTAAACCATTTTCTTTCCATCCATTAGATTTTTCCGCTTAATCTCCTTCATCCATTTTGCCTCTTAAACCTTCCTCGACAGATGTATCATTAACACATTTCAATCTCATCCTGTAGATTTTCTTCAAATTTTGTCAGTCGTGGATCTCATCACAAACTTAATCTTTAATCTTGAAATCATAACAATATCTAGCTCATCAATTTTAGTCAGCTAACCTTAGCATTTAATGTTTTCATTCATCATTAGTTAACAAAGAAATGTGTCAGTGATAACTAGTTAGACTAGCTCAGTTAATACTATCAATCGATATACACTGCACTGGCTCAGTGTATACATAAATCTTCAATTACTGACAACATTATCTTGTACAATTTTTCTTCCTTCTTCATAGTAGATTCATGCAACATAATCAAGTCAACAATATAGAGCCATAGACTCATCAATAAGTTACCCAATGTTTTCCTTATCCTTATCTATCATATCCATCTTTTTCTCATGTAGATATCTCAATTCTTCATCTTTTCTTGCTCTGACAAATGTTGAGATGTTTGTAACTAACATGATAAGTATTGTCAAGACTAGTTGACATAAATGACAACATATTGATTGATTTAATCATCTTACATATCAATTTAGTGCTCGATGATCTCTAATCACAATTTCTTTAGTTCATCTTGTTAGAATAACTGAGAGGGGGGTGAATCAGTTATCCATAGTCCCAATCACAAAATGTATATCCAAAAATAATTTCCTAAAACTTCTGTAGCTTGGTAACATAAAATAGTATTTTGTCTGTTCTTTATTGATTACCAATTAATAACATATAGTGATTACCAATCAAATCCAATATGCAACATGTAAATTATGACAACAAACAATCATCATATTCAACACATAACACAAGAGATTTAACGTGGAAACCCTATAAAGGGAAAAACCACTTGGGACCGGCAACCCAAAAATTGTTCACTCTTCTGAAATGAGGTCGATGAAGACCCAACCCTGTTAAAGGTTACAAACACACTGTGAGGCGTGACCTTGTTAGAGGATTTAACACTAACTGTTATCGTCCAACTAGCATTCACTATGGGGTTGATAGGATAACAAATGTACACTTATGAATGACATGACAAGACTTTCTAGTCCACTTTGTTAAGAGATTTATCTATTTACAATGGTCAAAATGTAACAGCGGGTGATCTGATTACAACACAACTTCAATTGTAGATTATCAGATCTATGTTAAGCTCATTCAAATCCTTTGATCAATATATCAATTCTATTTCAATCAATATTCAATAGCTTACTGTCGCTCGGTAATAGCTTTCTAACACTCGGTAATCTTTGCAGTTCGGTTCTCCTTAACCAGTTTGATCAAGCATGCATAAAGCTTGTTCACACAATATCTCTACAATCTCCTTCTTCCGGCATGTTTTCATCATGAAATCCTAGTCTCTTAAATAGACAAGTAAACTATTTTAATTACATCCATCAGATTTTGTCACTTAATCTCCTTTTTTCATTTTGTCGCTTAAACCTTCCTTGGTTGATGTGTCAGTAACATGTTTTATTTCAATCCCTTAGATCTTCTTCGAATTATGTTAGCCATTGATCTTCATAACAAACATTATCTCCAACCTTGTAATCATAACACTTTACAGCTCATCAACTTATGTCGGCTAAACTAGTCATTTATTTATTTTCTCCTACTCGATTAACAAAGAAATGCGTCGGTGAACACAAGCTCAGTTTATACTATTCTTGATATACACTACACTACATCGGTGTATACTAAAATGCTTCTTTAACCGACCACACTTCTTTATGCATTTTGCTCTATCCTTCATCATAGATGAATGCAACATAATCAAGTCAATAACATAAGGTCATAGACTCATTCATAAGTTACCTAATGTATTCCTTATCCTCATCTGTCATATCCATCTTCCTCATGTAGATATATATGTTCTTCATCTCTTTTCTTTGTCTTTCTATAGATGTATGGGTATAGTAACTTACAAGATAAGTATTGTCAAAACTAGTTGACATCAATGACAACATATTACTGATTTAATCATCTTACATATCTAATCGGCAACTCAGTGATCTCAAATCACAGATCTTCAAGTCATACAATTTATTCAAATTAGTTGTAGTTCATCAATCTCTCCCTTTGGCATTGATGGCAATACAAGCAATATGAAATATTCCATACACATACCAAACATGTATTCTACAACTCTGTCAAAAATTTTTGTAACTCAGTACAAGCTCTCCCTAGCTTAATATGTTTAATCACTATGTTACATAAAAGCATATGCAAGTGCAGACTAATTTCTGCAAATATGATATTTTCATCTCGCAAGTTTTCTTCTATTCTAAGCAACTGATCTTCAATGCTCTCCCTTTTTTTGTATCTATCTCCCTTTGTCTTTGGCTTCATATTGAGATCTCTCTCCCTTTGACAGCAATTCCAAAGAGCAATAAAAATGTACAGCTCTATAGTAGCCATGTAACTCTATGTTGTCTGGTGCATTCTCTGTATCTCGGTGTACTGAAGTGCAAATATGTTCCAGTACTTCAACCTTTCACAACCTTAGATAAAAATACAAAGTGTGAACTCTTCTGCATCAACATGTATGATCTTCTGATAAGATTAGGCTGATACAACATCCAGATCACCTTAGTGACTAGTAGGCAGGGGACGGACCCCAAGTCTAGTCCTCAAGTATTCATATGTATCCTTTGGTAGAGGCTTTGTGAAAATATCAGCAAGTTGTTCTTTTGATGTAAAAAATTCTAGCTTCACTTGCTTCTCTTGTACTTGTTCCCTTAAGTAGTGATACTTAATAGATATGTGCTTTGTTTTATATTGCATCACTAGATTCTTTGAAATATTAATTGCACTAGTGTTGTCACAATATGTAATCACCGGCTTAGTGATTACCTCATTCATACCTTCCAGCACTTGCTTGATATAAGCAATATTTGAACAGTTAGTAGCAACAGCAACATACTCTGCTTCTGTTGTAGACTGGGAAATGCAAGACTATTTCTTACTTGTCCATGTAACAAGTCTTTCACCAAAGAAGAATGCTCCTCATGTGGTACTCTTTCTATCATCCACATTTCCAGCCCAATCAGCATCGGTGTATACCTTAAGTTCAAACTTGCCTTTCTTAGGATACCATAGTCCATACTCTTCAATTTTCTTTAGGTATCTTAAGATTCTCTTTGTAGCAACCATGTGTGACTCTCTAGGTTTTGCTAAAAATCTAACAACTATTCCAACAGCATGTGTTATATCAGGTCTACTGTGAACTACATACATTAACTTACCAATCATGGATCAATACAGTGTCTGGTTTACCTCAGTAGTTCCATCTTCTTTAGTTAGTTTACATCCAGTAGCCATCGATGTACCCAAAGGTTTAGCATCTTCCATGCCAAATGTCTTCAATACTTTCTTTATATATTTAGATTGTTTGATGAATATACCATCATTCTGTTGAATCGCTTGTAAGCCTAGAAAGAACTTAATCTCTCCAAACATAGACATTTCAAATTCACTTCTCATTTCATCAGCAAATGACTTGTAGATGTGATCTTGTCCTCCAAATATTATGTCATTCACAAATATCTCAACAATCAAGATAGTATCATCAGAATTTCCTTTCATGTACAGATTACTATTCTCACTGGTTCTAACAAATCCAATACTCAACAAATAGTTATGTAGCTTCTCATACCAAGCTCTCAGTGCTTGCTTTAAACCATATAAAGATTTATGTAGTCTACATACCATATCTTTGTTGTCTAGATCAATGAACCCTTAAGGTTGTTCTATGTAGACTTCTTCTTCAAGTATTCCATTTAGAAAAGAAGATTTAACATCCATTTGGTAAACTTTAAATTTCTTATGTGCTGCATAAGCCAGTAACATTCTAACTCCTTCTAGTCTAGCAATAGGTGCAAAAGTTTCACCATAATCTATTCATTCCTCCTGTGCATATCCCTTGCATACTAACCTAGCTTTGTTCCTTGTTACCTCTCCATTCTCATTAAGCTTGTTTCTGAATATCCACTTAGTACCGATAACATTCTTGTTCTTAGGTCTGGGTACTAAACTCCAGGTTTTTTTCTTCTCTATCTGTTCTGTTTCCTCTTTCATTGCATTAACCCATTTATCATTTTGTAATGCAACTTTTACATTCTTTGGTTCATATTCACAAACTAGACATGTACCTTATCTTGCTTTACTTCTTGTTTGCATGCCAGCTTATCTGTCTCCAATGATTTGTGTCTCAGGATGATGTCTTCTGAAAAATCTTACCAGTATCTAATCTCTTCTTTCTTGTTCATCCTTTGTAGGTTCATTTTCTTGCTCGATAGGTGCTTCTTGCTCATCATTATCTCCTTCATGTCTGTTGGTATTATTTTCTTACTGACCGGTTGTCACTTTCTATGGTGTTGGTAGGTACTCTAGTTGTTCAATGTAGGTTAATCTACCATAGTCTTCTAGTTCCTTTGTGCTTTCCTCTACATTCTTATCATCAAACTCATCAACCTAAACATTAGTACTTTCAATCATTTTATTAGTTATTTTGTTAAGACGTGCTTGTATGCTTTACTTTTAGTGGAATATCCCTTAAATATCCCTTCATCACCTTTTGAGTCAAACTTCTCATTTCTTTCATCTTTCAAAATAAAGCATTTACTTCCAAAAATCTTGAAATAACTTACAGTGGGTTTGTGGCCAAACCATAACTCATAGGGTGTCTTATTAGTGTCCTTCAATTTTACTTAGTTTAGAACATAAACAGTTGTGTTCACTACTTCTCTCTAGTATGTCTGAGCAACATTATTTTGTAACATCAGTGTCCTTGCATAGTCAACAATTGACCTATTTCTCCTTTCAACTATTCCATTTTGTTGGGGTGTCCTTGGTGCAAAGACTTGTCTTTTAATACCATGGTCATTACAAAAGTTAGTCAATTCACTAGAAATAAATTCACCACCTCTGTCAAATCTCAAACATTTCAATTCTTTACCAGTCTCTTTCTAAAAATTTTCTTTATACCATTTGAACATCTTAAATGCCTCTAATTTTTCTTTCAAGAACATGATTGTCATTAATCTAGTGTAATCATCAACAAAAATAATGAAATATTTGTCTCCATAGTAACTTTGAGTTCTCATAGGACCACATAGGTCAGTATGCACTAACTCAAGTAATTTCTTTGTTGAATAATCTTTTCTTTTGAAACTATATTTTGTCATTTTACCTTTTTGACATTCATGACACATAACATGATCAGGCTTTGATAAGTTAGGCAGACCTCTAACCTTTTTCTTTTTACTGATCTTAATCATGTTATCAAAATTCACATGACATAACCTTTTATGCCACAACCATGCATCTTCATATTTCATCATTAAACAAGAAGACTGATCATTATCAAGATAAAACAAATTACCTCTCAATTGTGTTCCAGTTCCAGCAAGTCTTCATCCATCATCAAATATCTTCACGTTCTTTCTCTCAAAAGCAACTCGGTTGCCTGAATTGTTCAATTGTGCCAGACTTAGCAAATTATAGTTTAGTCCTTTACCCAATAAGAATTGTCACATCTAATTTTATCATTTATCATCAGGGATTCTTTTCCTCTAACCATACAAGGTGCATCATTACCCATTCTCACAGATCCTTCATTGTGTTCTTTAAGATGGTCAATTTTTTCTTCATCACCAGTCATGTGATGTGTACAGCCACTATTTATGATCCATGTATCATTTTTATTAACCTTAGAGATAAGTGTTGTCTCTACATACCTTTCATCTTCCTCTGAGTCATCCTTCATTGCAACAAATACTACCTCCACATCTTCATCAGTGTCGATATCAATTACATCTTCTTCTGCAATGTAGCACACCTTCTTGCCTTTATCATTATTGTCTTGGTTGTCTCTGTTGTAGTGTCAGTAACTTATGTTGCCTGTTCTCCCATAGCTTCCTTCACCAGATCGGTCTTTGTTTCTATCATCATCTTTCCTATGTGGACATCTAGCAACAATATGACCAACCTCTTTACAGTTAAAGCATGCTAAAGGTAATTTACCTCTATATCCTCCTTTACCTTTAGGTAACCTTCTGGCCATAAGAGCTTCAAGTTCATCAATATTGCTATCACTATCATCATTCTTATTTCTGCTACCAGACTTACCAATCTTCAGAGAAGACATAAAAGTAGATTCAACAGATGGTACAACACTATTATCAAAGTTGTTTAGTTCAAAGGTTGTAAGCTTACCAATAAGATTATCAAGAGTAAGGTTGTTACCAGATGCAGACCTAGTTTCATGAATTGCAGATATTCTAATTGCATAAATCAGAAATAAGGTTTTGAGAACTTTGCTTGCCATTCTCTCTTCGTCAATAACACCATCAGATCCTTTGATAGAATGAACTACTTCTTTTAGTCTATTTATGTACTGCACAATATTTTCTCCTTCCTTCATTTTCATATCATCGAATCTTCCCCTTAATCTTTCAGCTCTGGCTCTTTTGACATTCACATCACCACTATAAACTTGAGCAAGTTTATCCCACATATGCTTAGTAGTAGTACAGTCCTTGATATCTTCAAATTTGGCATCTATATAGGTAGCAGCAATCTCCATTATAGTAACATTATGCTCATGCATGTCTCTTAGTTGATCAAGGGTCAAGGGACTAGTGGGCGGTGCAAGGTATCCATTCTCCATTAGTGTGAGGGCAGAGTTCCCAATTCCAGATACATGCAGCTTCATTCGGCTTTGCCATATTGTGAAGTTATCCTTGTTTAGCTTTGGCACTTCCCTCTTATACATTTTGAGATATTTTTTCTGAAGTCCTTAAAACTTTGTTCAAAGCAACCAATGTTCTGATACCAATTATTAGAATGATTGAGAGGGGGGTGAATCATTTATGCATAGTCCCAATCACAAAATGTATATCCAAAAACAATTTACTAAAACTTCTGCAGCTTGGTAACATAAAATAGTATTTTGTCTCTACGTTTACTGATTACTAGTTAATAATATATAGTGATTACCAATCAAATCCAATATGCAACATGTAAAGTATGACAACAAACAATCATCACAGTCAACACATAACACAAGAGATTTAACGTGGAAACCCTGTGAAGGGAAAAACCACCTGAGACCGGCAACCCAAAAATTGTTCACTCTTCTGAAGTGAGGTCGGTGAAGACCCAACCCTGTTAAAGGTTACAAACACACTATGAGGTGTGACCTTGTTAGAGGATTTAACACTAACCTTTATCATCCAACCAGCATTCACTATGGGGTTGATAGGATAACAAATGTACACTCTATGAATGACATTACAAGACTTTCTAGTCCACTCTGTTAAGAGATTTATCTATTTACAATGGTTAAAATGTAACAGCAGGTGATCTGATTACAACACAACTTCAATTGTAGATTATCAGATATATGTTAAGCTCATTCAAATCTTCTGATCAATATATCAATTTTGTTTCAATCAATATTCAGTAACTTACTGTCGCTCGGTAATAGCTTTCTGACGCTCAGTGATCTTTGCAGTTTGGTTCTCCTTAACCAATTTGATCAGGCATGCATGAAGTTTTTTCATGCAATATCTCTACAATCTCCTTCTTCCGACATGTTTTCATCATGAAATCCTAGTCTCTTAAATAGACAAGTAAACCATTTTAATTCCATCCATCAGATTTTGTCGCTTAATCTCCTTTGTTGATTTTGCTGCTTAAACCTTCCTCGGCTGATGTGTCAGTAACATGTTGTATTTCAATCCCTTAGATCTTCTTCAAATTATGTTAGTCATTGATCTTCATAACATACATTATCTCCAACCTTGTAATCATAACACTTTACATCTCATCAACTTTTGCCGGCTAAACTAGTCATTTAGTTCTTTTCTCCTGCTCGATTAACAAAGAAATGTGTTGGTGAACACAAGCTCAGTTTATAGTGTTCTCAGTATACACTATACTACGTCGATGTATACTAAAATGCTTCTTTAACCAACCACACTAATTTGTGCATTTTTCTCTATCCTTCATCATAGATGAATGCAACATAATCAAGTCAATAACATAAGGTCATAGACTTATTTATAAGTTACCCAATGTATTCCTTATCCTCATCTACCATATCCATCTTCCTCATGTAGATATATCTTTTCTTCATCTCTTTTCTTCATCTTTCTACAGATGTATGGGTATAGTAACTTACAAGATAATTATTGTCAAAACTAGTTGACATCAATGACAACATATTACTGATTTAATTATCTTACATATCTAATCGGCAACTCAGTGATCTCAAATCATAGTTCTTCAAGTCATACAATTTATTCAAATCAGTTGTAGTTCATCACATCTCAGATATTCAATCAATTGTAGTTCATCAAAATTTCCTTTTCATGCTTATAAATATCATTTGAATGCATTTGGATATATCTAGATCTATTTTCTATGCATTTCTTTATTCATTATCATGTTTCACATGTTTCAAGTCTTTTTCAAGTGCTTTATTAATAGGGATGATAATCCTCCTATTTGGGATGAAACTTTGGATTTGGATGTTCATTACTCTCTTCCTCATGAAACCATTGTGGATGATTCTTCTTTTTGGGATGAACCCTTGGATAAAGACATTGATTTATCCCCAACTCGTGAAGAATCTTTTATACAAGAGGGTGATTTATTAATGGATGACATATTCATACATGATGGTGACTCTTTTTTCTAAAACATGCTCCCCTTATGTAGACATTTTAGTGAAAGAAGATGACATTATAGATGCTTTACCTCCATTTGGTACTCCTTCTATTGATGAGGCATTAGTGGAGAATTATATGAATTCCCTTAATGCTCTCCCTCTTAGTGATGATCTTATAGAGAATCAAGATCCTACCTCATCTCCTCCTAGGATGTCTTCTTTGCTTCCTTCTTGTGAAATTGTTTGTAGTGTTGAGACAACTAACATGGTTTATCGAAAACCCTTGTTGACTATCAAAGGTTGTCATCGCATTACTATCAAAGGTAAACATATGGAGTCTTTAGAGTCTTTCAATGATCAAGATTTGATAGCTCACACCTATCTTACAAGGAATAACCCTCAACCTAATCTGGTGGTTTCTACTTCTTTACCACTTTCTCAACCCATTCTTCCTCCTCCAACCCATCTTCCTAGCAAGGAGTATGATTTGATAAACCAATTGTGCAATACCCCTGCCAAGATTTATTTATGGGATTTTATTCAAACTTCACCTACCTATGAAGCCTTGCAAAAATCTCTAGCAACTCTTCCCACTCCACCTCCTAATGAAGAAAACATCAATGCCTTCTTACAGTACTGCATGCATGCTACCCTGGGTCCTCCTGACATTGTATTTACTCAAAAGGATTTACCTTCTAAAGAAGTTTAGAATTAATATGATGCTCTTATGGTCATTGTTACTATCAATAAGAGTAGAATTTTTAGGACCTTGATTGATAATGGATCTAGGCTTAATTTTTGTAGCATGGACATGCTCAAAGCGATTAAAGTCAATCTTTCAACTATTCAACCTGACAATGTTCCTATACGTGGCTTTGATAAGATTGCTAAGAACACTTTGAGCATCATTACCTTACCTATCAAAGTAGGTCTGGTCATCTTAAATACTCCTATTCATGTTACGCCTGGACCTCTTAATTATAACCTCCTTTTGGGTAGTCCTTGGTTGCATGAGATGCATGTCGTTCCTTCCACCCTTTACCGTAAAGTCAAGTTTATTCATATAAACACTTCATGCAGATGATGAGACAAATTATTTTTTGAATATTCAAACCTACAATACTCCTATTCCTAATCCTTCTTCCTCTAATGCTCTTCCTGGCAATGATTGGGGAACCTTGGATTTTAATCCTACCTTTATGGGAGAATATAAGGTTTCTGATCTTGATTTTATGAAGAAACAAAGAGAATTTGAACAATGAGTTTTTTCTTCTACTTCTAATGCCCTTTGTAATAAATTTTTCACTGCTTCTACCCACTATGAATCTGTTAAACATACTAATGATGACATAGTGACTACTGAAATTCCACTAACTCCTTCTGATATGGTTTCTCATTATGGTCCTAGTTATCATTTCCTAGTTAAACAAGGATTCAATAGTCAAGGATGTGGTAATCATAAATAGGGAATCTAAATGCCCTTACAAAATGGGGGGCATGAGCATTCTTATAGATTGGGATTTAATACTCAACAACAAATCAATGTTAACAACATCTCAAATAACACTTCAAAACATGATGAAACTATGAAGGAATTTGACCAAGAAGTTCTTTTGCCTAAACTCCTTCATGCTAAGATGATTACTAGACCTAAATGCAAAAAGAAACGTAGTCCACACTTGAAGACTCTTCATTTTTGTTTGTATCATAGATTTAATGATCACTCTACTAATGAATGTCAAGCTTTACATTATAAGATTAGGAAGCTCATTGATAGTAAGTTTATTTATATATCATGTGGCAATGAGTTGTATTTCAATATTTTTTTCTCTAAATAACATTTATGTTTCTATTTTGGAGCTCCACATTATGTAAAGAATGTTAGCCTAATCCTTGGGGGCTCGTTGTCTTATATAGTTTTGTGAGAAATATAATAGGTCCCCTTCCATCCTTGTTCCTAAGTTTGGGGAGCAAGGATGCCACCTTCTTCTTTTCTATCTTTCCAGGATCCACTTTTCCCTTGGTTAAGCAGTATCTATCTATTATGTGATATCCAATCATACATGAAAATTTTGGTTTGCATTCAAGATCTATGTCCTTGATCATAACCTATTTTGTTGTTTGACATTGGGTTTCCATGGTTGATAAATCTCTCACCTTGGAAGATGAATAGTGTGCTATCCCTCCCAAGGGTTACTTTTTCCCTTCTTGCATGATATCTCTTTGTATTCATCCCTTCCATAGCCTCATAGGAGCTGTGACCTTCTTGGCTTGGACTAGGTGTTGTCTATGGATATTGTCTTGATGTTGAAGAAGGCTTTATCCTTGTTCTTTTCTTTCCTTAACATATCAAAATAGTATGTATTTTTCCATCTTAAGGAGGGGGGCATATATATGGCCTCCCTCATTCTATATTATGTATTTTTGTTGTAACCTTTTGTTTTGCAGCATGATAAATCCTCAAAAGGTAATGCACATAAGTTACTAAATCCTAAAGAGAAGTGCATTTTCAATTTCAAATATACTAAATCCTCGGAAGGTAATGCACATAAGTTGCTAAATCTTGAAGAGATACACATTTTACAAATGTATTATATGGTGATATGAGGATATGGATCCATGGGTACTTCATCAAAGTTGTCAGAAGACACACTACATACATGCACAAAGCTGCCAGAAGGTGCACAAATTTATGGGGTGACTATCAAGTGCTTTCTTGGTGGGCCATCCTATCCTTTTTTTAGTTCACAATGAGATACACACATCTTACTGGGTGAGCTAGCCACTCCTCTCTCCTCTTTTCTCTCTTTTTTCTAGTGATGTCTCTCTTATTGCAATCTCAAAGTTGATGAAGACTTGAGTCCCTAGGGGCTTGAGGATTCCTTTGTCCCATTGATTTCAATAATATTTTATTTATCTTTGTGATCTCCTTTACCAAGAGTTTGCATCGAGTCCATACTCTTGCTAAAGTGGGGGCTAAATGTATCATCAGAAAATGGAAGCACTTCCATTTAGGACTGGTTTAGCCCTTCGAGTAAGTGGTTTGGGGTCATGTCAAATTCCTTGAATGGGTCTCTAACTTGTTTTTGGCTTTTTCCCCTATTCTACCCCATTTTCAACTTCTTTTCTGCATAATTCTAGCATCCTTAATTGTAACTCTAAGATTCTCTACCTCAGTGTCAACGTTGACCTTTTAGGTCAAGGTTGACCTCAACCCTGACCTAGGTCAAGGTTGACCTCAACCTTGACCCAAGGTCCAAATTTCAAAATCCTAAAGTTTCCAAATGTCGGGTTTCAGAAAGATTTATTTCCCACTTCTGGGTCAGTTGTTTCGGGCTTCGAAATAGTAAACTCTTAAATTATATTTAATTTAGGTCCATTTCTAGGGGTTAAGGTTTAAATAGTAATTTAATTATCATATTTAGGCCTCTCTAGAAGTTTGTGCCCTAGTATAAAAGGAATCCTTCCTCTCTCATTTCAATCCATCTATATACCATAATCTCTCGAGTACTCAAGCAAGAAAAATCAAGAAACCAAGAAGCAAGCAAGAAGGAGAATGAAAGCAATCAAGCACTCAAGATCCAATTCATCAAGGAGATCCATTGTTATCCATTGGAGGATTCAATCTCTATGGATCCCTCTTGTTGAAGATTTCTCCATCCACATCCATTCAAACTTCTTTCTATTCCAAGATCCATTCAAGATTGGTGTTGAAGATCTAAAAGCAATTGATTTGAGACATCCTGCATCCAATTCTACATTCATTTGGAGCATCCATACTTGTGGATTCAAGGATTTGAATCCTCCACAAGGGTTTCAACACAGGCAAGGTGAATCATTTCATTTACTTTTTTTATTACTACAATTTCAATTCAATTTCAAATTTAATTCCTAAATTAGGGTTTTACTAAGGCAAACCCCCCCCCCCAACAAACAAAACTATTTTTCTTGTAGGGACAAGTGTAGAATAGCGAATTATAGTGCAAATCTGGATACCCTTTTCGGTAAACTTTCAGGATCCACAAATAGATTTTCCATCAGAATAGTGCAGGTCAAGGTCAACATAAAGGGGCAAGATTGTGCCTCGGGGTAAGATTGTGCCCCCATGTTTGGGTCAAAGTTGACCTAGCTCAAAAAAGAAAAAGATTTCTAGGTTTTGTAGACCTCGCAGTTTCAGCTCAAGAATTTGAAAATCAATAGTTTCTGAGACTGTTTGACAGGATTTTCAATAGATTTTTTTTCAGAGGTAAGTACTTTTTATTTCTTCATTTCAATATTAGTCTTCTAGATTTACTTTCCATATCATTACAATTTCATGTATGTGTTAAATATTGGTTTAGGGTCTCTTTTATGTACAAACCCCCATGGTTCTAGACCCCATCCATATTTTCCATTATACATCTTGTTGATAGCTCTAGAACCAGTACACATTCTCCATTCTCCATTCTTTTTAGGTGCTAACATAGTAGGTACATCACATGGACTCAAGCTTTCTCTGATAAAACCTTATGTAACAACTCCTACACTTGTTTGTTAAGTTCTTCATTCTCGATGGGCATCAATCGATAGGGTGCTTTATTTGGAAAACTAGCTCCAAGAATTAGGTCCATATAATGACTTATACTTCTTACTAGTGGTAAACCATCAGAAATATCCTTTGCAACAATATCCTTGTATTCACTTAGTAAGTTTTCAATTTCGACTCACACTCAGTCATTACTATTTTTTGTCACTCGACATTTACTATTTTCTATCACTTGGTCATAACTACCATAACTCGGCCTCTTAGGAATTATAGCAAAATAGACTTGGTTCTTCTTCATATCTTTTTTAAATTATTTTCCATTAACCATGCAAATTTTCACAATAGTACAGTTTATCTCATCTGGAATCTCAATCAAAGGTAACAATGTTTTCTTTCTTCCATTCACCCAAAGAGTATATTGATTCAATCTACCATCATGCACAACATATCTATCATACTACCAAGGTCTACCCAACAGAATATGACAACAATCTATAGGCATAATATCACACAAAACTTCATCAAAGTAACTCCCAATTTTGAATTTTACAATGCATTGCCTACTTACCAACAATTTATGCTCATCCTTGATCCATGAAATAGGGTGTAGGGTGTCTCAACCTCTGCAATTGAAACTTTTTAACCAGCTCCTATGATGCCAAATTCATTGAACTACCACTATCAATAATCACTTTGCAACATTTTCCTGACATCTTACATCTGGTTTTGAAAATACTTCTCCTCAAGACAGGTTCTTCGTCAACTCTTTTATTACACAAAGTTCTCCTTACCATCAAATTTTCTCCATCCTCAGGCCTATTTGATGAACCCTCAAGATTCTCTTGTACCATAACATTCCTATGACTTTTTTCATTTCCATGAGAATGTCTACACTCAAAAGATCTATGTCGTTATTTTCCACATCTGAAACAATTACCATTAAACTACCTCTAGAATAAGAATTACCTCTTCCTCGGTAAGAACTAGTACCTCCTCAGTGAGAAATACCACCTTTCCACTTGGTCTTGCTTTTATCTTTAGTTTTCCACTCATATTTGCCCTTTTCTTGCGTAGAATTATCAGATCTTCCACCTTCACCATAAGATCTAACTCTACTTCTCTGAAATCTACCAACTCCAACTCCACCTCTCTATCTTTGTTCATGCTTATTTTCCAAGGTCTCCTCATCTTTCAAAGCATATTGATATGATTCCTCCACATAATCCAATTTCACAAAACTTATTTCATCCTAAATTCTAGATCTCAATCCATTCAGGTACCTTGCAACTTTCTCAACCTCATCATCCACATGTCTAGATCTGATGTCCAATCTATATAATTCCTTAGTGTATTCCTTCACAGTCATGTCCCTTTGTCTAAGGTTTTGCATCTTCCTCAACAAACTAACTTGGTAATTAGTAGGGAGGAACTTCTTCTTCACCTTGTTCACCATTTTCAACCAAATTCTGATCTTTTCATTTCCTCTTCTTTGTCTATCAGTTTGAAAATGCTCCCACCACATTGAGGCATGACCTTTCAACCTAGTGACTACAATTTTCACCTTCCTATTCTCAGGATTTCTTTCAAACTCAAAGAACTTTTCCATATCAGAGAACTAATCCAACACAACATTAGTATCCAATTTTCTATCATAAGGAATAAATTCAACAGTAGGCTTTGAATGTGCCCTAGACAATACTCTCAACAATACTCTCATAATCTAATCTAGTTTTAATTTATCTTAACATGTCCATTATGGAATTATCAACATTTCATCTACCTCAAAACATCTTGACAAATAGGTTCCTGCAAGATCATAACCCTGTGCAAGTTATAGGTCAAATTCGTAGATCTGCCACCCTACAACCAAATCCAACTCAGAGTTATACATGATCCAATCTTCTCAATGATAAACCTTAAGCTCTAATACCACCTAACACAAGGAGGGACTAGAAGGGCTAGGGCCAAAGGTACACCTAACTATCTAGCCACCTTGCAGAGTAAATACATAGTGGAAACACAAAACACAAAGAACAACACCAAGGAGAGAAGGAAGACAAACACTTTATTGATTCATCAAAATTTCCTCATACATGCCCGACTATGAGGCCTTCTAGGTTATAGCAAACAAATATGTATCTATCTCAACCCCTCTCTTCTATCTGTGTATTAACTTCCTTCTTACTTACTACATCCCCTTTACCTACATAAAACATCCTTATTTATACTTGCCCAAATGGCTTACAAAAGATTCTAGTTCATTACATAAAAGAAGGTCAACCACAAAATGGTTTGCACACATCCCAAGACAAGATCCTAATCATTAAACTCACCACCCATATAAAATACATAAGTCAGCTCCAACTAAGAATCAAAACACAAACAAACTCAGTCAAAGAAGAATCGAACATCAACAAATAATAGGTTCACTCAGCACAGGAAGGAACTCTTGGCCAACACTGAACAAATCGGCACATATAGGAACACTCTACCAATATTGGGCAGCTCGACATGAAGAAATGCTCAGCAAATACTACAACTTGACAATAACTGCAGCTCAGTACTTACTAGTAGAATGAACAAAAGAGAAGGATAGAAAATAAACCCAGGATGCTCCTACATCACAATGTAATGCAAAGATCGGGCTTGGGTTTGGGTTTAGATTCAAATTGGTTAATAAGGTTGACAACATTATTGGACTTGGTACACTAAACATCACAACTCACAATTGTAGGAGATTCAATAACACGGGTGTGTGATAAAAAGTGTGACACACTTCTATGGACCATTACACTTGAGAGAATCCATGAAAGAGAAAAACTCAAGAAGCAGCTCATAGCTTCCTAGTTAAAGAAATTTTAATCCTTCTCATGATGCTCATCAAGTTGGCATAGATTATTAGTGACTTGACTACTCTAAAATGGAAGATTCAAAGTGTAATAAATGAAGCTAAGAATGCAAGAGTCCAAGCTAGAATGAAAGATTAAGCTAAAATATATGCAAGCAACTAGTAATCGAGAAAGAGAATGCAAGAGCTATTCTATTGAATCAATGCAAGGAAGAAACTATATTAACAATGCAAGATTAAGCTAGAAATGAAGCTAAGCTAAGAAATGACAGCAACTAAGAGCTAAGAATTCAAATTAGAAATATTATTCTAAGAATGCAAGAGAGCTAAAATGCTTAGAAATTAAGATGCAAGAATGCCAAAAAAACAAGATGGAATTTAGAATGCAAAAGAGTGGACACTTGAGCCAAGGAAGAGCTTCCTTTTAAAGGAACTACCTCAATAATGGAGGGCTAAGATTAAGAGGCAAATAATGTGTGGATGAGACCAAGAGGCAAAAGCAGATGCAAGGTTAGGTAGAGATGAGTGGTGAGGATTAAGAGGCAAAAGGGAAATGTTAGGTATAATAAGACAAAATATCAATTTGAAAAGCACAAATCCTTTTTCATTACTAATTAATCAAGATTAAGTCTGTGCACACATGTGAATGTGTTCTTTTAATAAAAGTGTAGAAACTTTATATTAAAAGAAATATTATAGCAATTAAATAAATATGCAAGCTCTAGAAATTAGACCATAGTATAAAATTGATATAAGGTTTTTTATTTAATTATGAAAAGGGGATTTTAAGGGTTACTCTTCATATTGATGCTTAACAAAGAGATTATTTCATCAAGAGGGGGGCTCATGTTCTACTAGACCAATTTTAGGTGATTACATTTTCTCATCTTTGACTAATGTGTGAGCGATCTGGGAATACATTGAATCAAATAATGATGATGTCAAGGTAGCTGATAGTGTTGGCATAATGGTCAGTGCTCCCCTCAAGATTCATGGCATGGCTTAGCTACCTCTTGTGTCTTCTATAAGTCTAGTGGTCGTATCAGGCATTAATAGGTCAATCTTTTGGTGCAACGACAACTACTACTTGTAACAAGTGGTATCGGAGCTTGGTCACAGGTTTGAATCCCCTCTGGTAACACTGAGGGGGGGATTGTTGGCATAATGGTCAGCACTCTCCTCAGGATTCGTGACATGGCTTAACCACCTCCTATGTCTTCTATAAGTCTAGTGGTTGTATCAGATATTAACAGGTTGATCTTTTGGTTCAACGACAACTACTACTTGTAACAGATAGAGATCAGTCTCCAAACTTGATTGAATGAAGACCGATAAGCAAGATGAGAGTATTCAGCCTAATATGAAGTGATGAGACTATATATATGTTCAAGGGGATTGAGATAGCTAATCATCTGAGAGACAATACTAGATTGATATGGGTCCTGATGACCTTGATATTCCCCAAGAGATCGAAAAGATGCATGTCTGAGTGAATTGATATAAAGTGATGAGAACACTCTTTCAAGAAGGAGATGTGGAGAATATCAACTTGATATGAAGTGATGAAGCTTAGATGGCTCGGGAAATAATATTTAGTCTTGATTGACTTGATTAATTTAAGATTTGGTTTAATTACTAGATTTGCATATTAAGATATTTGATCGACGAAAATATTTTCCATATTGTCATGCCCCCTTTGGGATCAAAATGGAAATGAGGTACAAGGGGCGAAGATCAGCCTCATAAATCCAAGAAAATAAGGTGGAAGCGAGAAAGAAATGATAGCATTAGAAATAAATTACATTAGAAGATTTAGAATTTCAATTTTGATCCCGAAAAATAGGATCAAAGATAAGGATTTGTAATTGAATACTTCGGTAGAGAGAAAGGAATAAGTGAAAAGAAAGAATAGCTCAAGGGAGCTAGAAATGTAAAGCTAAATATAGCCCTAAAATGAAATGTAGCCTAAGAATGCAACCTAAGACACAAGAGTAGTCAGGTCATCAATCCAATAGGCCATTAGTTTTCATCATTTGAGCATTTTGGACATCAGAGGTCAGTATAACCTTCACCGATGTGAGAGAAATGATGAAAATATGAATACAACCTTATTAGATAAGATGTAGGAAACAAACATAAACACTGAGACATAAGAGTCAAGATGACCTGAACATGGTTGTCAAGTTAATGTTGTAAGATAACACCCATATTAAGGCACAAGGAGCTAAGATAACCAGGAGTGTCATCATACGTGTTACACATAAGCAAAAGAAAAGGAGATAATTCCAACCTCACCTAAGTGTCCAAATAAAGAATGTCGAGGTATGTGTGGTGTTCCAATCATGATAGAGGCTCATACCACAAACACCCAGCTTATTAGATAGCTTAAGATCATTGAAATCACACCACAAGTGGAAATCAAAGAAAAAATGTTATGCCTCCAGTCCTGAATCTCTAGTCAAGTAGACATTATTGAGCGACCTTAGAAGATATAGCAAGAAAAATTCAATGATAATAGACAACACACAAGAAAATAGTTCAACATATCTCAAACATTTTCAATTTTCTAGGATGTAGCTTGTGTTGGGTGTTAAGGAACACCTTTGTGCTAGTGTCAAAGTGCAAGTGCACAGTGAAAGATAGTGCAAGATCCGGTATGTGTTTAAAAACACAGTGATTTCCAAATTGGTAGTGTTAAGAAACACTGAAGGATTGGGGTATTGAGAAACAATAAGTAGTGTCAATGAGAAAGTGTCCATCAGGAAGGACTGATAAACTAACTCAGGGTAAGCTCAAAAGTTTGACCAAGTGATAAAACACTGATAGCTCATATAGGAGTACGATTTCCCCCAGATGACAAATAAGAACTGAAGAAAAGAATAAGACAATTTCCATCCCATGACGGTACAAGAAAATAGAGAGTGAGATGGATGGAAGGAGACAAGAGCTCAGCCACGCATTGATAGAAGAAGTGTTGATTACAAGTTGCGCATGTTTACTAGGTTTTCACCACTTGGAAATTATTTTATTTTAGCTACCAAGGCCTCTGTTTCTAGGTTTTCACCAAGGCATGATTTTTTTTTTATTTTTTATTTTTTGTTCTTTTTCATTTTTTTATATTTTTTGTATTTTTTGATATTTGAATTTTTGTGTGGATACATCAAGGTGCATGTTTCTAGGTTTTCACCAAGATGATCATTTTTTAGGACATTTTACAATTTTTAGGAATTTTTTCAGGATCATAGATTGTTGTACATGAAGAAAAATGCCTAGTTGTAAAGTTGCTGCAGGTGAAGAGTGTTGAGACGCTCTTTGAGATTGCCACCACTTGTAGTAGCCCATTGATAACTTCTAGAACCAAATTTTATAGTAGTGATAGGAGAAGGATCCAACTAACAATGTCCAATTATCAAGAGTTTGATAGTCAAGGAAAGATTATTTGAGTAAGATCCACAAATACCCTCATAGACCGCCCTTAACCCTTTGTCAGATTCCTCATGTTCTAAATGTCTAGGGAGAGTACCATCTAGACATTTATGAAGAAAGTCATTAATGATCAGTAGATAGTAGTGTGCACTTCTTGGAAATCAATGATGGAGTGAAGAACAATATGA
The DNA here is from genome assembly GCA_027943335.1 of Chamaecyparis obtusa. Lineage (NCBI taxonomy): Eukaryota > Viridiplantae > Streptophyta > Pinopsida > Cupressales > Cupressaceae > Chamaecyparis > Chamaecyparis obtusa. The sequence goes on from BSBK01000667.1 coordinate 297,888, forward strand.
GGTATGAAAGTTAATGATAGTGTGCAGAGTTGGAGAGTGAAGTGAGTCATAGGAAGAAGATGGCAACATTAATTTATTTTTTACATCCAAGTCTTTTAAGATAAACTTGGGAATCCACATAGCCTTTTATAGTTCTTTATTTTGAGATACTTTTGATTTCAATTCTTTGATGATGGATTTAGGAACCCATATTTTCTTTGATTTTCTTCTTTTCTTTTTGGAGAACCCTTGTGGTCTTTTGAATACCACTTTTTTCTTTATAGTCACATGTTGAGTAGAGAGGATATGGTGATATTTATGTATAAGTGGATTGTTGTATTTATGATTTGAATGATGCACATCCAAGTTACTTCTGGAAGACTCAAGAATTATGGATGAATGAGACTGATATGAATGGTTTAAATAGAGGGATGGATGGGAAGTGGACCAGCCACTTGGCTCAGGAAGGAGAAGGAAAAGGGGTTTAATAGGTTCAAGTAAAAAGACACCAATATCATCCTCATTGTTCATGAAGGAGTCAGAGAGATCAAGAAACTTATCCTCCATATAGTGTTGTTGAGAGTGAGTTACCCTAAAAGAGTCAGAGGAGTTTAGAGGAGTATGTGGGAAGTCTTATTGGGAAAGTAAGATACTAAGAGGAGGGGTGAATCAATTATCCATAAAAATTTTACACTTTGAAATCAATTCAACATATATATCATAAACCTAAACTCCAATTCTGAAATAGATCTAACTGTGAATCACATCCATGAAAATGAAATGCATAACACAAAGATTTGGTAACCCAGAAACCCTTGAAAGGTAAAACTAGGGTGGGATGACACCCACAAATATTCACTACTGTAGCAATAAAGTGTGTTTGTTAGGGCTACAAAGTTTTGATCACTTCTGGTGATCTACCCTATGAGGGATCTACTTTGCTAAGAGCTTAAAGACTTATACAATCTACCTTGATTAAAGGATTTAAAACTTACAACTAAGTAAGCACTCTATTAGGAGATTTACAAAGGTCTGTTAGGACCACTTTGTTAAGAGATTTACCTTGATTCACTTGCTAGAATGTATCAGTACTTGATCCTTCAGTTTACACTACAAATGCTGATAACATATCTTCTCTTTCCAATTATTATATGATCTCAAAATCAAATATTACTCTATTCTGTCCTTCACTGCTCTGCTCGGTCACTCTGCTTGATCTATGCTTCTGACATCCAAAATATTTCTTTCATCTGCATACATGTGAGATCTCCTAACTATTACAATATCAGGGTTTTGATGTCACCTTAAATAGACAACTGATCAAGCTTCTATATCAAGATCAACAATCTAGATTCATTACTTATGCCGCTTATACATTCCTTTTTCTGATTGGTTATAATGCTTGCATAGTGATTAATGATTGAAATCATGATGCATAATCAACTCCTTAATTATCTCAATAATCATTAAATCATACATATAAGTTAGCCAAAATATTTTACCTAGGTGTTTATGCCATTCCAAACACATATACCAAAACTAGTTCACTTAGCATATGAAGTCTCTGGCACTCGGTCAAAACTATTCTCCATATACTGGCATTCAACACTGACTCTTCTTTACAACTTGATATATATATTTCTCGGTAACTACTAGGGTACTCAGTGATCATTGACTTACTCAGAAGTAACTACTACTCGATACATATACAAAATACAAGTCCATAAATTACTCAGCCTTAATAGGATGGCTCGGTTGTAGTGATGACCAACCAACACTGCCTTGAAAATGACTATGTTTGACACTAATAGACAACATGACTTGGAGATCAACAATCTCCCCCTTTGACATTGGTGGAAAAAACACTTTTTCATGACTTTACATTGCATAGACAAAATAGTACTTTAGTACTCCCCCTAAGATTGTGACTCAGTCTTCATAAAGACTTCATTATATATACAAGATGTATACATGACTCTGACATACAGTGAGTATAAATTAAATTTTAGAATAGTACGTCAAAATTTTATACATTACCATCTATCTCCATCTATTTTCCCTTTTGTGTCTTCATCTATCTCCCCCTTTTGTCTACTCTTTTTCCCCCTTGTTTTTGTCACTTGGAGTTGTTGGGGTTATATAATATTTATCCAAAAATGGTTTGTGAAGCTGCAGAATCACTGCTAAAGCATTGTCCCAACTAGATCTCACAGACTCCAAAACCTATATTTTGATTTCTAGTTGAGCAGCTAGATCAACCAAACTTTCTACAATAGAGAGATGAGGATCTCTTTGTACTAACTCTTTTTTCGATGCCAATTCTCTCTATATGACCTCCAAATGAGGTATCAACATTGTTTGTATAGAGATTAGTTTGGCCCTTATCTTTCCATCATTAGCCATTAGCTTGGCTAATCTCCCTTGTGCATGAGTCAACCTAGTGAAATGAATAGAGATGGAACTCACATACATGCTCAATGAATGTCTTGTTGACTTCAAATCTAATTGCAGCTTCTCAGTAAGCTGTTGATTCTCCTTTGTAAATATTTCCACATTACATGGTTGTTTGTACAAAGAATGAACATTTTTTACAACCTCTTCTAAGTTACTTACAAGGTCAGAAAGTTCAACCTGTTTAACTTTAATCTCTGTTGAAACCTTTTCAAGTACCTTGGTCTCAAACTTTCTCTCATACCATTGCATTAACTTCTCATTTGCTTCACTATCATCATTGTTCATCTTTTTAACAATATGTACCAATTTCTCAACTATAGGTGAATTCTCATTTATATCTTCAAGTTCAAAAGCATCTACTTGAATATATCCTTGATTTCATGTAGTACCTGCTTTTGTTGATGTTCCCTTCTTAGTTCTTCTTGATTGCTCTTCTTCTTTAATACATCTTGCAAAATTTACATCTGTTCATATGTTAAGTTATCAGTGTCCCATTTTGGAATCACTATAACTTCATCTAGTGTTACTTGAGTACCAGGAGACTTGTCCTTTTTCTTATGTGACTTCTTCTTCTTAGGCTCTAGTGTGTTGCTACTCGATGGATGCACTAAGGCTTGAATAGCCTCTTACTCCTTAGGCTCCTGACTCTCCTCAGTTACTTTAAGCTTAGTCTCACTTGCTTCCTCAACATGAGGTCCTGAAACTTTTGTTGCAGACTATCTGCTTGTTCTTTTATGCTCTCCTCTCCTTCTCCTATAATAATTTTAATATTTTCCTTAGTAGGTGTAATTATTTCTATTTTTGTTGGATTACTTTGTTCCTTAGCACTTGTACCTTGTGTAACTTTCTCTTCAACTGTGACTATTTTGGAGCTAACAGTTACTGAGTCCATAGTTGGTGCACCCTCAATCTTTGGATAGTCATGTACTTTAATTAGAACTAGATTGGTGCTTGGTAGAAATGTATCTAAAGTTGCCTCGGTAGGAATTTGACTCTTGATTTCTTCCTCAGACAAGGCATTGATATTCATTGGTGTATCCTTAGGTACATCCTCAATAGTGATCACATCATGTGGTTTACTCTCTTGTATCTTCTTCCTTATTTCTTATTCAATATTTTCTTGTTCATTTATATCCTTAGTGTTATCAAGCTTAGCTTGTCTAGATATGCCTTCATCTTTATGTGCACTCTTATCAACTATCAACCCAAAAATTGTCTTTCATATTAGTGTGCTCTATTTAACAACTTCTTCCACATTCTTCTTCAATATGGAGTATTCTCTCAATTTAGGAATAAACCTATTTATGTTTTCCTCCATGAATTTTGCTATTTTCTTTGTTGTTAACTCAAGCATTATTTGTGCTAGGGTGCCTTCTCTGATCTGCCTTTTTATCAAAATTGCATACTACCATCTCTCATCATTTTTTCTGAGAAATTCATCAGGGATAAGATTCCCTATCTCCAAAGGTGTCATCTTAAATGTACCCAACATTTCTATCATGGCATCTTCAATCTTTACCTTATTATTTTTGCTCAACTTTTCAAATTTAATAAATTTAAATCCTGCCAAACCTGCGATACTCTTGATGTTGTGGTAGATCTCATCCACATTGGTTGGATGCTTATGTGTGGCCATCATGAATTTACTAATATCTTCAGTGTTTGTCATCTCCTCATCATCATTATCCTTTTTTAGTACTAATTTTCTTCTCAGTTTCTTCTTGGGATTGCTCGACACAACTTTTGTTTGAACTTGTTTCCTTTTTCCTAAGCTCTCTTCTTCAGTATTCTTTACTAGTGTTTTCTTTTGTGGCTCAGTAGTTGTTGTACTTGAAGTTTCCCTTATTCTCAGTCTTGTTGATGTAGGAGGATTAGGCTTCTATTTAAGGTTCTTCTTCATAGTGGGCTCGACAACCATTATCTCTTTGCCCTTCTTTTTTGCATCTACTTCCTCATCCTCGCTTTCTTCTGACTCACTTGATTTGTCCTCACCTTGAGCTTGTGTGATTTCCAGTGGTGCATTCTCCTCTTCTCCTTAACCTAACATTTTATCAACATTTTTCACTAACTCCTTTCTCTTCCTCTCTAAGGTTGCAGACTTTAAACCCATTGTTATCTTAGACTTAGCTTCCTCATAGTTCCCAAAAGTCTTGGCTTTACTATCAATTTCTTCTATAAGTAAAGTTGTTATAGTTGTAGATGTTTCATCTATGTTTACCTCATAGGGAAATGGTCTCAACCATGCTTCCCTAGGTACAAAAGCTTGTACAAATGTATGATTTCTATCTACAAGAAAACATACATCATCATAGAATTTCTCAACTAATGATACTGGAATTTTGCTTCTTTTCCTCATTTTCTTTTTAAACTCAACAAATTTGTTCTCCATTGCACTATCAAATTTTTCTCCTAATTGTTGAATACACTCACTAATCTATTGTTTCACAGGTCATTCCTAACTCCATACTACATCTCCTATTGTAGGAAAAGTATTTTGTACATAGAAAAACATACAAACTATCAAGGATCCAAACTTACACATTGAGTTATTTCCTTTCCTAATTGATGATAGGTTCTCATCTAGTTGAGTCAGCTACAACTTGACAAGATCCTTCTTTACAATATTCCATGCCTGGTCCACTATAATACAAAGAACACTATCCATCCTACTTGACAGGTAGAACTTGTGTGCAATTACCCTCACTTCAAAATCAATCTCAGGATCTATGATCATGGAAATATTCATTCCTCATTTATTCCATATTGTCATAGTGTTCTCTTGAATGACTTCCTTGCTTTGACATCCCATAGTCTTCTTCCCAGTAAGAGTAGGGTATATGGTGACTTGATGTATGATGTCCTTTGTGATCTTCATTGACCTATTCTCCAACCATAATTTCATGTTGTGATCTCAACTCAAAATAATCTTGATCCATTCCATTTTAGAATTGAGAGGGAAGTCTAGGGTACGAACTAACCCTTTGTCAGTGATGTGCTGGTGTTCAGCCTTTAACGCTCTATTTTCACATAATTTGTTGTAAGCCTCCCTCAGCTCATAGTCTCCAATTTCACTGATCTTACACATGTAGCATGCTTGCACATCATGGATTATCAAAAAATTAGGTGGGATAGATGACAAGGCTCTCGAAAGATCTCCCTTCACCGCACTCTCAGGTACAACTTATAAATTTGGTGGTTTGCATGCATCACTTCTGACTAATTGAACTCTTTGTACCTCTTTTACTTCCTTCCTCACTCTAGCAAATGAGCTTGATGCCATTTTTCCAAATTAGGGTTCATAAAATGAATTCTATGTAGTTCGGTAATACCTGGTCTTATTAACACTTCACAATGTTTTTCGATGGCACATTGTTTGATATTAAAAAACTTTGCACAAATCTCTCTTATAATTACCTTTGAATCACTCTATAAATTCTCAAATTGCTTGGTGAAATGAGAATGAACGGTAAATTCCATTATATAGATTCAGACGTTCAAATTAGGTCTTCAATAAATGCTCTATACACTAGTAGGTGTAATACAATTATTTTATTCATTACATAACAGCTCAGTTAACTCATTTACATACTCCATCACTTAGTCACAACCATGACTCAGTCATTACTGACACTTCTTTAGCTCGGTCAATATAAAAACTCGGTCATTATAGGAGCTTGACAAATACAGAGTGACTCGATCACTATAGACATAAATACTGATGCTTGGCACTAATTGTACATAATAACTCTTTTCCTCAAATCTATCCTAATGCATCTTTACTTATGCAGATATAAACTTTAACACATCTAATGTTAGGAACTAGTGTAAAATATAGCATTTGGAAATACAGTTCCTTACATACCTTCTTTGCTTAATTAGAAGTAGTGTGATCACTTGATCCATTGGATTGGGTGATCTTTAGTTCACTTTTTCCACTACTGCTTGCTTCCTCTTTCTTTCTCCATGTCTAATTCATCTGGTTCTTTATCTGATCAATAATCTCTTTACCTTTGTGTTGTTCATTACTCGATGTTGGTGCTCTGGTCCTACAATCTTTTCTTAAATGACCAATCTTGTGACAACTATAATAGACAAAACTTTCATTCATCCAACTCTTGGATTTACCTCTAAAGTGTGTCCTTGTATATTTTTCTGGAATATGACCATATTATCCACAATAGTGACAACTATACCATGTATTGTAATCCCAATTGAATGTGTTACCTTTCCTAGGTGCATTGTCTTGCTTCTTGGATGTCCACTTAGGTTTTGCATTGGATCTACATTCTTGTGCTCTATGACCATATTTATGACAATTGTAGAAATGTCTTTGAAATCTAGGTGTAATAGGTGAATTACTAGTCTTTGACCTACATTCATGTGTCTGATGTCCATGCTTTTTATAGTTAAAACAATATCCATTGAATTTAGGCTTGGGATTGGACTTACCATTCTTGCTTCTGAAAAATGTTTGTTATGTGTCCTAGTTTCCCACAGTGATGACATGTAGGTTTTTTGTTCTTTGGATTTGCATTCCTATGTTCTCCACTTTTTGATGATTCTCCCTCTTTAGTAGATGATAGGTGCTCATTATGGCCTAGTCCAAAGGTGTCACTAGATCTTCTTGGTGATCTCATCATTTCCTCAAAATATCTCACAGCTTCATTAGGTTTGTTCATCCTCTCATTGATTTTCTTTTCAGATCTTAACTCATTTTTTAGTTGATTGTTCTCTAATCTCATATTTGTAATTTCCATGTCTTTTCTATTTAACTCTTTCTTGATTTGTAAGTAACCGTTGAGTTACCATGTCCAATAGATTATTTGTAAGCTTCTGCATATCACATGTCCTTTCATCAAGTCTAGTAGCCATTTGTCTCTTGTCCTCTTTTGCCATTGTCTTGTCTTCCTCGGCTTTATTTTTCTATTCAATCACTTCACATAGTCTTATTGACTGAGTTTCTTGTTCTCTCCTCAGACTTCTGACCTCTTCATTTAGTGTATTGTTTCTATCCAATAGATCTTCTATTGCTGCATCATTTTCACTGGAGTTTCCATTATCAAATAGACCTTTAGTATCCTCTTCTTGATATTGAGTGTCATTTAGTTGGATTATCAATTATTTCCTTCTCTTTAAGGATTTCTTCAATTCCTCTCTTTCTATTTCAAGCTAGTGCAATGCAAGATGGATGTCAATCTTCTAATCCTCTATGATCTTTCCCAACTTATAAGCCTCCATCTCCAAGATAACTCTCAAGTGGTTATACTTCTTCTAAGAGAACAAATCTCTAATACCAATTGTTGGAAGTATTATTGGGAAAGTAAGATACTGAAAGGGGGGGTGAATCAGTTATCCATAAAACTTTTACACTTTGAAATCAATTCAACATATATATCATAAATATAAAATTCAATGCTGAAATAGATCTAACTACTAATCATATCTATGAAAATGAAACACATAACACAAATATTAGGTAACCTAGAAACTCTTGAAAGGTAAAACTGAGGTGGGGATGACACCCATAAATCATCACTACTACAGCAATAAAGTGTGCCTATTAGGGCTACAAAGTTTTGATCACTTATGGTGATCTACCCTGTGAGGGGTCTGCCCTGCTAAGAGCTTACAAACTTATACAATCTACCTTGATTAAAGGATTTAAAACTTATAACTAAATAAGCACTCTATTAGGACATTTACAAAGGTCTGTTAGGACCACTTTGTTAAGAGATTTACCCTGATTCACTTGCTAGAATGTATCAGTACCTAATCCTTCAGTTTGCACTATGAATGTTGATAACAAATCTCCTCTTTCTAATTCTTATCTGATCTCAAAATCAAATATTACTCTATTATGTCCTTCACTGCTCTTCTCGGTCACTCTGCTTGATCTATGCTTCTGACATCCAAAACATTGCTTCCATCCACATACATGTGTGATCTCCTAACTATTACAATATTAGGGTTTTGATGTCACCTTAAATAGACAACTGATCAAGCTTTTAGATCAAGATCAATGATCTAGATTCATTACTTATGTCACCCATACATTCCTTTTTCTAATTGGTTACAATGCTTGCATAGGGATTAATGATTGAAATCATGATGTGTAAATAAACTCCTTAATTCTCTCACCAATCATTAAATCATACATAAAAGTCATCCAAAATGGTTTTAACTAGGTGTTTGTTCCATTCCAAACACATATACCTAAACTGGTTCACTCGGCATATGAAGTCTCAAGTGCTTGGTCAAAACTGTTCTCCATATACTGGCACTCAACACTGACTCTTCTATACAACACAACATATATATTACTCGATAACTACTGGGGTACTTAGTGATCATTGAATTACTTAGTAGTAACTACTACTTGGTACATATACAAAATACAAGTCCATACATTACTTGTCCTTAATAGGATGGCTTGGTCGCAGTGATGACTGACCAACACTACCTTGAAAATGACTAAGTGTTTGACACTAATAGACAACATGACTTGGAGATCAATAGAGTATTACATGAATCTAGCCCAAATGGTCCATTTTAAGAACCAAGTCCCTCTTATGGTGGTAGAAGTGCACGAATAGGAACCAAATCAATTCTAGACCTTCCTAAGTCCCATGAAGATGGCATATGATGAGGTCTTATATACCCATGATTTTCTTGATTAGCTGAAGTATTTCTTTGGGTAGACAACCTAGGAACGACAGGAATAACTTCCACAAAAGGATGAAAAGGATCTTCATCGTCAACTTGATCTTGAGAATTGGAGCTTTCTCCCCTTTCAAAGTTTGTAGCAGGAGCATATCTATGTATGACATCAACTTGTATGTCCATTGTAGCATCTGATAATGAGTCCCACTGATATTAATTTGAGTTTGTTTCCCTATTGCGATACTACCTGATGTAATCAACTAGAGATATAGTAGGATGGATATTTTCATCATCACTTTCATTTGTCACATGAGGTGCATTTTCAATAGCAGGAGGTCACTTAGTAATAGGAGTAGTAGAATAGTCTCGAATAGGCATCCTGAGGCATATCCAAGATATGGGAGATGTCAGCTAGTTTCCCCCAATCAATAGTAGGATTGGTAGTAGTAGTATTATCAGTAGCATCAACATGAGTATAAGTCTATTCAGTAGAGTGGATAAGATCCTCTTGGTTAGGAATAGGGTCAAGTTCTTGGGGAACTTGAGAAGGTATGTAAGGCTCTCCTTGATAGTTTGGATTAGATTTTTGGATATGCAAGAGCCTTTCATATGTCATAGGTATAATTCATGCTTCTTCTTCATCATCTGAATCCTCATATGTGGAAGTGTTGCAGGTAGGTGTGTCAAAATTTTGTTCATGATAACCAACACCAATTTTATCCTTAGGATTTTTGAATTCAACATGTAGAGGTTCAAGAAGACCTTTGCCTCTGCCAAGAGGACTTTTTCCATCATGTCCCATCTTTTGGATAAGTTGATAGCTCATACCATACTTTTTAGGTGAGATGTCAATATGTTTGTCTTTTTGTTCAAGTTATGCTCTCTTGTAGAGTAAGGTGATACTTTCTTCCCTTTCTAGCACTAGGGGTATATCAACTTTAATCATTCTAGTACCTTTGTGAATAATATGTGTTGTAACTAATGGAGATAGTTTGCCATGGGATTTTGAAGAGATGGGAAAATTTTCCACTTGATAGGTTCCCATACCAGTAGGTCGTACTAGTATTCTTTTCCCATGATCTGATAAAGGTGATTTTTCCTTTGCTTATGATTTATCTGTCTATATGTTCAGGATTTTTATAGGCACATGTTGAATCTATAGGAATAGTAATCTTAATTCTATCATGAGAGAATGTAATACAACGATGATAGAAGGAACTTCTTGCATTGCATGGATCCAAGGATGACCCAAAAGTATGTTGTATGCCAAAGGAATATCTAGGACTTGACAGATGATGTCCCGCTGAACATGACCTACCCAAATAGGAAAGACTACCAGGCCTTTAGAAGAATGTTCCTCTTCATTGTATGCTTTGATCATTATTTTGCATCAGGGATCAACAAAATGCTCTGAGAACTAAGAGCTTTAACCAAATTGAAATCATAAATGTTCAAACCTGTACCTCCATCTATCAAAACATGCTTAACCTTATACTGATGGATGGAGACTTCAATATGGAGATTTTGACACTAATACATTTGGGGTGAAATTGCGACGGCAATTTGCGACGGCAGGCAAATGTCATGCGGTTTTGGCCTTTTTTTTTCAAATATAGCCCGACACCGTCGCAATTTGTGACGACAATACATTTGTCACTATCGCAATTGCGATGTTGTCGGGATATAAGCGCAAAATTAAAAAGGAACGTTGTCATGTGTGTTTTCAACAGCGCCGTAACCCTCCACGAAATCACATCAGGATATAAGGGCAAAAAAAATAAGAACGTTGTCATTTGTGTTTTCAACAGCGTCGTAACCCTCCGCGAAATCACATCGGGATATAAGGGCAAAAAAAACAAGAACGTTGTCATTTGTGTTTTCAACAGTGCCGTAACCCTCCGTGAAATCACAGCTACAATTTCTGAGTACGTTGGGTTTATTTTTCTTTTGTCATTATTATGTAATCTGGTATTCAGCTGTTAGAGAGCTAAAATACCTAGAAATGAGGACATATCTGTGTTGAATTTATTGTTAGCGGCTTTGGTTATTTAGAAAATTAATTTTATTTGTTCATCTTTCAAGCACAAACATTTTGTGGACCGTAACGTCTTCATTGTTTCAGGAATGCAGTGAAACAGCCCTAACTTGCAATTGCGATGTTGTCGGGATATAAGGGCAAAAAAAAAAAGGAACGTTGTCATTTGTGTTTTCAACAGCATCGTAACCCTCCGCGAAATCACATCGGGATATAAGGGCAAAAAAAACAAGAACGTTGTCATTTGTGTTTTCAACAGCGCCGAGAGAGATTCCCTCCGCGAAATCATAGCTACAATTTCTGAGTACGTTGGGTTTATTTTTCTTTTGTCATTATTATGTAATCTGGTATTCAGCTGTTAGAGAGCTAAAATACCCAGAAATGAGGACATATCTGTGTTGAATTTATTGTTAGCGGCTTTGGTTATTTAGAAGTTTAATTTTATTTGTTCATCTTTCAAGCACAAACATTTTGTGGACTGTAATGTCTTCATTGTTTCGGGTATGCAATGAAACAGCCCTAACTTGCGACTACCTTCACGGTACTTGTGTACATTATCATGTTGTCTTTACAGTGACTGTCCTCATTCAAGTGGCAATTACATAAGGGACAGTCACTGTGAGATGTCCTCATTTGTGACAAGGACAGTCACACTTAGGACATCTCATAGTGATATTCCCTTGTGTAATTTCCACTTGAATGTATTGCTATTGAACCACATTAATGCTTTTCTTCTTCAACAAATGAGGACAGTCACTGTAAAGACAACATGATAATGTACACAATTACCAAAAAATGATCTTGTTAATTGATGTAACACTTTGTCTTGCTCACTCCCTATCCTTCACTAGGGTCTCTTTAGGCCAATGTTTTGACTTGATAGGGTACTTAACTATCCCTACACTCTTTAGGTATCTCTACCCAAGATCCCACTCCTTCAACTAGTGCACACCAACAAGAAATACAACGAACTCTGCTCAATACCAATCTAGCTACTAGGACACTCCTAGTCTTGTCTTCACAAATTGAAACACATTCAACTAGAACTTTACTCCATGGAGAGGCTGGCCACTAGGACCTCTATTGGTTTCAATATTACTCCTTCACCTATACTTTTCATCAGTACTTCAATCCGGTTCATCAAACCATGCCAATTGCACCCAAAAATAGGCTGCTAGCAATTAGGCCTTTGTCAAGCCTTTTTGTTTATATTAAGCCACCTAAAGGGCTTAGGATTCAGATGCCCTTTATTGAGAACTCCAAGATATCTAAGGTCTTCTCCTCCTAGATTTTTTGTACACCAACTGCTACAGCCATGCCTGAAAACAAGTATTTTGACACAACTTGGACAGTCTGACTAAGAGTTTGTTTTCTTAGCAGCCAAAGAAACTCACCCAATCTTCTAATTTGACTTGGGGCTTCTTTAGATGTGTTTCTACCTCTCCATGAGATTTTAGTTGAAGCAACCAATGCATTCAACTTGTTGTAATCTTCTTGTAATGATTTGTCATCCCTAACTATGCTCAACTGACTCACCTAGGACATCATTGCAAACATAGAAAATGAGCTTTTCAGGGCCCCTCCTTCCAAACATATAGTACATGGAGTCTCCTCACCCATTCCAAGAGCCCGTACAAAATTGACAATGGAATGATGAGCTAAGACTCCATTTGTTCAACCTGCCTGGTTCAAACCAATGATAGGGTACTTAACAAAAGAATTAACAAACTAGTTGGAATGCTTCAAAACTCAAAAAAAACACAACACAGAATAAAAAAACTTGTACTAACTTTTCCAATAGACACTGCGAGCTATCTAATCCATTAATCAACTGAAAACAAAGAAACAAAAAAACTCAAGAATTCACTAAAACCGTGTTACTCTACAAATCTTCTTAATTCCAAATGTTTTTCCCCCCAACCTTTTGCACAGATTGATGGAGGCCTCTTATAGTTGATCTAATGCCTAATTCAATGGTTTCATATAGTTACATAACCATCTTACTCGAAAATGCTCCCTTGCACAAATGTTGTCAATGTTGTGAATGACAACATTGACAACTTGTTACAACCTTTGGGATTTTGGTTCAAAACTTATTGTTCAAACACCATAAGACCCTAACCATGACTTAGTTAGGCTATTTAGACCTCACATAGGCCACTTCTACACTTCTTTTCCCAATTTGACCCCTAAATGCTTCATTCCCACTTTTGCCACAATATTGGTAACTTGGGTACAAATTGGCACTTGCCTTCACAAAGGTCACACATGAGGACATCTCACAGTGATCGATTGTCCCTTGTGTAATTTCCACTTGAATGTATTGCTATTGAACCACATTAATGCTTTTCTTCTTCAACAAATGAGGACAGTCACTCTAAAGACAACATGATAATGTACACTCACTGTAAGGACAGTCACAAATGAGGACATCTCACAGTGACTGTCCCTTGTGTAATTGCCGCTTGAATGTATTGCTATTGAACCACATTAATGCTTTTCTTCTTCAACAAATGAGGATAGTCACTCTAAAGACAACATGATAATGTACACTCACTGTAAGGATAGTCACAAATGAGGACATCTCACAGTGACTGTCCCTTGTGTAATTGCTACTTGAATTACACAAGGGACAGTCATTGTGAGATGTCCTCATTTGTGACAAGGACAGTCACACATGAGGACATCTCACAGTGATTGTCCCTTGTGTAATTTCCACTTGAATGTATTGCTATTGAACCACATTAATGCTTTTCTTCTTCAACAAATGAGGACAGTCACTCTAAAGACAACATGATAATGTACACTCACTGTAAGGACAGTCACAAATGAGGACATCTCACAGTGACTGTCCCTTGTGTAATTTCTGCTTGAATTACATAAGGGACAGTCATTGTGAGATGTCCTCATTTGTGACAAGGACAGTCACACATGAGGACATCTCACAGTGATTGTCTGTAATGTCCCCTTTTTGGCTAAATTGGAAAACAGGAACAATTACTCCACTTCTCAGACTTACTCTATTAGATACTTACAATTAAACTAAGTAATGGAGGTTACTTAAGATATCAACTACTATTTCAGATTCAATCACAATATGTGTGCAAGATGATATTGATACCAATATGTTTAATAGCACTGTCGGATATAATGATATGAAATATGCTATGAATATGATGTTTCCTATCACTTATAGTGATAGTATAATGATGGTATGTCTGATATAAACAATATCGATATACAATCAATAAGTATTGCTTACAGCAATGTATTTGTTGTGTCTGATATGATGATGTAATTATGCAAATGTGTAATATCGCTATGAGTGATATGTTGCTATTTCAGATTCTGAATTATATGCTTGCAAATTCAAATATTGATGTTGTTTCTGACTATCCTTTCTATCTGTGCAATCATGGTGTTGTCTCTGATCTGCAATGATAAACTTGAAACCAAACTGCCAAAGGCAGATGCTCTATTGAGTATATCCAAATATGGATAAGTAAATAAAGTTCTAATGATGCCTTGAGTGACTGACGAGAATGCATTCTTATATTGTCTTTAACAAATGAAGAGATGCTATGAATGAGACGTGTCTTGTTTCTTCCTCCATGTCCCTTTGTTAATCACACCTTTCCATAATCCGACAGTTCACATAATATTATTTCAATATTTTCTGATCATAGATAACTCCCAGATTGACTCAATATCAAATCTTTTTATGAAGGTAATCTTCCCTAATTGGTAGTGCAACCAGTAGTTAACATCCATTGTGTTTGTATTAGTTTGGTCTAACTATCATTAGTATTTAGTCAATCGATATTAACTCTTGCCTTATCCCATATTGTTATGATGATATCCAATCTTTCTACTCTGATATAAGTCGATATCATTTTCTGATAATTGTCCATTTATTGGTTGATTGCTGGTAATGGAGTTTGATCTTCAAATTGACTTCCATTCTTGTTAATACTTAAGGATACATTGTACTTATTATCCATGACTGATGCCTCATTCATCAATAGCTTGTGATATAATCACTGATGCTTTTGTGTTTCTACAAGATGTGGTTTATCTCAGACAATTGATAATCTTTCAATCCTTTAGTCGATATCCTCCTATGTGGTGTCTATTGATATAGATAGTAGAATTCAATCTAGTTTATGTTATTGTCATGATAACATAGGAAGTGATGGTGCATATTTGCTAGCGGGTCTTCATGTTTGATATTGCTTTATCGGATATGTCATTGTCTAAACTTGTGCAATTAATGATTATTTATAATATATGAATGGTTATCCTTCTTGCTTATCAATACATCTTCTGAAACACATAGCGACCTATCCCTTATTCATATCATGTTGATCTTGACTTCATAGTATTTGGTTCATTAATCATCCTCTCATGGTATCGATGTGTAATGACTAGTGATTGTTGTATCACTTCTTCATTCCTCATCGTGATAGATAATGCAGATGTTTAATGTAGATGTATATCGATTACAGATATTCGATATTGCTTTAAACGTTATTATTATTATTATTATTATTAATGTTATTGTTATTATTAAATATTATAATTAATGATGTTAGTAATATTAATAATATTATAATAAATATTATTATAGTGATAACATATTGTTTTATATTGAGAGGTTTATTAATATTATTTATATATTAAAATTATTATATCAATAATTGATTTAATATTATTACTTAATATATTATTATAATATAATATATATAATTTATTAATAATTATTTATTATTAATTTATATTATAATTATAATCATAATTATATTATTTATTAATATTTTAATATTATTTAATTAACATATTACTTATTATGCTAACTATATATTATTATTATCTTTTGATAATAATTATATATTATTGTTATATACCGTTAATAATAGATTATTATATATCATCTAATCATTATATTATTATACTAAGTTCAATATGTCGCGGCTCATGACATTGTCCCTTTTGTAATTGCCACTTGAATGTATTGCTATTGAACCACATTAATGCTTTTCTTCTTCAACAAATGAGGACAGTCACTCTAAAGACAACATGATAATGTACACTCATTGTAAGGACAGTCACAAATGAGGACATCTCACAGTGACTGTCCCTTGTGTAATTGCCACTTGAATTACACAAGGGACAGTCATTGTGAGATGTCCTCATTTGTGACAAGGACAGTCACACATGAGGACATCTCACAGTGATTGTCCCTTGTGTAATTGCCACTTGAATGTATTGCTATTGAACCACATTAATGCTTTTCTTCTTCAACAAATGAGGACAGTCACTCTAAAGACACCATGATAATGTACACTCACTGTAAGGACAATCACAAATGAGGACATCTCATAGTGACTGTCCCTTGTGTAATTGCCACTTGAATGTATTGCTATTCAGCCACATTAATGCTTTTCTTCTTCAACAAATGAGGATAGTCACTCTAAGGACAACATGATAATGTACACTCACTGTAAGTGTACATTATCATGTTGTATTACAAATGGACCTTATGTTGGTCGGGATATAAGTGCAAAAAAAAAAAGGAACGTTGTCATTTGTGTTTTCAACAGTGCCAAGAGAGATTCCCTCCGCGAAATCAAGCGGGTTATCATTTGTGTTTTGAACAAAGCGGGTTGTCATTTGTGTTTTGAACAGCACCAAGAGAGATTCCCTCCGCGAAATCAAGCGGGTTGTCATTTGTGTTTTCAACAGCGCCGAGAGAGATTCCCTCCGCAAAATCACAGCTACAATTTCTGAGTACGTTGGGTTTATTTTTCTTTTGTCATTATTATTTAATCTGGTATTCAGCTGTTAGAGAGCTAAAATACCCAGAAATGAGGACATATCTATGTTGAATTTATTGTTAGCGGCTTTGGTTATTTAGAATGCTTCCCCACAATACTTAATTACACAAGGGACAGTCACTGTGAGATGTCCTCATTTGTGACAAGGACAGTCACACATGAGGACATCTCACAGTGACTGTCCCTTGTGTAATTGCCACTTGAATGTATTGATATTCAACCACATTTATGGGCCCGTTTGGATGATGACACACAGTAGCATCTACAGAGAAGAATATCCCAGGTGTAACAAGTTGTAAGAATATACCAACATTCTAAGAAGTTCCCTAGCACGTAGTAGCATCTACAGAGAAGAATATACAACATGAGGGCAGCCACTGTAAAGACAACATGATAATGTACACTCATTGTATGTGTACATTATCATGTTGTCTTTACAGTGACTGACCTCATTCAAGTGGCAATTACACAAGGGGCAGTCACTGTGAGATGTCCTCATTTGTGACAAGGACAGTCACACATGAGGATATCTCACAGTGACTGTCCCTTGTGTAAGCCACTTGAATGTATTGCTGTTCAACCACATTTATGGGCCCATTTGGACCACGGCACACAGTAGCATCTACAGAGAAGAATATCCTAGGTGTAACAAGTTGTAAGAATATACCAACAGTTCTAAGAAGTTCCCTAGCACATAGTAGCATCTTCTAATTGTCTATACCACTTCACAAGGTATTGTTTGCACACATTGTTTTTGGTTCTTTTGATGACCCTTGTTTTGAAATTGCTATTAGGCCTTGTAGCTTATATGTTTTGATTGCTGGAGAGCTTCTAAAGCTAAGCAAGAAGACCATTGCACGAGTTATAGCCGCGCGCTCAGGTTTGAAAATTGTATATTTTTTAATCTAATGTATATTTTAACTAGACTTTTAGCTTATTTTTGCTGTATATTTTAATCTAAAGGGAATTATGGATGTGAACTTGAAAGAATTTTGTACTTAGTTCTTATGGAGAGAATAGTAGTATTTTACGGTCTAATATCAAATAGAGTTTTCCAATTACAGAAAGTTAATGAATTCTAATAGCTTATATGTTTTGATTGCTGGAGAGCTTCTAGAGCTAAGCAAGAAGACCATTGCATGAGTTATAGCCGCGCGCTCAGGTTTGAAAATTGTATATATTTTAATCTAATGTATATTTTAATCCTTTTGCCATGTCATGTATACATTTGCTATTAAAATTTTTATATGTAATTACAATTGGTGTTTGGATTAATGTAACATTTTGTATAGCAACTGTAGAGGATCAAGGGGTCGGTGCTCATGAGCATGTTGAGGTTGAGTCTAGACAAAATGATGTGGCCAGATCAGGTAATTAAAGAGCGCCACAATTATGTTCTTTAAAATAATTAAATACTTGTAACAATTATAATTAAATATTTTAAATTTAACTCTTTTATTTGTTATTGTAGAGGACCCCCCTTTGCAGCAGCATAGGAATTTGAGATCATCAAGAACAGAGAACAAAACAACTGATGAGGGGGGTATTGATGATAACACTGATGCTCCTCTTAGAGCTTACATAGAAAAAAAAATTAGAAAGAGAAAAAAGAAATGATTGTCATCTAAATACCTTAATTGATAATGACTGAATTTTATGTCTCAATGAATTTAATTATGTGCTAATGAATGTTCATGAATTATGTGTTTATTTTCATATTGATGAATGTTGCGTGTTAACGAATCTAATGTGTTAATGAATGTTATCATGTGATATTGATTGAATGTTACATTTTATTAATAATTGAAAGAATGAATGAATGTTAGATGTTAACGGGGAATGTAGAGTGATGTTAGGGGGAGGGGGGTGGGGCCAAATGAGCTTCCACCTTCACGTGGTTGGCCCTATTTAGTAGAGAATATTAAACTATATTCTCGAAACAAAGTGAAGCTCAATAAGATACTAAATGAGTCAAAATGGTTATCAAGGTCCTCTATCCATAAGATACTTGTAGTCAAAATGGTTATTAATAAGATACTTGTAGTCAAAATGGTTATCTAGGTCCTCTATCCATTCCATAAGTTCTTCACCATTCAAACTTCCTCCATAACAAGGAATGTGCTCTAGGTTAGTCATGAAGCCTAGCATGGACTCTCTGTCAGATAGAGCCACTATTTCAGAGCCTTTTCTGTGCATTTCCTTCAAGCACTGTACAGTGTACGGATGTGAAAGGGAGGGTAGACCAGTGTGGAAGTTAGAGTATTTATATCTTATGCTTTGAGAGTTTATTTGGTAGATTCAAGACACCTTATATCAAAGTTATTCCTTTTTCTTATCTGTTGTTCTGTCAAACCCTCATTTTTTGGGTTATTGCATTCAAATGGCCTTAACTTGCAAATAAACCATAGGATATCCTCTGTTCTTTGTAAAATGCAAGTTAAGGGGGTTTATTTTCATATTTTAAAAGCTTTGGAATAGGATACTAAGCCAGAGAATTTCAAGAGCAAGCCCTAGGTCAAGAATCTCAATGTTCTTGACTAGGAGTTGATGGATTATGCAAGATCAGAGGGTAGCGGCAAGTAAAGGACCTCAAACCTTGTTGAATCTAGATCTTTAGAGCATGGTGGACATCTTCAAACTCTGATCTTGGTTTCATGCACCCATTTTCAATGCCTTGTTTTGGAACCCACACCCAAAGGCATGCATTAGGTCTGCGGACTCAATAAGGACATTGATATGCTGGAGTGGAGTCAGGGTCTGGGAGTTGGAGGATTGTTAGAACATCAAAAAGGGTACTCAAAAAACATATAAGTTCATAAGATCCTTTGTCAAATTGAAGAGTTATTGCTGCAGAACAAGTTTTGGAGACCTACTAGAGTCACTAGGTCTATTTGGACCCGTTTGGACCACGACACACAGTAGCATCTACAGAGAAGAAGTTTGGTATGCAATGGTCTTGAAACCTCCTGAGAAATTCTTGGTATGCATTTGTGTGGTGCAAAAGCTTCGTTGAAAGAGAAAAAGAAGAAAAGAATAGAAATGATTTTTTTTCTTTTTATGTCATATACTATAACCAGCTACTTATAACTTGCAAAAATTATTATAACCATTTGAAATTGAAACTTAGTTTAATGTGAAACTAAGAAATACTTTATTAGAGCTTTCTATGATTTAGATTCAGACATCAAGAACATTGTTTGCCTAATATTGTGATTAATGTTTATTTATTAATATCTCATATTGACAAACAATTGATAATTGTAGGGAAAACGTCATTGGGGGTCTTTGAGGATCCACCAGAAGCCAAGGAGAAAATGTATTCAAATGCTAAAGATGGTGTAACAATCCTTACAGCTGTTGAACCTTGCTGTGTAGATCATCTCCGATTCTCCAAGTTCAACAGTACTGTGGTATTCCTTTGGATACTTCTAATGGTAAATTTTAGACATCAAGTTCTTTTCGTATGAAACTACTACATTTGTAATCTATAGTTTTAAACTTTTAGTTTATAAATGTTCATCAGCTTTAGTTCATATGCTGCCATTTCAAGTATGATTAATGAAGTTACCTTTATCACAAGATGAAAGTGAGCAGTCAGCATACTGGTACGGAGCTGGCAGCATTGATACGGTGACTAGGGCATCGTTTAATGGTGGTATTATGTTTTCCTGTATTTAAGGCATCGGCCTTTTGAAGCATTGCCTTCATCTTTCTTAAGTCTGAGTTTTAAGTTTGTTTATCTCTCTCGGCGCTGTTGAAAATACAAATGACAACGTTCTTGTTTGTTTTGCCCTTATATCCCGATGTGATTTCGCGGAGGGTTACGGCGCTGTTGAAAACACAAATGAAAACACAAATCCCTTGTGTAATTGCCACTTGAAGGAGGACAGTCACTGTAAAGACAACATGATAATGTACACTTACAGTGAGTGTACATTATCATGTTGTCTTTAGAGTGACTATCCTCATTTGTTGAAGAAGAAAAGCATTAATGTGGCTGAATAGCAATACATTCAAGTGGCAATCACACAAGGGACAGTCACTGTGAGATGTCCTCATTTGTGACTATCCTTACAGTGAGTGTACATTATCATGTTGTCTTTAGAGTGACTGTCCTCATTTGTTGAAGAAGAAAAGCATTAATGTGGTTCAATAGCAATACATTCAAGTGGCAATTACACAAGGGACAATCGATCACTGTGAGATGTCCTCATGTGTGACTATCCTTGTCACAAATGAGGACATCTCACAATGACTGTCCCTTGTGTAATTCAAGTGGCAATTACACAAGGGACAGTCACTGTGAGATGTCCTCATTTGTGACTGTCCTTACAATGAGTGTACATTATCATGTTGTCTTTAGAGTGACTGTCCTCATTTGTTGAAGAAGAAAAGCATTAATGTGGTTCAATAGCAATACATTCAAGTGGCAATTACACAAGGGACAATCGATCACTGTGAGATGTCCTCATGTGTGACTATCCTTGTCACAAATGAGGACATCTCACAATGACTGTCCCTTCTATAATTGCCACTTGAATGAGGACAGTCACTGTAAAGACAACATGATAATGTACACATACAATGAGTGTACATTATCATGTTGTCTTTACAGTGGCTGCCCTCATGTTGTATATTCTTCTCTGTAGATGCTACTATGTGCTAGGGAACTTCTTAGAACTGTTGGTATATTCTTACAACTTGTTACACCTGGGATATTCTTCTCTGTAGATGCTATTGTGTGCCATGGTCCAAACAGGCCCATAAATGTGGTTGAATAGCAATACATTCAAGTGGCAATTACACAAGGGACAGTCACTGTGAGATGTCCTCATGTGTGACTGTCCTTGTCACAAATGAGGACATCTCACAGTGACTGTCCCTTGTGTAATTGCCACTTGAAGGAAAAAAGCATTAATGTGGTTCAATAGAAATGTATTCAAGCGGCAATTACACAAGGGATAATCACTCTAAGATTTCCTCATTTGTGACTATCCTTACAGTGAGTGTACATTATCATGTTGTCTTTACAGTGACTGTCCTCATTTGTTGAAGGAAAAAAGCATTACTGTGGTTCAATAGTGATGCAGAGTAGTCAGGGCTTTTAGAATATACAAATATACATCCTTAACTCTCATTCCACCAAGGAAGAAGGAATTCCAATGGTTGAAACGTGAGTTAAGGTCTTTACATCAGTCAAACCCTAAAAATGAGGGTTTGTAAACAATGCACAGAAAATTTGAAATAACTTAGATATAAAACAAAGAGAATCAATCAAACCAACTTCCAAAGCATCAGATGTCACTATTACAACTTCCAGGCAAATTTTATCATCCAACCACCATCCGTACAGTCGTACAGAGTTCATTTTTCACCAGAAATGCACTAAAACAGGGTTATTTTTATTTTTTATGAAAGCAAAATGATTACAATACTGGTTCTCTATCTGTCTTCGACCATTTGAAGCCTAAAATAGGCTCTCCAAACATTGGTTCAACCATCTAGGTGGTTAGAACAGTTTATCCAACAAATGTCAACTTTGCTAAGCAACTTTTAAAGTTGCATTACAACTTTGCAAACAACTTTGTCGAGAAGGTTAAAAATGTGTTGTGAAACTTTAGGAACCTTATTAAAGTTATTTTGGACCTTCAAACTTCTTAACAACATCTAAAATACACCTAATAAACACTTACTATGCTCATTTCATCCAAGGACTCAAAAGATGCCCAAGGTTTATAAGTCACCAAGGGGTCTTGTGTCCAACAAGTGGGTGTTTATAAGGAGATAAAATCAATCCTTAATATTTATTACAAACCAAGAAAACATCTAAAACTCCTATTCTAATTTATTGTCATTCAAAAAGACTCTGATTTGTCATTCAAAAAGACTCTGATTTGTCAATCAAAAGGACCTTTCACCAGTCAATCCTTCAAAGCTCCAAGGTGAAAATCTTATGTTCCAATTGATAGGATTTGACTCCTTGGCTTCATGGCAACTTCCTTCAATCATGGTGTCTTTGGCTTGCATTAGGGATGCCCCTGCATCAAATAGCAATGCATTCAAGTGGCAATTACACAAGGGACAGTACATGCCCATTAAAGTTGGTGTTTTGTTATCCAGCATGACAATGGAGACAACATACTCTGTGTCAATTTTACTGATCAAATTTCCCTCCGCCAGGCAAAGCAACAATCTGGGTATGATAAGGTGAAATTTTGTAGTCCTTTTGGGTATGATAACAGTTCCAGTTTCCAATAAGATGGTTCATTTTTATAATCTAGCTTCAATTTCTCTTGTGAAAATATTTTTTTCATTTTATGGGTGGTAAAATATAATTATTATGCTAGAGGTGTGTACTTATGGATGATAATGAAACAAAATGATAAGATTTAAGACTCTTGTTTTTTTTTTAAATAGCAATTTAAGTTTCCTTCTATTATAAATTACTGTTTTTCTATTTTTTAATGTATCTTTCCAGATCTTTTATATCAATTTTATTTATGAAATATAAATATATTAATAATGTTTTAGTGTTTTTAGGATTAGTTTATATCAATTCTATGTATCATCATTCGTCATTCAATTGTCAGTATTATTAATTTAGACTGTGCAATTGTAGAACTACTCGAATATGGGTTGGATGGATACTCAAGCAGGGGAACCCTCCTCAAATATCTCAAGCAGTGAACTTGGAAAAATGTGTCCTGAAGGAACCCTTTCCATCAGAGAGATAAAAGTACAAACAAGTAAAAGAAGCAGGCTCTACAAATATGTTTTTGAGAAGAAAAATGATAGATTATTCGAGTATGGTTCATGAGGTATATCTAAAAAGACATTTTTTTTCTTATTATAATAAAAGAGGAAGTTGTGAATGTCAAAGTTGAGTGAAACAAAAATTATTTTCATCAAATTTTGTTAGGCTTGCTTTTGGGAATAGTTTCTTACAATATTGCTATTAAGATTTTTATTGTGTAGTTTTTAGATTAGGTTTATAAAATTATATTTCATGAGTAGTGATTCATATTAATCAATTAACGATACTTTTGGAAGGTATTTTCAATGTGTCAAATTTTGATATTTTTACAAGAATTAGATTGTGTAATTTTTTTAATTAAAGTCATTGACTCATATTTCATAAATAATAGTTCTCATGAATCCATCTCTTATAAGATTGAATAGTCTATTTAGGAAGTATTTCTGATAGTATGTCAAATTATGATATTACTATTACCATTAGATTGCATGGCTTTGAAGTCAACCTCGTTGACCCATATTCTTCTCTGTAGATGCTACTATGTGCTAGGGAACTTCTTAGAACTGTTGGTATATTCTTACGACTTGTTACACCTGGGATATTCTTCTCTGTAGATGCTACTATGTGCCGCGGTCCAAACAGGCCCATAAATGTGGTGGAATAGCAATACATTCAAGTGGCAATTAAACAAGGGACAGTCACTGTGAGATGTCCTCATGTGTGACTGTCCTTGTCACAAATGAGGACATCTCACAGTGACTGTCCCTTGTGTAATTGCCACTTGAATGAGGACAGTCACTGTAAAGACAACATGATAATGTACACAAGTACCATGAAGGTAGTTGCAAGTTACGGCTGTTTCATTGCATACCCGAAACAATGAAGATGTTACGGTCCACAAAACATTTTTGCTTGAAAGATGAACAAATAAAATTAAACTTCTAAATAACCAAAGCCGCTAACAATAAATTCAACACAGATATGTCCTCATTTCTAGGTATTTTAGCTCTGTAACAGCTGAATACCAGATTACATAATAATGACAAAAGAAAAATAAACCCAACGTACTCAGAAATTGTAGCTATGATTTCATGGAGGGAATCTCTCTCGGCACTGTTGAAAATACAAATGACAACGTTTCTCTACATTATCATGTTGCCTTTACAGTGACTATCCCTTGTGTAATTGCCACTTGAAGGAGGACAGTCACTGTAAAGACAACATGATAATGTACACTTACAGCCCGTGTACATTATCATGTTGTCTTTAGAGTGACTATCCTCATTTGTTGAAGAAGAAAAGCATTAATGTGGCTGAATAGCAATACATTCAAGTGGCAATTACACAAGGGACAGTCACTGTGAGATGTCCTCATTTGTGACTATCCTTACAGTGAGTGTACATTATCATGTTGTCTTTATAGTGACTGTCCTCATTTGTTGAAGGAAAAAAGCATTAATGTGGTTCATTAGCAATGTATTCCCAGCATCTGTACCTGCATCTCTCTTATATACTACAAGTTGCTTGCCATCAGAAATTGTAGTTCCCTCATGTGACATTGATGGTGAAGTGTTCTTTTCAAAACCATCATCTGTGGTTACCAATGCTCCTGTTTTAGGCAATAAGTTTGTTGCATTCCATGAGCCATTGGTCAAGTTTCTTCTACGAGCTTCTGATGCCTCAAAATCTAAGCAGCGCCTACGCATGCCTCATTGTGGTTGATTATCATTCTGTACATGAATTATAATGAGTAATTAGTTTTGGGCCTTGGAATCTTGTATGTAACATGCACAGGCATTTCATGGCTAAATGAATCTATTTTAAAAGCATCAACTTTTCTTACATGATGCTGGATACATAAGTAGAACAAGCGTATATCAAATTGGAAGCAATCAGAACTCCACAATGACATATTATTTAGAGTACTCTTCAGTTTAAGTAATAATGCATATATTGACACTGTAAAGACAACATGATAATGTACACTCACTGTAAAGACAACATGATAATGTACACTCACTGTAAGGACAGTCACAAATGAGGACATCTCACAGTGACTGTCCCTAGTGTAATTACCACTTGAATGTATTGCTATTCAGCCACATTAATGCTTTTCTTCTTCAACAAATGAGGATAGTCACTGTAAAGACAACATGATAATGTACACTCACTCATTATCATGTTGTCTTTAGAGTGACTATCCTCATTTGTTGAAGAATAAAAGCATTAATGTGGCTGAATAGCAATACATTCAAGTGGCAATTACACAAGGGACAGTCACTGTGAGATGTCCTCATTTGTGACTATCCTTACAGTGAGTGTACATTATCATGTTGTCTTTACAGTGGCTGTCCTCATTTGTTGAAAGAAAAAAGCATTAATGTGGTTCATTAGCAATGTATTAAATAAATTTATTTTTTTTAATCCACCCACGGGCGTCGCAATTGCGACGGCAACCCGTCGCAATGCGATGCAGGCACCCGTCGCAATTGCTTGGGAGGCCCGTCGTGATTGCGACGGCCCTCCGAAGCCATGCGACGGGGGGGCGACACCCATGCCGCTAACAAATCTTAGTCACATTGCGACGGGATATGTGTCGCAATTGCGATGGCTACCCATAGACGTCACAATTTGCGACTAAAAAATAGCGACGTCTATGGGTGTTGCTATTGCGACACATAGCTGTCGCAATTGCGACACATAGCCGTCACAAAATTCCCCCAAATGTATTAGTGTGATTATGAGGATGACTGACACGTGTGTCATCTATTTCAAAGAAAGTGAGATAAGGAGGTGAAATGAGGTGAATGACCATGGACTAAAACTTATCAATGTCTAGGTCTTTAGGTACATATGCCACAAGAAGGGCTTGATCAAGGATCTCTCTATGAGTAGGAGAGATTTAAAGTATCTCAAGTATAGAGATCTGAGCTTAAGTATGCTGAGGTTGGTTAACCAAATCAGGATCTTGTGTAGTCGACAAGGTAGCTGGTTGATTTGTTGAGGTTGATATTTTCTTAGGAGCAGAGGAGGAAGATGAAGCTTCTCCTAAAGGAGTGACTTTTGATTGAGAGCGGGTTACCACATTAGACAATTCAACTTTTTCTTTACCCTTAGTATGATCAGAATATTCAAGAATATTGATAACGTTGTCGCTATTAGAGTAGGTGTAGGAAATCTTATTATTTTTTTTCTTAGAAGACTCCCCTTTTTAAAATTTAGGAAAAGGATCCTTGAAAGCCTTATTATCATTGTTCTCTTGTGGGGGATCAACCATAATAGTCTCATTATCGATTAGATCCTAGATGAGATTTTTAAGTTTCATGCATTCATTAGTCTTATGGACCTTTTTTTAATGTCCCCTTTCTGATTTTATATCATATTTAAAGCATCTTATCAGATTTTTTAATCAAACAATTGACACTTCAAAAGATTATGCAATTTCTCAATAATACCCAAATCGAGTATGCTCGAAATAATGCCAAAAACTTCACAACTTCACATATTATTGATAAATTTTGAAAATAGACATTTTTACTTAAATTTTTCCAGCATAATGGCATAAAAAATGGCACTTCCAGATCCATAAAGATTTTACACAACAGCCCCAAAATGGAGTTCAAATACAATGCTCATCGGGCTTAAAAAACAACATAAAATAGCTCAGAAACACCATAAAACACTAACAATCTATCAAAGAAGTAGAATCATGACCCAAGAGATATATTTAGATCAATTTTAATAGAAAAATGGCTTCAATACAGCAGCAACCCAAACTGATATGAAAAATTCAACCGGAAACACCAAAATCTTACAAAAAATACACCCGAAGACTCACAAATTTGAACTGTTCAGCACAAGAGAAAACTCTGCATGAGCTTGCACATGGAATGGCCTCAAACTCCCATCCTTATCCTTCCTAGAAACCTAAAAACTCCCATCTTTGGGTCTCCTTCTCCATAGGTTTGGCAGCCTCTGAAGAACAACAAAGCAATGAGCAAAAATCAAGTTCAAGAATGAGCCCGAAATGCCTCCAAACCCCTTTAAAAGAGAGAATAACCCTAACTCATGACCAAGAGGGATGAATAAGACATATTTTAATAATATTTAACATTTATTAATCCATTGGTTTCCAAATATTAGCCCCCTTTCCTGAAACTTTACTTTTTGACCCTGTCGGCCTTAGCAAAAATTATTAATTTTAATTATTTTTTAAAAGGGGACATGACAAGTGCTCCCTCCCAAATATTGATTCTCCTCAAGAAATGAAGGTTGGTATTCTCAATAATATGTTTTCCTTCTCAAGTTGCATCCTCCAATGGTAATTCTTTCCATTTGACCAAATGCTTCGCGATGCTCCTATTTCTCAATCTTTTTTCTCTTGTACCCAAAACCTCTTCTGGTATTAAGACTAATTTCCCTTCATCATCAAGAGGTGGTAAATTTGTACATACTATGATTTTTTTGCCTAGAACCTTCTTTAGGCAAGAGACATGGAAAAAATTATGTATTTTGTTGTTCGGTGGGAGCTCCAATTCATAAGCTACCTCTCCTATCTTCTTGATGATCTTATAAGGCCCATAGAACCTTGGCTTGAGCTTCTCTACCCAAATCCTCTTCAAGGTGCTTTTCTTATATGGCTGCAACCTAAATAATAATAATTCTCCTACCTCAAAAGATCTTTTAGTCATTTTCTTATCAGGGTACAACTTCTATTGGTTTTGTGCATGGTGTAGATTATCCTTGAGGGACCTTAATATGTCTTGGCTTTGCTTAATGAAATAATTTTCTACGGGTACTTTGCTATCTAAAAGTACTAGATCAACAAAGGAAAGGGCATCATAACCATAGAGAACATGAAAAGGAGGCATACCAATAGACATGTGATGAGATGTATTGTAACAATACTCCCCTAGGTGGAACCATTTCACCCAAGCATGTTGTTGATTTGAAACATAGTTCCTCAAATATCCCTCTATCCATTTATTAACTATCTATGTTTGTCCATTTGTTTGAGGGTGATAGCTAGTATTGGGAGTGAGTTTAGTTCCTCCCAAATGAAAGATATCCTTCCAAAAAGAGTTAAGGAATCTACTATCTCTATCACTGACAATGTTTCTAGGCAAGCCATGTAACCTAAAAATTTCCTTGAAGAATAATTTTGACACTTGTGATGCCTTGAAATCAGATGCGATGGGAAAGAAATGTGCATACTTATTCAATCTATCTACCACCACATATATATGCAATCCTTACCTTGAACCTTGGGCAACCCAGCGATGAAGTTCATGGAAATACTTTCCCATTTTTGTTCAGGAATAGGAAGTGGCTGCAACAACCCCGCAGGACAAATTTGTTCACTCTTGTTTTGTTGGCATACCATGCATTCCTTAATGTGTTTAAGGAGATCCTCCTTCATACCATTCCATGAAAAGTTCTCTCGAAGTTTCCTGTATGTCTTGAAATATCCTTGATAACCAGCCAAAGGTGTGTCATGAAAGGCCCTCAATATCCTTTCCTTGATCTTTGATCCTGGCACTAAGAACGTCTTGTTCTTGTTACAAATCAGCTCATCAAAAACCTTGTACATGTTATCATCCACTAAATTATCCAAAACCTTGGTGGCAAAGGAATCTTTAGCATATTCTAAAATTATGGAGACTTTCCAATCAGCAGAGATAGATGTTAAAGAACACAAGGTGGGCTTCCTTGAGAGAGCATCAACAACCACATTATTCTTTCCTTTTACATATTCAATATCAAAATCATAAGCTTGCAATTTTCTTACCAATTTTGTTGGCGATCATTCAAATCCCTTTGGTTCAAGAAGAACTTAAGGCTATTATGGTTTGTCTTTACAATGAATCCCCCACATACTAAATATTGTCTAAACTTATAAAGTGCACGCATAATTGCCAAAATTTCCTTATCATAGATGGAATAACCTTTCTCTGATTGATTTTATTTTCTACTCTCAAATGCTACTGGATGTTGTAATACCCCAAAAATGGGCTACAGGTTCATTAACCTCCTACATCTTCAATTCGAATGAAATCGACATCAAAGTCCTAACCTAAGGCACATTTGCACATTATCGAATCCTAATTGATTATCCTAAATTCTGCATCGGGGAATATTCCTAGCAATATTCCTATTTTCTTAATTATCTTTGATTTAATAATTATTTGGCAATAAATCCTATTTATCCTAAAGTTTGATTAATTGAATATTCTGAATATTTAATTAATCAAATTTAATACTGCCACTTAATTATTTAATTAGATTTAATTCTATTTATTCCTAAATTGTATTATTTAATTTTGACAATAAATCTAAAATCTCATGACTAATTGATTAAATTCTCATTTAATTAATTCATGTCAAATTGTCAATATTTAATAATATAGTTTTTGAATAAAAGTTTGATTTAATAATTGATTAACCCATAAATCAGTTATTTTAAATTCAAAATTAGTTAAGTTGAGAATAAATCACTTTATTTTTAAATTAATTCAAAATAAATCATGCACAATCAGAAAAGCAGGAAACTAGAAATTAACAATCAATTTTAAATTTAAACTCAACATCTAATGATGAGTTGAAATTTGATCTAAAACTCTATTTTGAGTTAAACACTGCTTTTGCATGATTTTTGAGAGTTAATTATCTCTAATTTCTTGACAACTCAACAATCAACCTGAGTTTATCAAGAGTGATTTATGGCTTTTCTCATGCATCCTCAAGTCCTGGATTTCTATAAAATCAAGGCTCAGCTCTTCATAATTATCAACACTTGAATTTGCACAATTACTCTAGCGAATTGGCGATTGAAGGATTAAACACTTGCGACAGGCGATTTGTGAGATCTTTCATTATTGATCATAGTTTTGCAATAGTTTTCATATCATAGCATTCATATTCATTCATGTCATTCTTAGATTAAATTTGCATTCAATTTCATTCATCTAGTTTAGATTCATACATTTTTTCATATTATTGCACAAAAAATACAAAAATATAGAAAAATCTACATTCATATAGTTTTTCATTCTTTTGCATTCAAATCCTTCGTTTAGGTGTTGCATTGTCACTGATCTCGATTTCAATCTGAGAACATCATACTCACACCTACTAGAAGGCAGTAAATCGCTTGGTTAGCATAGTTTTATTTACTTGCAAGATTTCAATTTTTGCTAACCTCTAATGTTTTACTGAAGTGTTGTGTCCGCAGCTAGGTACAAAATTCACACACACATTTCTGGCACCCACCGTGGGGCCTTGAAACAGGTTTCCATCTCTTCTATTTCAATTTCTATCTATTTTCTATCATTTTTCAATCAATCTTGCGATTTCATTCTCTGTCCATACATTTTTCATATGAATTTTGTCAAAAATTCATACTAGAAGCTACTTGTTGTCATACGATAGTTGAGGATTTCGAGGCTCGTTTGAGCAACTGCAAATTATTGTTTGAGAGCTACATTGTCATTTGGTAAGACACCCACTATCGTACGATTTTTCAAACTGTCATCTGGGAGGTAACCCACTGTCGTACAAGTTTTGATACTAGGATTCGATTATCGTTTCAAAATTTTAGGCAATTTTTCAAATTTGATTTTCAGATTTGGACTAACAACTAACCATAACAATTGAGATCTTCTATTTCTGACTAATATTTGTTGAGTCTGTTTGGGAAAAGCACAACTGAATTGCTAAAATAGGTAAAATCTACTAAGTGCGTTGTGAGGAATTCAGGTATTCTACTAAGATCTGATAAGACTTCGAGTTGGACATAAAATGAACTCTCACATGTCAAGCTTGTGTGACTTTTCCTGCTTTCATATCACAGATTTCATTTTTGGGCTATAAAACAAACATAGAATTACTTTCTGCATATCTATTACACATAGTAAATAGGCCCTATGAACACTATTTGTGGATGATCTCAAGAGAGTGGGCTTCTTTCACTTGTTCATGCATGCGAAGCTCTTCTTGATGAAGGATCCCCTTGTAGGTAGGGAGGATACTAAAATTGTCTTGCATTCTACTAGATTTTTGAGTCTTCAACTTCTGATCGATACATTCTCTCTCCGAAGAGGTTGATAGATCATAAGCAGTTGACAACATAGATCTTTGTGAGATAATTTTAGTCTTAGCATGTCGGATTAATCTATCTACTTTATTTTGGTGAAGTGAAGAGGCTAGGGGATTATGCTCTACTTCCTTTTTGGATAGTACCAGAAACCTAGATCCTTGAATCCAATCTAGTCCCCCTGTGGTATCTTTTGTGAGTCACCTTTAGAGAGGGTTAACCGTAGTGGAAATTCCCTTAATTGGGTCAACCACATGGATGGAACCTCAAGCGGTAATAGCCATTTTCATCATGGTAGCAATAGCCGCTATATAAATGTCCTTCTAGAGGAAATCTTCATAGGTGTGGTCTCTTGTTGGGCTGTCAGATCTCCCTAGAAATGCTTGATTGATTAAATTCTCGGACTGTGTCAAAACCCTAGTGTACCTAGATTGGAGTTTTCCCTCTTGATATCACAAAAGTTGCAGAGTCAGACCATTACTATAAACCCTAGTGAGGCCAAATTTTTCATTTTCTAGGAATATGTGCATTATTGAAAAACTTTTTAGAACATGCACAAATAACACTCCTAGGGATTAGCACATTAAGTCACTATTGCTTGTTCATGCGCAAGGTTGCTTTTTCCCTTGTTCATTGTTTTCAGATGATTTCTTGCTTCCCTTTCTAGTTGTTTTACGTGCTTGATATCTACTTGGTTATTTCAGACGGACTATTACACAGATCTTCAAAACTAGGCTAAAAACTTTGCCAACAATCTGAACCTAAAAACCTAAAAATTGCAAAATCTAAAGCAAAATCCCTCTCTAGAGTTGAAAGTCATCCCACAGTCTCAGATTGTCGTACGATTCTTGAGAAAAAGTCATTTCAGAACCCCTATATTGTTGTACAGGAGTCAGTATTATGTCGTATGAGTGTTGTCACCAGAAATCAAAAGAACATTATCCCTGGTAGCAATTGTCATACGATTCTTTTCAATTGTCATTTGAGAGCATACACAGTGTCGTATGAGCTTTTAGAAACTCATTCAAGAATTTTCAAAAAGTTGTCAGAGACTTGTCAAATTTCTCAGGAATCCAATTTTTATAGCCTATTTCCAGAATCTATCAAAACATTCACTCTGTCAGGAACAGAGCAGAAACTAGAACAAATTAGATCATATACCTAAAGTGGTCTCTTGAGTTTGATTTAGCCTTCTGATTTATCAATTTGAGACTTTTTCATCTTATGTCAAAACCTTGTCAAAATTATCTTTAAATTCAGTCTTCTTACTAAACGGCTAAGTGTTGTGAGCTCGTGCCTGCCATCTTTTTGGGAGTCTACCCATACTATTGTGGTATAGTATCCTTCATTTACATCTAATCTATCTTCATATCAACCCAATCTTGACAAGGTTACATCATTCGATCTTCTTGAATTAAGTCATTCTTCAGTTGTCTTCATCTTGCTCTCTTGCTTCACCCAAGGTTAATGGTAGAAACTAGAGCTTCATCACACAAGAACTCTAGAGAAGCACCTCATACCTTACCTATGTCTACTCATGTGGGTCTAACCTTTGATGAACTATACAATTCAGGTCTTTACGAAGATGATGGTCTTGGCAATTTGCGATTAAAAACTGGTTATATACCTCCTCCTCCATTAATCCAAGGAGTCAATCAACAATCTCTACATCAATCTCTCCCAGGAGTCCTAAAAATCCTAACATGTCTCATGGAGGGACACATCATGGGTCTCAAGGACATCACTCTCAACATGGTGTGGATCAAGAACCCACACCTTTTGAAATTGCTTGATATCAAAATGATGATGACTTCAAGAAAATGATGAGGCATTTCTTGAAGGAAGATAGAGAAACATACTTTCTAGAGGCAGCTCGTCAAGGAGCTAAACTTCCTCCCAACTTTAATGTTGAAGATATCATTATGCATGAGGAAGAAACTCCAATCACCGCTACGATGAAACAGATGCATGCCATGCAAGTCAAACTTAACAAACTTGAAAAAGAAAAGGAACCTAAAGAGTTCTCCATGGAGGCTCTATGCCCTTTTCCATTTGATAAAGACTTGTATATGCCGCCATTCCCTAAAAGAGTGGAGATGCCTAAATATGATAAGTATGATGGAAACTCTAATCCTCAAGATCATGTCAGAGAATTTTGTACTCAATCTATGGAGTTCATGCATGAACCAACCTACTTAATGCATCTTTTCCCTCGATCTCTAGGAGGGTCAACTATTCATTGGTTCTCAAAAATGCCTCCAAGTATCAAAACATTCGAGGAGTTAATCAAATTGTTCTATCAATAATACTCCTACAACATCCAACATCCGGTCACTATGATCGATATCTACAATCTGAAATAGAACTCAGGAGAACCATTCTTGATGTTTCTCAAACTATGGAGGAATAAGTTTTCTCTATATGCTAAACCCATTCCAGAAACTGAGAAGCTAGAAATCTTCATCAACAATCTTGTTCCAGAACTCAACTACCATTTGTAAATGCAAAATCATACATCAAAGGTAGAAAATGCAATCAAATTTGAGAAAGTACTTGTCCAAAAAGGTGACATATCACTTCAAAAGGACAAGTATGAATCTGGATCTAGTTCTAAACACAAAGGCAAAAACTAGAACAATAATAAGGGCATCTTCATAGATGGCATTGTTGATACTATTTGTGCCCCATCTAAGGCACCTACTTTCAATCTCATTGTTGGCACCCAAGCCATCAAAGCTTCCAAAGCTAAAATATCAGAATCTAACAAGAAGCCATCTGCTTACAAACCTTGGGCTATAGATCGTAACCACAAATTCACTCCTCTTGGAGAGTCCTTGGAATCTGCCATGAAAACTCTATTGGCTAACAACATCATTTACTTGCCTCAGATAAAAGTCTTTGATCATGAACCTAAACTGAAATGGTGGAGAGAGAACAATTTATGTGACTTCCATTGCAATAAGGGTCATAAAAATAATAACTGCGTTCGCTTGAAACACATCATACAAGACAAAATTGATAATGGAGAAATCATGATTGACAATCATAAGAGCAATAATGATCATACTGTAGACTAGGATTTGTGAGTGCACCTAAACCTGTTTTGAAGGCCAAAGACAAACAAATGTCATAGCATATTATCAAATCAAATTCAAAGGTAAGCAAACTAAAATCAAAGCCACCTCAGTTTAAGCTTAAAACGGATGCACCCATGCACCGTTTGATATGCTTAGATATAGAGGGATGTGGGTGTGCAAACTCAAGCACTTGGAGCATGCAAAGTAGGATGATTTGAGGATCAAGAAGACCCAAAATGACACAAAATAGGTATGAGGAACCTATTTTGCCTCAAAGGCCTCAAGAACACACAAATATGCAAAGCTAAATAAATGAACTAAGATTAAAACAAGAAATGAATCTATGTTAATCCATTTAAGCTAATTTAGATGTGATTTAAGCTTGAAAATGATCTAAAATGATGAGCTTATGCTTATGCTAAAATGAAAATGGCATTATGACTTTGCTATTGAGTTTGAGAGTTGAGAGATGATTTGCCTTAGGAAGTGAGGGTATTTATAGGATTTCTAAAGGCTTGGGGTAGGAGGAATGAATGGCCAGGATTGAAATCCTTAAGAGAGGCCAAGATTCACTCAAAGGGAAGCACATGGATTGTGCTAGTTCTCAGCCAATCAGGAGGTGACACATGTCACAAGGTGAGTGGATGAAGGGAAGGGCAAAGAGGAGTCAACAAAGGGGGCTCCAAGCTCATAACTCTCCAAATAAATGCTTGTAAGAGCAATGAATGGGCTTTAAGAGGCTTTGAAGACTTTGGGGAAGCAATAAATGCTTTGTGGTTGAGATATTTGGAAGGAAAGACTTTGCTTTGGTTTAGGAAAGTCTTAAGCTTGGTTAGGATTGCACAAAGGTTTAAGGGTAGGATTAGGATCAGATTAGGACAAAGAAAAGGATTAGGATGGGTGAAGAGGGTGGATTTGAGAAGATTCTAGAAGAGTCTAGATTTCTCCTTAGTTTCTTGGAATAAAAGTTATTCATTCCAAAAGCTTAAGTTTGAGGAATATTTATTAAAATATTTTCAATAAATATGGAAATTAAATATTTAACCTTAATTAAATATTTAACCTTGGGATTAGGGTTAGAAAAGATGGGATTAGCCTTTTAATCGAAATTAAGAAGGGATTAGAAGATTTTGGAAGAGGTTAGTGGTCTTAAGGAAATTGGCCAAGTTTGGGATAAAAAATAAATTAAAAATAAATTAATTTATTTTTGAGGTTTTTTGGTCAATTTATTAATTAAATAATTAATAAATTAGGGATAATGTCCAAATGACATTTTTAGGCTAGATTCCTTAATTAAAGATTTTTAATTAAGAGAGAGGGATTTAATGCCATAAAAATAAATTAATTAATTAAATAATTAATTAATTAATAAATGATGATGTCATCAAGGATTTTCAGAAAACAAAAATAATTTATTTTCTGAAGGATTTTTCGGTGTCTACACATACAGCTTCACGAAGCCATTTCTAAAACAAGGTCAAGGAGATTCATCTTCTCAGCATAATGTGGGTGCTGAAGTCAATTATGCCTACTCTGGAAACAATGTTGTCATCAATATGGTTGAACCATGCCTATATGAGCGTTGCAATATCATCACAATTGTAAGAAAAGATACAGAAAATCAATCAGCAAATGTAGTTACCCGATCACAAGCTCAGGCACATCTGCAAGGACAAATCCTAGATTCATCCAATGTCCCTAAGATGCCTTTCAATCTTTCATCTACTTCTAAACAAAAGGCTACTTCTAAATCTTCAAATCCTAAAGACATGAGGCCTACATCATACAATATTGTCCAACAACTCCAGCATACCAATGCTAAAATCTCAATGTTTGAGTTGCTTCAGATATCTCCAGCTCACAGATCCATTCTAGACAAAACTTTGCTTGGATCCAATGTTCCTGGCAACCTTGATTTAGACAGATTCTAGGCTATGGTTGGTCATCTAATGTCTCCACAGTATATCTCCTTTTTAGAGGAAGATGATAATTCCTTGAGTCATCCACATAACCAGCCCTTGTATATTGAAGTCTTGATCCAAAACCATCATGTCAAATGTGTGTTGATAGATGGAGGTGTTGGTCTCAACATTTGTTCTTACAGCTTGATCACGCACTTGGGATTATCTGAAACTTCCATTGATCCTAAGAAGAAGATAACTATCAAAGCATATGATGAGAAAGAAAGATCTTCCAAAGGAACTATTGTCTTACTTATCATAACAAGACCTGTTATCAGAGACACCATATGTTAAGTTCTTGATCTACCTTTGGCTTACAACATCCTTCTAGGGAGACCCTGGATACATGAAATGAAAGTTATTCCTTCCACTTACCATTAATGTGTCAAATTTCCTTATGAAGGAGTAGAAGTGACAATTCTAGCTGACCTATATACAACTTGCAATGCTTTGAAAGAAAGTGTTGATAAACTTGTTCCTAATAATAGAGAATCTTCCACTAAGTGGCCAGATATTGCTTCAACCTCTAAAGTGGAAGACATTGCTAAAGAAGTCAAAATAAAGGATAATGGTATGGGAGAATACACAATGGAACATGTTTTATCTCTCACATCTCTCTCCTTGTCCCCAAAATATTATGGACAACCATTTGACAAAGAGAAACCTACAGCTAAAGAATCCCAGGTCATATTCAATGGAAGCTTTGTCACAAAACAAGTATCTAAACAAGAGTTTGAGGAAGATGAAGATGTGCTTGCATGGTTATACAAGGATGAGCCTCAATCCCAATCAGTCCAGAAATGTGACTCCACTTCAAGCAAAATTCCTCAGAATTCATATGGGCCAGGGGCCAAATTGATAACAAAAATGGGATATATTGGAAAATGACCTCTAGGACTACAAGGTAAAGGTCTTTTATCACCTCTTGACCACCATGGTCAAACCAACAAGAATACAATAGGTCTAGGATATAAGAGGAAGAGTTTTTGTCTTAGCAAGAACTCCCCACATGTCTTAGAACAGATTGAGCCATCCACATCAAATCAATTAAAAGAAGAAACAACTGAATAATTTGACAATGATGATTCTGACACCACCATTGATGAGCTCATTCCTTATGAGAATTTTCCTAAAGAAATAAAAGACCTCCTTGAAGCTGAAGATGATATAGTAAAAAGAATCAATGTAGTAGAAACACAAGAACCTACTATAGAACAAGAGACAATGGCACCACAAGAACCAGCTGATCTCGAAGGCAATCAAACAAATAAACATGAAGGTGGTAGTTATTCTGAGATAGATTCTCATGAGTATGAATTTGTTAGGCCATTTTTCTATCATAGCAAAAATCTTTTGAAAATGGCCCACTTCCTTGCAAGTTTTCTTGAAGTGTCCTGCCTTGTGTTCTTCATTGTGTCACCTTGCTCTAGTCCAAAACACACGTGTTGACTTGCAAAACCCAGAAAGTTATTCGAGTTTCAAGGTCTGCAGGAAATATTTTTAGAATTTGCCACAGTGTCGAAAACCCACAGTATTTTTGAAAATCCATGATGTTTTCGGTCTGTGTGAAAACCTTCATTGTTTTCAACCTTATGCCTTCCCGCTTTTGTGCACTTATCTTTTGGCATCAGAAACTTTGTGTGTTTTCAATCCTCT
The DNA here is from genome assembly GCA_027943335.1 of Chamaecyparis obtusa. Classification (NCBI taxonomy): domain Eukaryota; kingdom Viridiplantae; phylum Streptophyta; class Pinopsida; order Cupressales; family Cupressaceae; genus Chamaecyparis; species Chamaecyparis obtusa. The sequence goes on from BSBK01000667.1 coordinate 336,390, forward strand.
TTCATTGAAAACCTTGTGTGTTTTCGACCCCGCACTTCTGCCCTATTTGTTGGCATTCTCTAACTGTGCAAGTCCAACTGGATGGTGGGCCCGGGTCTTCAAGGGTTTCAAAGTGATTGGTTGTTGCATGGCTGCATGTCAGACTTTTCTGACATGCGATCATGCGACCGCTTGCCACCTATCCATGTGGGTCCTAGTTCTTCCCATTGCCCGGTGTGGTTAAAGTTTGGACAAGATCAGTGGTCAGCATAAGTTCACGTGGTAAAGTTGCATGAGGTTTATTTCTCAAGCTTTTGTGACAACCGTCCGATCCTCTAAAAGGTAAATCTTCTTCCAGTTGGTCCGAGGTGGTGATGTGGCAGCCTGGGGTTGGCTGTCACATGATCGCATGTCAAAGTTTTCTAACATGAGATCATGTGACCGATTGACATGTGTCCCTGGGGCCTGGTGGCAGGTGGTGATGAGGCATCTTTCAGATGCTGAGGTGGTAGTGTTCTATTGGATGTAGCGTAGAGATGTGGTGGTCTTATGGCCTTGTCGCATGATTGCAAGGGCCATTTCCACGGCATGCGATCATGCGAAAACCCCCTTGGTGTTAACTTTATGCGGTGGTGGTTATGCTAGCAGTTAAGGTTCGTGGGTTGTTGCATGTTCGCGTTGCCCATCTCTATGCTATGCGATCATGTGACAGGGTGCCACATGTGCTAGGGCCCATTTGTAGTTGTTTGGTGGTCCCGTTGGTAGGTGGTGTTGTGGCAATCTCTGATTGGTCCGAGCTGGAAAGATGATAGGTTTGAACGCGGGCCCAAGTTAGGGTATCTCGGCAGTGGGAGGATTCCATGATCAACAATTGTCATGTGATTGCATGGAATCTTGCCAGTCCATGCAATCATGCGACCGACCATTGATTTCTCCCTGCTGACGTCAGATTTTTAAGCCCGTGAGATGGAGAGGATCTACGGCAAGGACTTAATGTTGGTCTCAATTTGATTTGTGGATTGCCGATGCACTGTTAGATTCTCAGCGGTGACATGACAACTGGTAGGATGCATGTTAGTGGCTTGTCGTATGTTCGTATGAGCTAATTTTCTAGCTTGCGAACATGCGACAAACCCTTTTGTCGACGGTTATGAAGAAGGTAATGGGAAGTGGTGTGTTGCATGTTCACATAGCCCATTTTCAAGCTATGCGATCATGCGACAACTGTTTGGCATTGCCATTGCGGAGTTAACTTAAGGTGTTTGGATGGGTTAAAAACACAAGCCTGCGAAATGCATGGTGACCGTTTGCTTTCATTTTTTAATCTTTCAGAATGTTTCCTATGACCAAAAAGGATTGAAATTGATGACAAAAAGGGCCAGAGTTGGTAAAACTAATTTTCTCCACCGCTCAAGTGTGCTCCAGGGTGTGAGATGATTGCAAAAGAGGAGTGTCTTACCATAGGGGAGTAAATGAAATGTACCAAAAGCAGTTGCAGGGTCACTTCCAGTTTGAATTGTGAAGATTTTTTTATTGATCTTCAGTGCCTTTTCAGAGTTTCTCATGATTGAAGATCTGATGTTGATTAAATGCATTTAGGACTTAGTATTTTCCCTCCGAATTGTATCAGATTTTGATGAACTTGAAATGCCTAATTGATGGAAAACCCTAACCATGGTTACCCTTAGCTTGTTGCATCCTAACTTGTGTGGGATTTCAAGGTAACCATGGGTATATATGTTATTTTTGTTGATTTTCAAAGGGTTCCAGCTTTGAAGTTCTGAAGTGTTCCTAGTCCTGGATCCAAGATTATAACACTTTTGCATTCGATATTCTGTTGATGATAGAGAAAAACTTGCAGGTTTAAGCTGTAATTTGCAAGCTTGACTCCTCTGGATTGATTGTTTACACTTAAGGATTCTTCATACTTAATACAAGTACATAACTCTTATCTCTCCTTTGTGTCAACTTAGATAGATTCTAAACTTTCTAGTCCTCTACATATTGTTTTATGTATATGTATCCATTCTTGAGTTCTAATCTAGGATTAGATGAAATGATGCTTTAGATGGGACATAGATCTATCTTATTGTCTATGTAAGGATATCTCATAAGTAGCAAAGGGGATTGTAGGTGTGTTTATGGCTTGGAATCTCAGCTATTGTCTGGTGTGTATAGCATTCATGTTGTAGGAGATCTTTCCCAATGGATGAGGCACTAGCCTAAGTGATTATCTCTTTATCAACAAATACTGATTGTTGTTGTTATGATCCCAAAAGCATGAGTTAAGAACCATCCTTTTAAGTTTTGAGTATTTGGTTGTATGTGTTTCTACCCATAGCAATGGAGAGTCAATGAGTGTGTGGTTAACACTTAGTACTTTCTTTCTATTCTATTATCTATTATTCAAACCTAGTTCTTGGTGTATGAAGTATATTTTATACTAGGTTAGGTGCACCCACCTTGGTTTTGCAGAGCCAGAAGTAGAAGAGGGCATATTAAGTCCCTATAGTTGGTCCAGTTGCCTTACAAAGCTCCCACACTTAGAACTAACCATTCCTAATATCAGTCTCAAGGTACATTGGCAGCCTATTAGAGCATAAGAGTCATTTTGGACACCAACAAGATGGTGACTCTGCTGGGGAAGTGTTATACATGTTCATCCTAACCAATAGGTCATCATTGGAAGAAACAGGGTTGTTCTTGTCCCTTGTCTCTCTAACTCATTTGAATATTTCTAGAGTGAAGAAACTATATTATGATATTCCCAATACACTTGGGTGGTGACTCAAGCATCTCTGAAGTAGGGCTAGTCAGTATTTATTTTGCAAGATGAGTTATAGAGGTACTAGGTCTCAGAGAAAGGAGCATCCTGAAGATATAATGGAAGAAGGCATTCCAGGCACTTCCAGGCCTAGTCAGACAAGGGGAGGAAAGAAGAGAAGAGGTGTTTCTCATACTTGGAGAAACAAGAAAGATACTAGACAAGAAACCCAAGCCAGGCCTAGTCAAGAAGAAAATAATTATGAAGAGGTTGTTGACTTGGGATTGAACCAGTATGAGGAAGAGTTTCAAGTGGGAGATGATGATTCATAGACCACACTCCCTGAATTAGAAGAGATCTTTGAGGAGGTCTATGAACTAGAAAGAAGAGTCCAAGAACAGCTTGCCATTAGGTAGCAAAGAGAAAAGGACAAAGAAGATAAAGTAAGACAAGCCATGATAAGGGCTGATCAGCTAAAGAGGTAGTTGCTAGATTTGGAGGCAATCAATTTTGTCCCAGAGCCTAAAAGAGTAAACAAACAGCCTATTGTTCAAAAAATATGTGAAGAAACCAGACCAAGAGATAAAGGCAAACAAAAGGCTGTTGGGATTCAAATCAGTGAACAAGTTATTATGGATAGGACGTCAGATCCTGGACTGAGATTAGATTCAGATTTGGAGATAGCTAGAAGGAAGAAAGAAATATTGGATAAAGAACTAGAGAAAGTAGAGTTGGAGGCTTCTGCTGTAGAAATCAGAAAGAAGATAGATTTTCTCAAGCATGCTTCAGGACCTTCAAATGTTGTTGCTTTCTTTTTAGGACAAGGTGGAAATCATGGTAACAATGCAGCTCAAGCAAATGGTGTACCAGGTGCTGCTAGAGTTCTTGATGGTTCAAACACAAGGACATCTACATCTCAAGGAATGGATCCACTTCATGGAGCTCCTATTCATGAAAGGTACAAACAACTTGTCTTCTTTGGTATTCCTAGTTATCGTAATGCAATCCCTGATGAAATTAGAAAGAAGCTTCCTAAGTTTACTGGAAATAATGTCATCACATGTGAAGAACATCTAAAAAATCTCATAGATGTAATAGATGATTATAATATAGAACCTGATCACGTTATAATGAAGCTATTTGTACAATCCCTGATTGAAGATGCTAGGGATTGGTTTAGAGGATTACCCCATGCTAGTATAGGATCATGGAATGAATTTAAAAACTATTTCAAGGAACACTATGGTGATAAGACTAATGAGGGTTTTATCTTGAATGAATTCAATAACATAAAGAAGAATCAGAATGAAGAGGTCCTTGAATTTAATATAAGATTCCAAAAGGCTATGCATAGGCTCTTGCAGGTTATCAGACTAGATGACAGGGTGTGTCTTGTGACATACTTGAATGTCTTTGATGCAAAAATGGGATACCTCTTGAGGGAAAAGAACCCTAGAAATCTTGGGGAAGCTTACAAATTGGCCATCAACATAGAGAGCAATAGAAGAATATCAGGAAAGATAGGAAGAAGAGATGATTGTAGGCCTCAAATGCAAAGTAAGAAAGAAATGGGAAGGTCTGGTAACTCTAAACCCAAAGATGATGACAATCTAAAACAAATTTTAAAGGCTTTGGAAGGTTTAAAGCCTGGTGAAAAGGGAAACAATAGAACTGTGACTATGGAGAGGTCCGCTCCAAACAATTTTACCAGATAGCCAAGAATGCAAAATTACCCTTACAACACTCAGTGGAAAGATGGCAAGCCCATTTTCCCAACCAAGCAAGAAAGGCCTGATGGAAGGATCCATGATCCCTTGTAGAGAAATTCAATAAATATGACTGAAGATATCCCATGGTGTGCTGCTTGTCAGTCTCCTCATGACCCTAAGCATTGTGTCATTGCTTTAAACTTACAAGAGAATCAAGAACAAGAGGAGCAATATGACAAGAGTGGTTGTGGAATGACTTCTGCACATGTAGAGGATGAGAATGATTTTGATGAAGAAGATGAAGAGTTTGATGATGTTGGATGTGGTATTGTGAGGGGTGAGGAGCAAGTTTCTTTAAGAAGACCATCAAATGAAGAAATTGTTCTGATCACTATAGACATGGTTACTCAAGCTAGAAGCAATTATAACTTGAGGAATAGGACAGTTGGAAATGCAACTGGTAAGCCAGGCAGTATGTTTATCAAAGAGACAGAAAATGGTACACAACAGCATGGAGAAAAGGGCAGGGGTGCCGATGATACTAACCAAGTGAAGGTAAAAAGGAAAGTTGTACCTGTTGCAGCACCTAAGAATAAAGCAAAGACAACAGAGGTAGTTGTTCCCATTCCTCAAAAGGGAGAGGAATCTCCTCTCAAAGACAAATCTGGTTTCACAAAGGATAAAGTTGTCACTGTCTTTGAAGAAGACATGAACAACCAAAAGTATGTTCCAATTGATATGTCCAAATTGCTTTCACAGATCACTGTCAAGGTTCCACTTTTGGAAATGATGAGAATAGAAGAACATAAGGTCAAGGCCTTGAATTGGGTGAATGGTGTTTCTTCTACAGGAATCCAAGAGGTGAATAGAAATGACAAACATGTGGCTTCCTTGGAAGACACACCTGATAGTAAGAGTGAAGAAATTGTTTCTAAGATTCCTCAAATCTTCTTGGATACAAATATTGTAAATAATGCATTAGGGATAGTTGATCCTTTCTTTTTGTCCCTTGTGATTGGTGGTAAAATATTGAAGAATTGCATGATTGATTCTGGAGCATTAAACACTATCATGCCTGCAGAGATCATGAAATCATTAGGACTAAAGGTTGATACACCTCATGGGAGATGCCAAGCTATGGACTCAAGAGAAGTGCTAGTTATTGGTACCATCAAGGCTTTGCCTTATAAATTAGCTGCATTTCCTAACAAACAGTTGACTATGAGTGTTCTTGTAGTTGACATTCCTCCTCAATATGGAATGTTGTTATCTAGAAAGTGGAGTGCCTCCATGGGAGGAAGTATTCAATGTGACTTGTCCTTTGCCACTTTTGACATTGAAGGAGAGAGTGTGAAGGTGTCAAGGAAAGCCAGGACCCCACATATGATTGAGGAAAATGAAAGGGATAGCATGAATTGTTTTGTTGACACTGACATTGGCTCATTCCAAGTCCAGAGGAATGAGATGCAGGAGAAGGTTAGGCCTATCCTTTTGGCTGATGATGAGAGTAACATGGTAGAGGGTAATGTCTTATGGACATTATATTTTGATGGAGAAAGTTCTAGAGAAGGTGCTGGAGCAGGAGTGTTATTGGTGTCCCCAAGTGGTAAGACTTTTAAGTTTTCTTTCACTCTCCTATTTTCTTGCACAAACAATGTTGCAGAATATGAAGCCCTATTGATTGGTTTGAGACAAGCATCAAAACATGGGATCAAACATCTTAGGGTGATTGGTGATTCTGAGTTAATAGTTTCTCAGATTAAATCAAAGTATGCATCTAAGAACCAAAGGCTGAAACAATATAGGAATGTTGTATGGGATGAAATTGAATGTTTCAGTGCCTTTGGTATTGATTGGGTGGATAGAAGCCAAAACAGGATGGTAGATTTACTAGCAAACATAGCCTTAAGGCCAGAGGATGTTACCTTTGTAGGGATATCTAGAATTGAGTGCAAGTCCAGGCCTTCTATCCTAGATAATGTTGAAATTTGGCAAGTATTTTTTGATGATCAGGATATTTTGAGGTTCTTGCAGTGTGAGTCTCACTTTGATGGTCAGGAAATGGATTTCATCACCTATGTAGACAACAAAGATGGAAAAGAGAATGTCCTTGGGAAGGAAGTACTACAATTGAAGTCAAATAGGATCCCAAGGGGATTGGTTGCTCTTGAGAGGACATTTGATGATAAGGAGAGGGCTTGTGTTTCCAGAATTGTTGACAAGAAAAATGATTTGGAGGAAGTGAATCTAGGAACAAGCCAAGAACCAAAAAATATTTACATAGGTAAATGTTTATCTCAAAGAACTAGAAGAAATCTGATTGATCTTCTCAAAAAATTCAAACATGTCTTTGCATGGTCTTATGAAGATTTGAAGGCATATAGAAAAGATCTCTTTCAACATGAGATACCATTGAAGGAAGGAACTAAACCATTTAGGCAAAAGTTGAGGCCTGTAAATCCTACTTTGCCACCAAAAATGCAAGATGAATTGAAGAAGATGATGGATGCAAGAATCATAAGGCCTATCAGACATTCCTCTTGGGTATCAAACTTGGTTCTAGTTAGAAAAGAGAATGGTGACATTAGGCTGTGTGTTGATTTTAGAAATCTGAATGTCAATTCTTTGAAAGAAAATTATGGTCTACCTAACATGGAAAATATGTTGCAAAGGGTTACTGGATCAGAATTAATGTCCATGATGGATGGCTTCTCTGGATATAATCAGGTCATGGTCAATGAGTCAGAACAATTTAAGACTGCATTCACAACTCCTTGGGGGACCTATGTGTATGTTAGGATGCCTTTTGGCTTGACAAATGCAGGAGCTACCTTTCAAAGAGCTATGGATGTGGCCTTTGTAGATTTCATAAACAAGTTCCTAGTAGTGTATCAAGATGATCTCACAGCATATTCAAAGAAGGAGGATCAGCATTGTGAGCATCTTGAAAAGATTTTTATTAGAGCTCTGGAATATGGAATTTCTTTGAATCCAAAGAAATATTCTTTTGGTGTGGTGGAAGGCAAGCTCTTAGGACATATTATGTCCAAGGATGGAGTGAGAGTTGATCCTAAAAGGGTCATAGCAATAGATAGACTTTCACCTCAAAGAAATGTTAAAGGTGTGCAATCTTTCTTTGGACAAGTAAATTTTCTTAGAAGGTTTGTTACTAACTTTGTAGAAATTTGTATTCCCATCTCTGGAATGTTGAAGAAAAATGCAAAAGTAGAATGGAATGAAGAAGCAACTAAGTCTTTCAAGAATATCAAATAGGCCATCAAGGATGCCCCTATTTTAAGGACCCCTGAGTATGGTAAACCCATGTAAATTTTCTCCTTTGCTTCTTATCATACAATTGCATCAGTCTTATTACAAAAGAATTTAAAAGGGTATGAACAACCCATATCCTTTTTCAGCAAATCCTTACATGCAGCAGAACTAAAGTATGATATAGTTGAGAAACAGGCTTATGCCCTAGTCAAAGCAGTCAAGGCTTTTAGATGTTATCTTGTAGGAGCTAAGGTGGTTGCTTATGTTCCTAATGCTGCTATCAAGGATATTCTAGTGCAACAGGAGGTCTCAGGTAAGAGATGTAGATGGATCAATAGGATCCAAGAATTCAACATAGACATTCAAATTACAAAACTGGTAAGAGGCCTAGGACTTGCAAAATTGATGGCTCAGAGTAATTTGATTGCAAACCATGTGAACATGTTAGATGAGGAAGAAATGCCATATGTTTGTGATTTGGACTATTGTGATTGGTACAGGGATGTCATCAATTACTTGCAAAAATTGTTTCTTCCCCCTGAGATGAGTGAAAATAAGAAAAGGACTATCAAGCTACAATTTGTGAGATATGCCATTATACATGGTGAGTTATGGTGGAAAAGCAATGAAGGTTTATTGCTAAAATGTGTAGACCAGGAAAGGTCTAAGTCTTTGTTAGAATCAATGCATCAAGGTGTGTGTGGAGGACACTACATGGCAAAGACAATGGCTCACAAAATCCTTAGGTCTGGATTTTGGTGGCCTACTATCTTTAAGGACACACATCAATTTGTAAGGAAGTGTGATGCATGCCAGAGGTTTGCATGTAAGCTAAAATTTGGTGGAAAATTACCACTCAAACCAGTCTCAATTTAGGCCCCTTTCCAGCAGTGGGGTATTGATTTCATAGGTGAGATTCCAAACAAGTCTAGTGGTGGGCATTCCTACATATTAGTGGCAACAGACTATTTCACTAAATGGGTTGAAGCTATTCCCACTAGGAGGGCCACTAGTAAAGTTGTTATTGATTTCATGATGCAGAACATTCTCACTAGGTTTGGATGTCCAGAAACAATAGTGGTAGACAATGCAATGTGTTTTAGATCTCAGGAGTTTGATGATTTTTGTAAGAATTATGGGATACACATTTCATTCTCTTCCCCATATCACCCACAAGGAAATGGCCAGGCTGAATCCACTAATAAAAGCTTGATAAAGATCCTCAAAAGAGTATTGGACAGGAATAAAAAATCATGGGACTCAAAACTTTGGTGGGCATTGTGGGCTAACAGAGTGACCATCAAGAAGGCCATAGGTTGTGCCCCATTTGATCTAGTATATGGGATTGGAGCTAGGTTACCTTAGAACAATTTATTGTGAATGTATAAATTCATCTAGGCATATGATGAAGACTTAGATGATGAAATGAGACTAAGGATGGATGAGTTAATCCAGTTGGAGGAGGTAAGAAGAGATGCACATGAAAGAAATGAAACACTTCAGACACAGTGTAAGAACTTATTTGATAAAGGAGCCACTCAAAGGAATTTTGGGGCTGGTGATCTTGTTCTAATGTGGAATGCCAGATTAGAGGATAAGGTAAGGCATGGTAAATTTGATCCTATCTGGTTAGGTCCTTAGCTCATTGAAAGTAAATGGGGAGTTGATTCATATATTCTGAAAGATCTAACTGGTGGCACTTTGGAATTGCCTATTCATGGACAATTCCTAAAGTTTTACTTCTCTTGAAGTATCTTTTTCCATGAGTAGTAGTTAGGTTTCTTCCCTAGGTCTCTTAGGGTTGTTTTTGGTCTGAAATTTTGAGGTCTTCTCTTCCAGTAGATTCTATTTTCACATTGTATCTGCAAGAGATACATGTCCCCAACTAGAGCCACTGTTAGGCCATTTTTCTGTCATAGCAAAAATCTTTTGAAAATGGCCCACTTCCTTGCAAGTTTTCTTGAAGTGTCCTACCCTATGTTCTTCATTGTGTCACCTTGCTCCAGTCCAAAACACATGTGTTGAATTGCAAAACCCAGAAAGTTATTCAAGTTTCAAGGTCTGCAGGAAATATTTTTAGAATCTACCACAGTGTCGAAAACCCAAAGTATTTTTGAAAATCCATGATGTTTTTTGTCTGTGTGAAAACCTTCATTATTTTCAACCTTATGCCTTCCCGCTTTTGTGTGCTTATCTTTTGGCATCAAAAACTTTGTGTGTTTTTTATCCTGTTTCGTCGAAAACCCTGTGTGTTTTCGACCCCGCACTTCTGCCCTATTTGTTGGCATTCTCTAACTGTGCAAGTCTAACTAGATGGTGGGCCCAAGTCTTCAAGGATCTCAAAGTGATTGGTTGTCGCATGGCCACATGTCATACTTTTCTGACATGTGATCATGCGACCGCTTGCCACCTGTCCGTGTGGGTCCCAGTTCTTCCCATTGCCCGGTGTGGTTAAAGTTCAGACAAGATCAGTGGTCAGTGTAAGTTCACGTGGTAAAGTTGCATGAGGTTTATTTCTCACACTTTTGTGACAATCATCTAATCCTCTAAAAGGTAAAGCTTCTTCCGGTTGGTCTGAGGAGGTGATGTGGCATCCTAGGGTTGGTTGTTGCATGATTGCATGTTAGAGTTTTCTGACATGCGATCATGCGACCGATTGACATGTGTCCCTGAGGCTTGGTGGCAGGTGGTGATGGGGCATCTTTTGGATGCTGAGGTGGTAGTGTTCTATTGGATGCAGCATAGAGATGTGGTGGTCTTATGGCCTTGTCGCATGATCACAAGGGTCATTTCCATGACATGCGATCATGCAACAAACCCCTTAGTGTTAACTTCATGCTGTGGTAGTTATGCTAGCGATTAAGGTTTGCGAGTTGTCACATGTTCATGTAGCCTATCTCCATGCTATGCGATCATGTGACAGGGTGCCATGTGTGCTGGGGCCCATTTGTAGTTGTTTGGTGGTCCCATTGGCAGGTGGTGTTGTGGCAATCTTCAGTTGGTCCGAGCTGGCAAGATGATAGGTTTGAACGCAGGCCCAGGTTAGGGTATCTCAGCAATGGGAGGATTCCATGATCAATGATTGTCATGTGATTGCATGGAATCTTGCCGGTCCATGTGATCATGCGACTGACCATTGATTTCTCCCTGCTGACGTCAGATTTTTAAGCCCGCGAGATGGAGAGGATCTATGGTGGGGACTTAATGTTGGTCTCAGTTTGATTTTTGGATCGCCGATGCACTGTTAGATTCTCGGCAGTGACATGACAATGGACAGGATGCATGTTAGCAGCTTGTCGCATGTTTGCATGAGCCAGTTTTCTGACTTGCGAACATGCGACAAACCCTTTTGTGGCAGCGGCAGCGTCGATAGTTATGAAGAAGGTAATGGGAAGTGGCATGTCACATGTTCACATAGCCCATTTCTGGGCTATGTGATCATGCGACAACTATTTGGCATCATTGTTGCGGAGTTAACCTGAGGTATTTGGATGTGTTTAAAACACAAGCCCGCGAAATGCATGGTGACCGTTTGCTTTCATTTTTGAATCTCTGAGAATGTTTCCTGCAACTAGAAAGGACTGAAATTGATGATAGAAAGGGCTAGAGTTGGTAAAACTAATTTTCTCCACTACTCCAATGTGCTCAAGGGTGTGAGATGATTGCAGAAGAGGAGTGTCTTGCCATAGGGGAGTAAATGAAATGTACCAAAAGTAGTTGCAGGGTCACTTCCAATTTGAATTGTGCAGATTTTGGATTGATCTTAGGTGCCTTTTCAGAGTTTCTCATGATTGAAGATCTAATGTTGATTAAATGCATTTAGGACTTAGTGTTTTCCCTCTGAATTGTATCAGATTTTGATGAACTTGAAATGCCTAATTGATGGAAAACCCTAACCATGGTTACCCTTAGCTTGTTGCATCCTAACTTGTGTGGGATTTCAAGGTAACCATGGGTATATATGTTGTTTTTGTTGATTTTTAAAGGGTTCCAGCTTCGAAGTTCTGAAGTGTTCCTAGTCCTGGATCCAAGATGGTAACACTTTTGCATTCGATATTTTGTTGATGATAGAGAAAAACTTGCAGGTTTAAGCTGTAATTTGCAAGCTTGACTCCTCTGGATTGATTGTTTACACTTAAGGATTCTTCATACTTAATACAAGTACATGACTCTTATCTCTCCTTTGTGTCAACTTAGATAGATTCTGAACTTTCTAGTCCTTTGCATATTGTTTTATGTATATGTATCCATTCTTGAGTTCTAATCCAGGATTAGATGAAATGATGCTTTAGATGGGACATAGATCTATCTTATTGTCTATGTAAGGATATCTCATAAGTAGTAAAGGGGATTGTAGGTGTGTTTATGGCTTGGAATCTCAGCTATTGTCTAGTGTGTATAGCATTCATGTTCTAGGAGATTTTGCCCAATGGATGAGGCACTGGCCTAAGTGATTATCTCTTTATCAACAAATACTGATTGTTGTTGTTATGATCCCAAAAGCATGAGTTAAGAACCATCCTTTTAAGTTTTGAGTATTTGGTTGTATGTGGTTCTACCCATAGCAATGGAGAGTCAATGAGTGTGTGGTTAACACTTAGTACTTTCTTGCTATTCTATTATCTATTATTCAAACCTAGTTCTTGGTGTATGAAGTATATTTTATACTAGGTTAGGTGCTTTTGCCTTGGTTTTGCAGAGCCAGAAGTAGAAGAGGGCATATTAAGTCCCTATAGTTGATCTAGTTGCCTTGCAGAGCTCCCACACTTGGAACTAACCATTCCTAGTATCAGTCTCAAGGTACATTTGTAGCCTATTAGAGCATAAGCGTGATTTTGAAGATGATCTAGTAAAAAGAATCAATGTAGTATAAACACAAGAACCTACTATAGAACAAGAGACAATTGCACCACAAGAACTAGCTGATCTCAAAGGCAATCAAACAAATAAAGATGAAGGTGGTAGTTATTCTGAGATAGATTCTCATGAGTATGAATTCAAATTAGAATCTGAGGGTAACCCTTCTTGGGGTATCCATCTTGACTTTACTCATGTTCTTAAATTTTCTAGAGGCGTAGATGAAGAATCAAATGACTATGAATGGGGATTCATTCTAGAAGAAGATGAACTTATCACAAAGAAACATATTGATGTTGTTCACCAATATGCACCTAAACCTAATGTAAGTCTAGAGTGAAATAATGAACTTAACGAGTCTAATCCACCAATGCATGAATTGGACTCCGACAGTGACATTGAGCCTATTCATGAATTGAACATTTTGATTTGTAATATCACCTTCGAACTCAAGTCGGGTTAGGACCAATGATGAAAAATCCATATCTGTAAACACTATTTCCCAATCTTTCACCGCTTTGACTATCCAACATCCTGAACTTCTTGACCAAACCTCCATGAATCCGAGCCAAGGTATTTATACCTTTAAAAATGACTATGCCCTTGCTTGCTACCTAAATGCAGTTGAACCTATGAGGACTTCCATCAGTGAACCAAGAGTTAGCATGATGGAGTTGGACATCAAGTATCTTAGTCAAAAGAATAAAAGTAAAAATAAAATGAAAAGGAGTTCTGAAGGTGAAAACCACTTTGTGGCAGTCTCAGAACCTACAAAAGAAAAAATAAAAGACATATTCGAAGGTGAAAACCTCTCTGAGGTGCCTAAGGATGAGATATTTGATGTCCTTCTGAGTCATTTATAGGACAGATCTCCAGTACTAATTGAGCCCACTCAATATATCAACTTGGGAACAACAGAAGAACCACAGTTGATTCATGTCGCACAATCCTTAGCAGAAGAAGAAAAGCCAAAATTTACTACATTCCTAACAGAAAAGAAGATCAACTTTGCATGGAAATATTTAGATATGCCAGGGTTGGATCTTGATCTTATAATGCACCATTTATCTATAGCTCCAGGGGTCAAACCTGTTAAGCAAAAATTAAGAAAGATGCATCCACATGTTGCACTCTTGGTAAAAGCTGAATTAGAGAAACTCCTAAAAGCCAGATTTATCCACATCATTGACTATGCTGAATGGATCTCTAATATTGTACCTATTTTTAAACTAGATAAATCAATCAGAGTGTGCACAGATTTTAGAGATGTAAACAAAGCATGCCCTAAGGATGATTTTTCGTTACCTAATATTGATATGATAGTGGACATGACTACAGGATTTGAGATGTATTCTTTGATGGATGGTTTTTCTGGATATAATAAAATAAAAATTGCTCCAGAAGATCAAGAGAAAACTACTTTCACATGTGCGTGGGGTGCCTTCTATTGGAATGTCATGTCATTTGAGCTTAAGAATGCTAGTGCTACATATTAGAGAGCTATGACATCTATCTTGTTAGAAGCAAAGATCCCCAAGATAACTGAGAGGGGGGGGTGAATCAATTATCTAATAATTAAACCATTTATCAACTTCAATATCAACTTCAACAACTTTAAACCATATAATCAATGTAGTAACCAACCATAGAAAGATAATCATACACAATGACACAATAACACAAGATATGTTAACTAGGGAACCTCTTGATCAAAGAGTAAACCCTGGTGGGAATGATGCACTAATATGAAAGTTCCTTGTGAGAGGATGGACCCTGTTAGGAGTCTTATGAAATACATTCAGTACATATGAATCTTTTTTAGGAGATTTTGAATCCCTGTTAAAATATTCTAACCCTGTTAGGAGTTATGGAAGACAGAAGGACCCACTGCCCAAACAACTTCAAGGCAAGATCTTTGAACTCACTGTCCAACAGATCTTAGGATTATTCAAAAAAATAATATGAAATATGTTACCTCCTTCACACTGTGCCAAAACCACACTCTCTTCTACACAAGATCACAAATCCAGATCTATGTACTTTGCAAGTCTTCCTTCACCACTGAATTAGTTCTATTCTTCACCTCATGCATATATTCGCATCACAACTTTCACAATTTCATATCACAACTATTACAATCCCATCTTTCAACAAGGGAAACATTCCTTCCTTTATACCACACTCAAATAATTACAAATGAGTTGGCATGCAAATACAAAATAATAATTTCAACACGCTACATCAAAATTACATAAAAACTGTCAGCTTCCAGATATTGTAACTTTCCAATCATGTGACCTCAAAATTTGTGCTATGAACCACATCACCACCAATGAGTCTCAAAATTATCTTTAACTATGTAGAATTAGATTCCATCCTGGTTAGGAGATATCCTCCGATTACCAAAAATTGCTACTCAAGAACACTGCCAGAATACTGCTTCCACCAAAATGCTTATAACTTTCATGAATAAATGAATTTATTTTTGCATTGTTAACCATAGGTTAATAACACACCAAAGAACATACCATCAACTACACATAACTCAATTTTCAATATAACATGTGTGCAAAACAAAACTGTGCCTGCTTTTCTGCTAAACTCCAGAATATCACTATGTTGACATCAATGACAATCATAGTCATGAATACAACAACAACTGCTACAGAATGACTGCCAAAGGCTTCAAAATTCATTCCTAAAAATCTCCCCCATTGGCATTGATGGCAACATAGATGAAAAACATCCAATGTTCCAAAAATCCAATCACTGCTACTCAACTGCTCTGCTGCTCTTCATCAATCAAATCTTGCTTCATTTTCCTATTCAATATCTCCAACAAATGTAGTTCCTCAATGTTTTTCATGATTCTCTCCCCCATTGACATCAATGACAAAAATTCCATCACTATTTCAAACAATAGCTCAATGTCAAAAGACACTGTTTAGAAAATACATTCACAAGAGTCCTCAATGACTCAGCTCAAATACACATACTCCCCCATAGAGGAAGTACCAACATCCAATCCAAAAAATAGATAGGGCCATATTCCACTGGACGGATGCAACCAACTGCATCATTATTCAAAAGTAGGCTGGGGAATAACCCCAAGCATACCTCTCAAATAATCAAATGTATCCTTAGGCAAAGGCTTTGTAAATATATCTGCTATCTGCTCCTTTGTGCTTATGTACTCCAGTCTGACTTCTTTCTCAGCTACTTTCTCTCTTACAACATGATACTTGATCTCTATATGCTTAGTTTTAGAATGTAATATAGGATTCTTAGACATACTAACTATACTTGTATTGTCACAATGTATGACAATAGGCTCATCAAACTTGATTCCAATGTCCATCAACATCTACTTCATCCAAATTATCTGATTACAATTGTTTGCTGCTGCTACATATTTTGCTTCTGCTATACTCTATGAGATATAATCCTACTTTTTGCTCAACCAAGAAACTAATCTTCCTCCAAGAAAAAAGGCTCCACCATTGGTGCTTTTCTTATCATCAATGCTGCCTCCCCAATCAGCATCAGTATATGCACATAGGGTAAAATCATCAGAAGTTTCATACCACAATCCATAGTCCATTGTGCCTCTAAGATATCTCAGTATCCTCTTCACTGCTGCATAATGTGATTCTTTAGGTTCAACTTGAAATCTTGCTACCATTCTAACTGAATGTTGTATATCTGGTCTAGTGTGTGTCAAGTACCGCAATCCACCAATCATGGATCTGTATTTCTTCTGCTCAACTGTCAGTGTTTCATCTTTACTAGATAGTTTATGTCCTATAACCATAGGTGTTCCAACTGGTTTACAATTCTCCATACCAAATCTTTTCAACAAATCATTCAAGTACTTTGTCTGACTTACAAAGATACCATCTTTATTTTGTGTTATCTATAATCCCAAAAAGTATTTCATTTCTCCAATCATACTCATTTCAAATTCCATCTTCATTTCATCAGCAAATTTTTTGCTAGCTTCATCTTCACAAGCTTCATTAGTAGACTTAGGTTCAATTTGAGAAATCAAACATAAATGTACCTTCTTTCTAGTCATAACTCCTCTGTCCAAACTTCCAATCACTTGTTCAATAGGATGATGTCTTGATATATACCTGTTAGGTGTCATAGTCACTGATCTTTCTTCAATTGTAGATTCTTCTCTAGATTCTTCTCTATTTTCTTCAACATGACTTTCATTCAACAATTCATTGTTAGTCTCAAAATATTGTTCAGTAGTTTCAATGTTAGGCTAAGGGTTAGTTCCTTCATTAGATTCATAATCAAGCATTATTTCTTGAATTTTAAACTTCTCATCAACTTTTACATTTGCACTTTCAACAATAGTCTTAATTCTCTTATTGTAACATCTATATGCTTTGCTTTTCAAAGAATATCCAAGAAAAATTCCTTCATCACTTCTAGGATCAAACTTTCCTATATCATCATCTCTCTTAATATAACATTTTCTTCCAAAAATTCTAAAATACTTAACTGAGGGTGCATGTCCAAACCATAATTCATAAGGTGTCTTGTCTGTGTCTGCTCTGATTTGTACTCTATTCATTGTATATACTGTTATATTCACTGCTTCTCTCCAAAATGTCTTTTCCAAATCACCTTCAAACAACATAGCTCTAGTTGCTTCAGTAACTAATCTATTCCTTCTTTCTGCAATACCATTTTGTTTAGGTGTTCTAGGGGCTGAAAATTGTCTCTTAATACCATTTACTTCACAAAAGGTGTTAAACTCTTTAGATGTAAATTCTCCACCTCTATCAGATCTCAAACATTTAATCCTAATTCTTGATTCATTCTCAACTTTATTCTTCATGACTTTAAACTTATCAAATGCTTTAGATTTTTCTTTCAAAAATGCAATCCACATCATTCTTGTAAAATCATCAACAAGAATCATAAAATACCTTTCTCCATAGAATCCTCTAGTCCTAGTAGGACCGCTCAAGTCTGTATGAACAATCTCCAACTTTTCTATAGATGTGAACTTCTTGCTAGGAAATGAACTCCTTTTCTACTTATCCATCACACATTCCTTGCAAATCATGTTAGTAGGCTTCATAATCTTAGGTAAATCTCTTACTGCAAGTGTAGAACTTACTTTCACAATATTATCAAAGTTTATATGACAGAACCTTCTATGCCATAACCAACTATCATCAATCTTAGTCATCAAACATGTCATCTCAGTAGGGTTCAACTGAAATACATTACCTCTAGTTCTAGATCCTGTTCCAATCAGATTTCCATCTTTATCCTTAATCACACAAGTTTTCTCAGTAAACCAAACTTGATATCCTTTATCCACTAACTGTCCAACACTCAAAATATTATGTTTCAATCCATCAACAAAGTAAACTTCATCAGTATTAGTCTTTCCATCAAGAGTAATAGATCCTATACCTTTAATCAAACAAGGTGCATTGTTACCAACTCTAACAACTCCTCCATCATAATTGTTAAACTTTATAAACTTTCCTTTATCACCCATCATATGATGTGAACAACCACTATCTATAATCCAATCAACTTTCTTTTCAACTTGGGAAACTAAGGTTTTCTCTTCCTTAACATTAGATTCAGAATTTTCTTCCTTAATTGCTACAAATCCTATGTCATCAAAGTTATCATTATCACTGTCGCTCAAATGTCTTTCAATTCCTGCTTCAATTTCTTCATCATTTGCATAATAATATTCTTTAGATTTTCTAGGCTTAAAATTGTTTCTATACTTCTTAACTCTCTTAGGACACTTAGATGCAAAATGACCATATTCTTGACATGTCCAACATTTAAATATTTTCTTACCATCTGGTTCTCTTTTCACAAGCAAGGCAATACCTTCTTCAATCTTCTTATCTTCATCAGATTTGGATCTGCTACTGCTGGCATAATCCCCATTCACACTTGTACTTCTAGACAAAGTAGGTCTGATGTTAAGAGCACTGAATGTTGTCTCCACTCTAGGTAGTTCTCCTGATAATCTCAAATTCATCTCTGTTGCTTCCAATCTTCCAAGAAGAGTCTCTCTTGAAAAGTTTGGTGTACAAGGTATCACTTGTTCAATCATTTGTGTAGTCTACCTGAATACCAGTGTTAATGTTCTTAAAATCTTCCATATTACTTCATTCTCTTTATTTTCACCTCCACAAGACTTTATTCCTGCAACAATTTCTAACATCCTACCAATATAGTTTCTAATAGATTCATCTTCCATCATTCTTATGTCTTCAAATTCACAAATCCAATTATTTAACCTAGCTTTCTTTGCATGTTCATCACCTTCAAAAGTAGAATGTAAAGCTTTCCAAATATCATAAGATCTAGTTAAACCTTTTACTTGATTGTATTCATTCTTTGGAAGTGCTGATAAAAGTGCTTCTCTTGCAAGTATGTTACACATGAATAGATCTACCTCATCTTTAGAACTTGATTCAAGACTGTCTTCTTCAATTAGAGTTCTCTCATTTTTTGTAATCAACCAATAACCTGGTCCTAAACACAAGAGATGTGTCTTCATCTTTTCTTTCTAGTTGTCAAAATTTACTCCATCAAACTTAGGGCTTTCTTTCCTGAAATTCACCATAGATCTCCTTAAGTTGTTAAACTTCTCTTTTAAGGACCTGTCACTCTGATACCAATTGTTAGAAAGCAAAGATCCCCAAGATAACTGAAAAAGGGGGGGGTGAATCAGTTATCTGATAATTAAACCATTTATCAACTTCAATATCAACTTCAACAGCTTTAAACCATATAATCAATGCAGTAACCAACCATAGAAAGATAATCATACACAATGACACAATAACACAAGATATGTTAACTAGGTAACCTCTTGATCAAAGAGTAAACCCCAGTGGGAATGATGCCCACAAAATGATGCACTAATATGAAATTTCCTTGTGAGAGGATGGACCCTGTTAGGAGTCTTATGAAATACATTCAGTACATATGAATCTTTGTTAGGAGATTTTGAATCCCTGTTAAAAGATTCTATGTTGGCATTAAGCAGAATTGCCACTAGTGACAACACTTATTTGCATTCTAGATACAAACCGAGCAGACAGTGCAAACCGAGTAGACAGTACAAATTGAGCAGACAGTGCAAACCGAGCAGATAGTACAAACTGAGCAGACAGTGCAAACCGAGCAGACAATGCAAACTGAGCAGACAGTGGAAACCGAGCAAGTGAGTACAAACCGATCAGGACAATGTAAACCGAGTAACATCTTGTCTACCGAGTCACCAATACTTACCGAGTTCAATACCTACCGAGTGATCAGTATGAACCGTGCCTTCACTTCTACCGAGTGCATGACGATGTCGAGTAATGCAGTGGACGCCGAGTATCAGAAAGTCACCGAGTCAGTTTGAAGGAACCGAGTAACCATATTTGGGCCGACTTAGTAGCACTTATGTTTATTTGTCAAGCCGACTGTGTAATTGTAATTGTAATTAATTATTTAAGACTTGTATATAAACAATGTTGTAAAAATAAAAAGATGTAATAAAATGTATGAAGTAGAATATATGTGAAAGAGAAAGAAAGGCAGAAATAAGCGAATTACAGAAGGCTTCAGAAGTATAAGGTACAGCAAAGACAAATTCATCACAAGAAGGTGATCAGTACATCAGCGAATCTCATTCAGCAATCCAGTTGCAAAGCAGAGATCTACTGTTTCATTCTAACAGGTGAATCAGTACTAAATCCTTTAACCGGGTAGACTTAACAGTCTTTGTAAAAATCTCTTTACCGAGTGCATACTTCATTGTATGTTTGTAAATCCTTTAACAGGGTGGATTTAGCAATCCTTATTGCTCCTAACAGGGCAGATCATCAGAAGTGATCAAATTGTAAGCCTTAACTGGCCAACTTTATTCTGCAGTACTAAAGCTTTGTGGGTTTCATCCCCACCCCAGTTTTACTTTCTTTTGGAAGGTTTCTGGGTAACCAAATCTATGTGTCATTATTGTGAATACTTTTAAGTTTCATGCTTTCTGTATGCAAAGGTTTAAAAGGTAAATTTCATGTTAAAATTATAAGAAAATTTGGAGTTACTGATTCACCCCTCCCCTCTCAATAACTCGGTTAATTCCTGAATATTTCTAACAATTGGTATCAGAGCTGCATTGGTTCTCAAGACAAAGCTTAACTAGCTTGAGCAAAGATCCAGGACAATGGAGGTATTCAAACTGAACAAGGTGATTGAAAATGAAAAGCTAGATCTGGAAATGGCCATAGCTAAACTCAAAGAAGCAAAAGAACATCTTTCCCAATCCCTAAGAAGAAGGAAGGAACTTGCAAATCAGATGAATGATCAGAATTACATTGAAGAAAAGATTGAAGATCTTCTTCCCTCAAATAACTCAGATGAAGCAAACAATGCTGTCAAAGAACTCCTAGAAAAGAATGGGTCTCTGCAGGAAGAAGTGAGAAAATTGAAAAGAGAACAAGAACTACACTCTACAAGATTCTGTGAGATCTTGGAACAGAGAAACAAGTTGAAAGATGAATTATATGGAAGAAACATTGAAGTCCAAAACAAAACCCTTCGGCTAGAAAATCTAATTGATCAGATCTCTCATACAAATGAAGAAATTCTAAATCTAAGATCAGAAATAGAAAACACAAGAGAAGAACTAAGATCTGAAAAGGAAATCAATCTAAGATTGATGGATGACCTAAACGCTGAAAAACAAATCAATGAAGGAATGCTGAAAAGTCAAGAAGACTTGAATCAGCTGTAGGACGAAATCTTCATAGGCAAAAAGGAAAAGCAGGACTTGGATACAAAGAAGAAGGCGAATCCTCTAAGCAAGGTACTAAAAGAAATCAAAAACCTACTTGTAATCATTGTGGTAAAATAGGACATACTTCAAATAAATGTTGGAACAATGAAAAAGCAGAATTCAATGGAAAATGTTATAGCTGCAATCAACCTGGTCACAAAGCAAATGAATGCAGGGAAAAACCTAGATTCAGAGGTAATTGTCACAAGTGCAACAAACAAGATCACAAGGCATCCGAGTGCAGATCCAAGACATTTAATCCAGTAGAACAAATTGTGAAAGCAATGTTTGGATGGGACTACAACACCTGGTGTAGATGTCATTACTGTGGAGAATATGGACACATTGGCATGAATTGCATAAAACATCATCTAAGGAAAAGAGATACTACTGTAAGATGTTTCAAATGCACTAAACTCGGTCACATAGCCAGAAACTGCATGAATGCTAGTGAAATTGAAGAAGGAAAGAAGAATGAAGCAACTAAGGTCAGGAAACAGGTGAGACAAAAATGGATTCCTAAAGCTACCGAGCAATCCAGTCCAAGTAATGGAATGGATGGCTCTACCGACTCAAATTAAATTTCCAAGGAAGCACTGGAACTGTATTCTCATAGATCAATCTCAAGCAGTTCCAGAACCGAAATTAAAAGAAAAGTCTAAATCAGCATGCAAGATGCAGTGAGATCACAGGGAGGTCAGTATAGTCTTCACCGAGCAAGGTCGGTATAGTCTTCACCGAGCAAGGTCGGTATAGTCTTCACCAAGCAAGGTCGGTACCTGTCTTTACCGAGCGAGGTCGGAGCATTATGAATTCTCGAGTTCACCGAGTTGCGAAGTCTTTTTCGAGCAATTAATTCTTAGTGGGTGACAGTCTGTCAAAATTCCTACCTTAATTTGAAATGAGCATTAATGACAGAATTGTAAACAAAAAGCAAGTAATCGAACTCATTCTTCACCGCGAATCTTTAGCACTTTGAGAGCAAAAAATTTCAAGGGCAACCCAGCGATTTAATACTTTTGCGAAAGGAATTTTCTGTGAGCTACCATGGCATCATCCAGCACTTTAGCGAAGAAAGGATCTGATATGTTAGTTCAAGGGGAGTGGAAAGCACCAGATTTTAAGATCGTGCCCGCAATTGCAGCAGCCCTAGATCCGAACGGAGCTCAATCTTAGATTCCTCCTAAGGTACTTCTTATTAACGACATCCGCAATCATTTTAACTGTTCAATTCATGAAATGGGAAACCTAGAACTAGACACTGTGCGTGAGGAACTATGTGTGGATGGTATTTTGAAACCCGAGCACAAACATCTGGAAGATAAGGGTTTAGTCCACATTGCACATCTTCCTCGAAACTTTCGAGATAAATGGGTTAGGTACATTCTCAGCCGAGTACATGATGGCAAGATTTGGCTTGAGAAACCTATTGAGATCACAAAGAAGATGATTCAACAAGTCACCGGTCTTCCCATGTTGAACAAAGCTAAAACTACCAAAACCCTAGGTCGGACGGAACTAGAGAAGAAAACCCTAGCCGAGTGGGATGGTAGAGGCATGAAAGTTAGCAGCATTACCGACGCTGAACTGAAGTTTGGTACACATATCATTGCCCACAAGATTTACAGTTCTAGTCGACAGAACAGTGTCTCCTGTGAAGCTGTTGACCTAGCATACAAAGTGGTCAAAAACAACTTGACATTTGACCTAGCAGACTTATTGTTGAAACAGTTCAACAAGAACATGGAAAGCATCAAAACTTCCAAAAACAATCCATGTAAGTTTGGATCCTTGTTGGTCTGTTTATTCTTCTATGTTCAGAAATTCTTCCCTTCTAAAGGAAAAGTTGTATGGAGAAAAGATGTGCCAGTACTCTATGAAATAAATGAATACATCGCAGAAATGGGTGAAAACTTTGAAAGCATCATGGATAATTATTTTGAGTCTTTCAAAGAGAAAATGAATGACAGATTCCGGATTCCACAGAAGTTGGTGGAAGATTACAAAGATGACATCTATTTTATGGTAGATTGTGATAATGTGTATATTCAAGCAGCTAAACCAAGAACTGTATATGTAAAACCTCTTCCTTATGAGGTAAATATTGATGAAACCAAGAACATCATTGAAGCTCTTCTAAATCAGCCTGTCAATCCCAAAGCCCCATATTTTGGAACATATGATGAAGCTAAGGTGAGAATTGAACTAAGCATAAAGCTTCCACAGGCGGTAAACAAAGGAAAGAAAAGGATAGCTAAAATGCAAATGATAACCGAGGATAAAGAAGAAATAGATGAAAAAGAAGAGGAAAAGGATGAGAAAACAGAGGAACCAGAACCTGCAAAGAAGAAAGGAAAAGTTTTTATCACTAAGGCATCTGTGCCTCCCACTGCTGTGTTTACAAGGAGAAATACAAGAGGAAAGGCAGACAAGGCAGAAAAGGCAGATAAAGACATAGTATTCAAAAGGCCTCCTCTAAGCCTTCAAGAAAAGCTCAAACTCTTCAGAGATGGATCAGGATCTGGAGTAAGTAACATAAAATCCTTGAGATATGAAACCAGATCGGAAGCAGAACAAAAGGAAATAGAAGATGCTATTGTTGAGAAGATGGGACAGTGGAAATACTCTCCTGAAGAAATTACCCCACAGGTTCCAGCAGTTCTATTGAATCCAATAAAAATGAGATGGAGCAATGCAAGGCAAACTGTGATAGACATATTTGATCAAAACCTGAGACAGTTGATGCCGAGCCTGAATAACGATGAAGTAAAGAAGGCATTAAAAGAAAATGAAAATAAGATGACATTGAAGTTCAATACTTGTTTGATTTTGATCAACAATATTGAATCGGTTGTGAAGGCTGCAAAAGCCACATGGAAGAACATTTACCACCTTAACCAACCGAGCGTTGAAACTATAATAATAAAAGATATTGAAGATGACAGTGATGAACAAGAAGAAGACACTGAGGTAGATGATACTGTAAGGATAGCACTAGAAGTCATTGCATCCCTTCCTACATCTCCAGTGAAAGTTTCTACATCCAGCCCAGAGACACCTTCAAGCATGGTTGTGACAACTTCTACATTTGTCCAATCATCTCTAGCAACATCAGAGGCAGCTACCATTTCTTCTACCGAGCTGCAGTCTCCTGTACCATCAAGTTTTCCAGCAATAAGTTTTCCAGCTTTTGAATCATCAAGTGTAAATATTTTAAGTTCTACAGTAGAAAGTATGCCAGTATCTATAGCCAGCCCTACTTTATCTACTGTCACTACTACAAAAGCATTAAGTACAGATAAGCCTAAGGCTCTACCGAGTATAAAATTTTTGGGTAAAAATGTAGTTGAGGATATTGACCTAGATGAAGAGATAGAAATTCCTACACTAGATTTTGCAAATCTCTCAGCAGACCAGATGCAGAATATAGGTGAGATCCTCCAAAGGAAAGCAAAACAAAAGAAGCTTAAAGAGGAGAGAGACAAAGAGTATCAAATCATCAAGGATGCTAAGGACATTTTGTCTGATGCATTAGGCATTAAAGTAGACTCCTCCCAACATGTTTTGTTACAATTAGCAGAAGCAATTGAGAAATACAATGAGGACTCATCCGGGACAGAAAAGTTAGTTGAAAGAGCCGAGAAGAGATTCAACAATAAAGTGCTTGAGCACATTGCTCAGCACATAGCTATTAACCAAGTGGAATTGTCTTCAGTTTTGTCTAACATAGAATCTATCTGTTCGAATGCTACCTCTCTTTTGGCCAGACTATGCAATTTTTCCGAGTTCACAAAGGATGTCAAAGATAAAATGGATGAGGATATGAAGATTAGCATACAGAAGCTGCAACTTGAACCAAGTTCAAGCTCTGCTCATCACATGAAAATTTCACATCTATCCAATATGCAGTCTGATCTACTGAAAGAAGACTCAAGGATCCGGTCTACACTGCTAGACATCCAACACATGATCCTTCCCATCATGAATACAATGTATAAGCACATTGAACATTCCAGAACATTGATTCATGACAATTAGTTCTCCATAGCAGATCACATGATTGAACTCTCTGCAGAAGTCCAAATTGCTATACAAACGTGTAAGATTCTGCAAGAAAGCTGGGACAGAACCCTGGCATTAATAATGAAGGTACATTCTGATTTCTTATCAAATTTTGGATTCTCTCTATAAATAACTTGTATATGCACCTTTGGCATTATCGTCAAAAAGGGGGAGATATGTATAGAAGGAGAGATATGTATATAGTTATAGATTTGTATAAGAAACAGTTAGCACATTGAAAGGGGGAGACAATGTATAAAGCCCTATAACAAAGACAAATTTTGAAAAATCAAAATAAAACTCAGCATGATTCGTGTATATAAATTTTTGGCAATAAGTGTTTTTGTCACTAATGCCAAAGGGGGAGATTGTTGGCATTAAGCAGAATTACCACTAGTGACAACACTTATTTGCATTCTGGATACAAACTGAGCAGACAGTGCAAACCGAGCAGACAGTGCAAACCGAGCAGACAGTACAAACCGAGCAGACAATGCAAACCAAGCAGACAGTGCAAACCAAGCAGACAGTGGAAACCGAGCAAGTGAGTACAAACCGATCAGGACAATGTAAACCGAGTAACATCTTGTCTACCGAGTCACCAATACTTACCGAGTTCAATACCTACCGAGTGATCAGTATGAACCGTGCCTTCACTTCTACCGAGTGCATGACGATGCCGAGTAATGCAGTGGACGCCGAGTATCAGAAAGTCACCGAGTCAGTTTGAAGGAACCGAGTAACCATATTTGGGCCGACTTAGTAGCACTTATGTTTATTTGTCAAGCTGACTGTGTAATTGTAATTGTAATTAATTGTTTGAGACTTGTATATAAACAATGTTGTAAAAATAAAAAGATGTAATAAAATGTATGAAGTAGAATATATGTGAAAGAGAAAGAAAGGCAGAAATAAGCGAATTACAGAAGGCTTCAGAAGTATAAGGTACAGCAAAGACAAATTCATCACAAGAAGGTGATCAGTACATCAGCGAATCTCATTCAGCAATCCAGTTGCAAAGCAGAGATCTACTGTTTCATTCTAACAGGTGAATCAGTACTAAATCCTTTAACCGGGTAGACTTAACAGTCTTTGTAAAAATCTCTTTACCGAGTGCATACTTCATTGTATGTTTGTAAATCCTTTAACAGGGTGGATTTAGCAATCCTTATTGCTCCTAACAGGGCAGATCATCAGAAGTGATCAAATTGTAAGCCTTAACCGGCCAACTTTATTCTGCAGTACTAAAGCTTTGTGGGTTTCATCCCCACCCCAGTTTTACTTTCTTTTGGAAGGTTTCTGGGTAACCAAATCTATGTGTCATTTTGTGAATACTTTTAAGTTTCATGCTTTCTGTATGCAAAGGTTTAAAAGGTAAATTTCATGTTAAAATTATAAGAAAATTTGGAGTTACTGATTCACCCCTCCCCTCTCAGTAACTCGGTTAATTCCTGAATATTTCCAACATTCTAACCCTGTTAGGAGTTATGGAAGACAGAAGGACCCACTGCCCAAACAGCTTCAAGGCAAGATCTCTGAACTCGCTGTCCAACAAATCTTAGGATTATTCAATAGAATAATATGAAATATGTTACCTCCTTCACATTGTGCCAAAACCTCACTCTCTACTACACAAGATCAAAAATCCAGATCTCTGTACTTCGCAAGTCTTCCTTCACCACTGAATTAGCTCTATTCTTCACCTCATGCATATATTCGCATCACAACTTTCACAATTTCATATCATAACTATTACAATCCCATCTTTCAAAAAGGGAAAAATTCCTTCCTTTATACCACACTCAAATAATTACAAATGAGTCAGCATGCAAATACAAAATAATAATGTCAACACGCTACATCAAAATTACATAAAAACTGTCAGCTTCCAGATATTGTAACTTTCCAATCGTGTGACCTCAAAGTTTACACTATGAACCATGTCACCATCAATGAGTTTCAAACTTCCCTTTAATTGTGTAGAATCAGATTCCATCCCGGTTAGGAGATATCCTCCGATTACCAAAAATCGCTACTCAGGAACACTGCCAGAATACTGCTTCCACCAAAATGCTTATAACTTTCATGAATAAATGAATTTATTTTGACGATGTTAACCATAGGTTAATAACACACCAAAGAACACACCGTCAACAACACATAACTCAATCTTCAATATAACATTAGTGCAAAACAAAACTGTGCCTGCTTTTCTGCTAAACTCCAGAATATCATTGTGTTGACATCAATGACAATCATAGTCATGAATGCAACAACCACTGCTATAGAATAACTGCCAAAGGCTTTAGCATTCATTCCTAACATATCTTTCATGACATGATGCATCAGACTATGGAGGATTATGTTGATGATACTTTAGAAAAATCTATGATAAAATCTGAACATCTAAATGATTTGAGCAAAATACTAGATCGCATGGAGAAGTTTAGTCTTAGGTTGAACCCTAAGAAGTGTTCTTTTGGTGTCACTTTTGGAAAGCTCTTAGGCTACATTGTTTCAAAGAAAGGCATTGAAGTCGATCCAGCTAAGGTTAAAGCTATCATGGAGATGCAACCTCCCAAGAATATCAGTCAAATGAGGACATTACAAGGGAGAGTACAATCTATTAGATGCTTCATATCTCAGCTAGCAGACATATCACAACCTTTCACAAAGACATTACATAAAGGTGTGACCTTTTCATGGAATGAGGAATATGAAAAGAACTTTAATCATATCAAGAAATATCTATCAAATCCTCCTATTTTGATGCCTCCTATTCAAGAGAAGCCATTGATCTTATATGTCTCCACCACAGATACATCATTGGGGGCATTACTAGCACAATATGATGAAGACAAGAAGGAAAGAGCTATATACTATATCAGTAGAACATTGGTTGCATATGAGAAGAACTATTCAATGATTGAGAAAGCTTGTCTAGCTGTGATCTTTGCATCACAGAAACTAAGACACTACATGTTGGCTCATACCAAACATTTGGTAGCTAAGATTGATCCACTAAAGTACCTACTAAGAAAAGTTGCCCTCACAGGTAGATTAGCTAAATGGGTGATGCTATTAAGTGAATTTGACATTGAATATGTTGAAAGAAAAGCTATCAAAGGACAGGTAATTGAATATCAACTAGCAGAATCACCTTTATTTGATGATACACCAATGCAAATGGAATTCCCAGATTCCTCTATCATGAATCTTTCTTCTAGAGCATGGAAACTATTCTTTGATGGCTCCTATACACAGAATGGATCAGGAACAGGCATATTGTTCATCACTCCTCAAGGATACTTAATCCCTAAAGCATTCAGAATCAAGTTTCCTTACACAAATAATATTGTTGAATATGAAGCCCTTCTTAATGGCATGAAGATAGCAATTGAGTGGAGAGTAACAGAATTACACATTCATGGAGACTCACAATTTATGATACACCAAATCAATGATGTGTACCAAATGAAAGATAGAAAATTGATCCCATACAAGAGAATGGTAGATGATCTAAAGAAATATTTCATATCTATCACCTTTGAGAAAATTCCTAGAATGGAGAACAAGGTTGTTGATGCTATGGCAACGCTATCTACTTTATTACAATAGCCCGAACATGAGCTACGCTACGAGTTCTTGGTGGAAGCACTATCTTATCCTGCATATCATTCCCCTGAAACTCACATGATCTGCACTATTGTTGGTCATGATTCATCTAGACATAAAAACCTTTTCTCCTATCTCCAAGATCAAATCATTCTCGATACCTTTAACCACCATGAGAAAAGATACCTTATCTGCAATGCATCCCAGTATGTCATCATTGGTCACAATCTATACAAATGAGGTCTAGATGGTACACTAATTAGATGTTTAGAATGGGAAGAGTCTCAGCATGCATTAGAGGAAGTCCATGAAGGTATTTGTGGATCACACTCAAACAGTTTAACACTAGCTCGAAAAATTATTAGGGCTAGGTACTATTGGCCTGAAATGGAGAAAGAGGCTATCAAGTTTGCTAAGAACTGTCAAAAGTGCCAAGTACATGGTAACTTAATTCATGCACCAGGGAGAGATCTAATTCCCTTTACTACACAATGGCCTTTTCACCAATGGGCATTTGATCTTATAGGATCCATAAATCCCCATTCTTCTAATGGACATACCCATATAATCACAACTACAGAATATTTCACAAAATGGGTAGAAGCAGTTCCTTTAACTCAAGCAACCGACAAAAAAATTTCAATGTTCATCTTGAACTACATCATATGTCAGTATGGTATTCCACATTCTATAGTCACAGATAATGGTGGACAATTCAAGAACAAAGACTTAGATGATCTATGTGCTAAATTTAAGATTACACAACATTGGTCATAAATCTACTATCCTCAAGGGAATGGAAAAGCAGAGGCTTCAAACAAGAATCTATTAAAAATCTTGCATCGCATAGTTAATAAAATAGGAAGAGACTGGCATCTCATGATCAATCCAGCTCTTTGGGACTACAAAACAAGTATCAGAATGCCCACTGGGGCTACACCATTCACTTTAGTTTATGGGTCTAAAGCGGTACTGCCTATTGAGGTTGAAATCCCATCACTAAGAATCATAATGCATGGTCTAGTAACTAATGATGACTACATAGTATCTAGGTTGCAAGAACTTGAACTATTAGATGAGTGCAGACAAACAACATATGATCATCTTAGAGTATATCAGAAGAGAATGTCTAGAGCTTACAACAAGAAAGTCAGATACAAAGAGTTTCAGGTTGGCGATCTAGTCTTGAGAGAAAATCCTAAAAATCAATCACAAAGAGAACACAAGGGGAAGTTTAAACCCAACTAGCTGGGTCCCTTTGTTATCACTGCTACTTTTGGCACTGGTGCCTATCAACTCTCAATGACTAAAGGAGAACAGCTTTGAGAACCAATCAACATTCTCCATCTGAAGAAATTCTACGCCTAAGGCATTCAGTCTTTGCAAAATGTCCTGAAAACAAATTGGAGAAATTCGAAAAAGTCCTTAAAAAATGAGCATCTTGGTGAAAACCTAGCAAATAGGCACATTGATGTATTACAAAAAAATAAAAATAAATAAAAAGTACAAAAAAATTGAAAAAAATGAAAAATACAAAAAAATGAGAAAAAGAAATAGTGCCTTGGTGAAAACTTGGAAACAAATGCCTTGGTAGAAAAAATAGAATCTCTACCAAGATGGTGAAAACCCAGAAAATGGGTGCCACTTGTTTCAAAATGCTCCATCTATCGGTGCAATCTTGGTCTTTCCCAGCATTCAGTCCTGCTTTAGTTTGTACATATTTCCCAGTTTGTTTCCACATTCCTATTTTCAATAAGTTAGTCTGTACACCAATCAGCTCAAGCGTCTGTATCCTATCAATGTTCAAACTTGGGGGCAATCAAAGTCATATCATATGGCCTCCAGTATACCTTAGATGTGTCATATCCAATCAAAGTCCTTTTAAGATTCATCTGAGTTAGTCAATCTATCTCCTCTCCAGAAAGGATTTTACATCTACAACAACGCAATTAAACACCAACACAAACTGAAAATAATCTATGCTTTC
Organism: Chamaecyparis obtusa; assembly: GCA_027943335.1. NCBI lineage: Eukaryota > Viridiplantae > Streptophyta > Pinopsida > Cupressales > Cupressaceae > Chamaecyparis > Chamaecyparis obtusa. Next base: position 367,460 of record BSBK01000667.1, read on the forward strand.
ACATGCTTTTATCTCCTTGTATGCTTACTGATTCGCATTGAGATTTTTGCATATTGTGTTCTTTCGAGTTCTTCGATGATGTCCTTTATAGGATTTAGAGAGTGATGACTGGGGGCATAATCTTTTCTTTATTTTCTGCTTGTATGTGAAAATCTAACAACTTTGGAAATTATGGATTGAAATGGTGTCCATCTGTAAGAGCCTCTATCTTGTATTGGATGGCCATGCATACCTCAACCATTGATACCTAGAAAATTCAAGGAAGTTTGGTCTAACTATTGTCTTTTTTAGTGAGTTCTTACTCCTATGAAATGCAATCTTACCTAAGGATGTGAATGATAAAGGGTCACTACAGGTAATTCACATTAGATTTAGAATGACCTCTTGACTACTTGATGTGTTTGTTATGCAAGGTGTATTCTGGTCATCATGATGTTTATCTTTTGATGCTTATACAAATTGCCATATCAAAATGGACATGATATTCAGGTCATCCTGGCACTTGTGCCTTGATGCTTATATCTAATCTGACATTCTGAAAAAAAAAATCAATATTCATATGTCCATGGTTGTCTATCTAGTGGGTGTTGTATTGATTCTTGTGCATACAAATCAATATTCATATGTCTATAGTTTCATGACTAGTGGGCATTGTATTGATTTATTCAGTTACCTAAAAAGTTCAATGATGACAATAAATCGACACATGATTAGTGACTAAGTACTAGGTCTTAGGTTTGCATTTCATTCTGCATGTCATTTTGCACTTTGCATGATTACATGATCTCACAAATTGCTTGAACACTTCAACAATTCTTCTAAACTAAACTTAAACTTGACAATGAAGAGTTGAATCTCACATGAAGGTTTCCTCACAAAACTGTAAGTAGTCACCATCCTGGGTTAGACGTCCTTTTTGACATAAGACTGAGTACTTGTCTTCATCAATACCTGCAAAACATATCATGTGTATTGTTGCATTTACATTACATATTCATGATCATTCCATCTATTGCATTGCATTACATATATAATCATCATCAAAATCATACATATACATTTCCATAATCAATCACATTTGCATAATATTCATACATATGAAAGAAACCATTGCATTGCATAAATCCATACATACATTCTACACTACTCATAGCATTTACATCACATGATATCATCATAAACCAAAACATGACAAGTACACATGAAGTCATAACCAAAATCTCAATCTCATATCATATGACTTGAACTAGTCAAGGGTGCACTACTAGCACAAAGTACAAAAGAATGACCTCATGTGAGCTATCAGAAGTCAGAATAGTATACATGAACAAAATGGCAAAATATATCAGAATATCTTGATAGATCAGATGTCTACTTGATCCTCTGTATTTGGTGGAGGTGGTGGTGGTGCATCAGGCACTACCTTGGTTTTGGGTGCCCTGGCTCCCTCTGATGCTATCATATACTAAGAGTATGTGGGTACTCTCTGAGCAGTAGGAACAAGAGCAAAATAAGTAGATACATAATAGGTGGCCCTAGAGGTCTAATGTGTCACCTCTATCTGCAATCTTCTGTTCTCTGCTCGGAGCTCAAATTTCTATCTATCTACCTTAGTAAATCACTCCTCCCAATGAGCACTTTGTACCTTTGGGTCCCTGATCTATAATCTAAGTCATCTGATGATATCCTGAGGATTCAGTGGTACACTAGGATCTGCATCTGTTGCAGGCATATCAGTATCTCCAGTTGGCTGCTCAGCAGTCTCTGCTCTTTGCACTTTACGGCACCTAACCTCAGCTCCCAGATCAAAACTAGTATCAACATGTGTAGGATCCAGACCGGCCCCTATATCCTGCTCTGCACCAAGTACCTCATATGCTATACCAACACTACCTAGAGTACCACTCTCTCCTCTAGTCGATCTCCTATGTAAAACAATAGGTCTTCCTGTTGAAGAACTAGAGGGACGAGGTGGTCTCATCTAACCAGATGGTCTCTTTGGAGGTATAAACACTGCTCTTGGCCTCATAGGTGTAGGTTGGGGCATCAGCACCTATGCACCTATATGTCTTTGCCCTCTACCCATCAGAGCACCTGTGACATCCATAGCCTCCTCCATGGAAGTTATCAACTCTATAGGATCTGAAAACCTGTATATGAGATGATCTGTAAGCCATGCAATAAAATTGTCTGTAACCCCAGCATCTAGAACATCTTCCTGCTAGTCCCAATCTCTGCCAACAATACCGTTGTACTCCTGTGTATAAAGGGCATAGGACAATCTAGGGCCCCATCCTAATCTGAGCTCTCTATGTATTCGTGCATAAGCAACATGCTCCTATGGTGCATCCTGAATGATGTTGTATTGCCTCCACACTCTGGTAATAAGGAAGCGCTCCAGCACTGTAGTAGATAGACCAATCAATACCTGACTATGGCAAAAATAGCTAAACTGCTCTCGTGCAGTAGGCCAGGCCTCCATCTATAGATACAGATGCCAAATAACATATGTACTATCATCCAGGTAGTGTCTAAAGTACTCTATATGACCCATGCGCACCTATGTCACATAACCAGAGTATACATATATCACCGGCTCCTGTGGCTAGCGCTGACCCTGGCATTCTGGTCTACATATTGGGATATGCTCCCAGGCCCATATCTAAAGAACCAATGCACTAGAAGCAAAAGACTTGCCCTCCTAATACACGATATCATGCATCTCAAAGAATATGTGAGCCAACATACATTGACCACAACCCAACTCAGAAGGAGTGGCCATCAATCGTGCAACCATTAGGGCCCAACCCATCAAGAGACCATTCTGCTAACGGTCAGACATAATAATGCCTCCTATCATACTAGTAATAATGCACTCTAATCTATGGGTCTTCCCATAGCGCTGCACTAATGTCTCCCAGGAATATGAACCAGTAAGCTATGTATCATCTCCAAACAATCATCTGAAGGCATCTAATCCAGAGTTCCCCGAACTCACATAATCTGGATGAGGACCATGGAATGGAATGCGCAAAATCTTGTACATGTCCTCTGGTGTAACAGTAATCTCTCCTATAGGGAGGTGAAAGGTCTGGGTCTCTGAATGAAACCTCTCAAGCAAAGCAATCAACAATCTATGGTTCACCCTAATCTCAGGCAACTGAATTAGATACTCGAAACCACAGGTAGCTAGATGTACCCTCATAGGGTCTAGAAGAGAAATGCATAATCTCTGAGTCAGAGGATGAGAGATGCGCACATGAATGTCAGGATATATGACCTACACATAACAGAAATAGGGAATCCTATCAGTAATTGGTTGAAGTACAAGTTAAATAGCACAGAAATTCAAAAGTTCACTATCTCAGAATGTGCATTAAAAGCTCAGCAATCAGCCTAAGGAATCAGAAAATCAAATATTTTGGCCTAAAGAGGAGTTTTAAGCTCACTGTTTTTCATACGACAACACAATCTAGCATCAAAATGCAAACAAGTTTTAACAAGGTCTCATATGACAAACCATGGTTATATGACTTTCTATGTCTTACCATACGACATATGAGGGACCCGACAAAACATCGTACAACTCTTGGGTCCCTCTCAAATGAGTTTTATGGGGTTATGATATGACAATCTACAGGTAATTGAAAATTCGTACAAGTCACGAAGGACAGTCGTACGAGTTTCCATGCATGCGAGAATTGAAAATTCAAAACGTATGAAAAATAACCTAAAAATGCTACAAACATGCAAAAATGGAATTTACAAAGAGGCACAGAGGTCCACTTACTAGATGTCCATACTGCAGAGGCCGCTGATGTCTCCGGCTGCGCTCAAATTAGTGGGAAGTGATAGGTACCTTCATCTCAGCCATTTTCTCACTCAAAGGGCTCCACAAGGTTTCAAAAGTCAAAAGTGAATAATGAATTGAAAATGACCCCTTTGGTCCTTATATAGCTTTTGACCAAATTTTCAAAAGTGCTCCATTTTCCACGAAAAGTGCACCCCTGGCTAATTTTGACGTTCTAAACCCATTTTTGGGATCAAAATCGAAATCTGAGATCATTTACTATGTCAAAATCACAATTTAAAATTTTTGAACCCAGGACGATCGACTGCTTGCATAATCGACCTTCAATCATCACAGAAATCCAAAATTCAACTTAACTAATTATCTTACATCAAACTATCAAAATTTCAAACTTGGTCAACCATAGTCAACTCATGGTCAAACCTAGTCAAACTTGGTCTCTAGGACCTCCAAATGATGTAGAATATGTTCTTCAATGTGTATAACCAATTCTCAAATCAATTAATATGCTTCTAAACCATTTAACGTTGACTTTTCTTGTCAAGTTTCAATTTTCATCCCGAAGGGGGCATAGTATTGCACATCATTCAAGTCTATAAATCTAAATCTGTAAATCAAATATTTCCTCAGTGATCAAGACAACAACCACGTCTATTTATTGATTAATCTAAAAATTCCTTGTCACTTGGGGAAAATCTATCATTTCTTGGGGCATATCAGATTCATTGAGATCCATATCAATCTGATATCCTAAATCTATCTTGTAAACTGTATCAGCTTTTTGTAACCATTAGTTCATTAGTGTTATTTCATTGTTTCTTCATAATTGATGGGTTCAGAATGTGATACCACTATGATTCTTTTGGGACAATCAGGTCTGGAATCGGTCACTCACTTCTTCGCAATCATAAGGTTTAGAATCGGGCATTTTGGCACTTTTTTGTAATCACCGGTTCATTGCTGTTATAGTTAACATTATCTTTGGTCAATCAGGACCTAAATCTTACATCTTTAAATCTTTCAATCAGTTTCTATCTCGAAATCAGTTAATCTCTCAAATTAGTTTCATACATAAAAAAATAGACTATTCTTTGAACCACTACGCTTCACACAGTGATTCAAAGAGGGGCAAAATGTAATACCCCAAAAATGGGCTATAGGTTCATTAACCTCCTACATCTTCAATTCAAACGAAATTGACATCAAAGTCCTAACCTAAGGCACATCTACACATTATCGAATCCTAATTGATTATCCTAAATTCTACATCAAAGAATATTCCTAGCAATATTCCTATTTTCTTAATTATCTTTGATTTAATAATTATTTGGCGATAAATCCTACTTATCCTAAAGTTTGATTAATTGAATATTTTGAATATTTAATTAATCAAATTTAATACTGCCACTTAATTATTTAATTTAATTTAATTCTATTTATTCCTAAATTGTATTATTTAATTTTGACAATAAATCTAAAATCTCATGACTAATTGATTAAATTCTCATTTAATTAATTCATGTCAAATTGTTAATATTTAATAATATAGTTTTTGAATAAAAGTTTGATTTAATAATTGATTAACCCATAAATCAGTTATTTTAAATTCAAAATTAGTTAAGTTGAGAATAAATCACTTTATTTTTAAATTAATTCAAAATAAATCATGCACAATCAGAAAAGCAAGCAACTAGAAATTAACAATCAATTTTAAATTTAAACTCAACATTTGATGATGAGTTGAAATTTGATCTAAAACTCTATTTTGAGTTAAACACTGCTTTTGCATGATTTTTTAGAGTTAATTATCTCTGATTTCTTGATAACTCAAAAATCAACCTGAGTTTATCAAGAGTGATTTATGGCTTTTCTCATGCATCCTTAAGCCTTGGATTTCTATAAAATCAAGGCTCAGCTCTTCATAATTATCAACACTCAAATTTGCACAATTACTCTAGCGAATTGGTGATTGAAGGATTAAACACTTGCGACAGATGATTTGTGAGATCTTTCATTGTTGATCATAGTTTTGCAATAGTTTTCATATCATAGCATTCATATTCATTCATGTCATTCTTAGATTAAATCTGCATTCAATTTCATTCATCTAGCTTAGATTCATACATTTTTTCATATTATTGCACAGAAAATACAAAAACATAGAATAATCTGCATTCATACAGTTTTTCATTCTTTTTCATTCAAATCCTTCATTTAGGTGTTGCATTGTCACTGATCTCAATTTCAATCTAAGAACATCATACTCACACCTACTAGAAGGCAGTAAATCGCCTAGTTAGCAGAGTTTCATTTACTTGTAAGATTTTGATTTTTGCTAACCTCTAATGTTTTACTGAAGTGTTGTGTCCACAGCTAGGTACAAAATTCACACACATAGATGTCCCCTTTGAGTTAGGACAACCCCTATACTTTCTCTGGAAGAATCACATTCAACAACAAAAGGTAAAGAGAAATCTGGAATTGCAAGCACAGGGCATGAACTCATTACCTCCTTAAGCTTATCAAATGTTTTTTGTGCCTCTTCTATCCAAATAAAGGCTTCTTTCTTTATCAAATCAGTCAAGGGGGAAGCAAGCTGAGAAAATCCTTTGGCAAACCTCCTATAGTAGCTACACAACCCAAAGAAACCTCTCAACTATGTAAGATTAGTAGGTGGAGGCCAATCCAAAATTACCTGAATTTTTTGTTGATCAACCTATACTCCTTTAGAACTTATAATATGTCTGAAATATAGGATCTCACTCAAACCAAACTCACATTTAGATAACTTAGCATAGAAGGATTGCTGCTCCAAGATTTCCAAAATAGTGTCTATGTGCTCTAGATGCTCTTTCCATGTTTTACTATAAATCAAGATATCATCAAAGAACACCAAAATAAATTTTTGAAGATGCTTATTGAATACCTTATTCATACAAGATTGGAATGTTTCTGGTGCATTAGTGAGGTCAAATGGCATAACAAGAAATTCAAAGTGCCCATAGTGACATCTAAAAGCAGTCTTTTCCACATCTTCCTTCCTCATGCAGATTTGATGGTAACCTGATCTTGAGTCAATTTTTGAGAAGTATACAACACCATGTAACTCATCAATGAGTTCATCTATGTGTGGTATGGGATACCTATTTTTTATGGTCTTCTTGTTTAGAGCCCTGTAGTCTATACACATTCTCATTGTACCATCCTTTTTCTTCACAAGTACCACAGATGATGCAAATGGACTAGAGCTAAGCCTTATGAATCCCATGTCTAGGAGTTCCTTAATAGTTTTTTCTATTTCTTCCTTGTAACCTCTTGGATGGCGGTATGAAGTGGTTATAACTAGTTTGGCACCCTATTCTAACTCTATAACATGCTCAAAACCTCTATCTGGTGGTAATCTCGGGGTTAAATCATTGAAAACTATACTATGCTTATCAAGGATATTTTGAATTTCAAAATGGAAATTACCTTGATTCTTTGAAGAGCTTGTTGGGTGGATTATGACTCATGTTGTCCATGCTACTTGTCCTCTTTGAAAAGACCTCTCCATCCTCTTTCAAGTGACCACCCTAGGTGCTCCATTCGATAAGCCTCTCAATAAGACTTCTTTCCTATTAGAGTGAAATTAAAACTCCATAGTTTGATGGTTCACGTAATAGCCTCCAATAGAGTGCAACCATTGAACACCCAATACAAGATATGTTTCCCCAATGCCAACAACATAGAAGTCATCACATAGCTCATAATCTCCTAAAGTCATCCTGAGTTGTTTCACCACCCGTGTGCAAGGCATAGTGAATCCATCAGCTACAGTAACATTGAATCCCTCAAAATATTCTTCTTTAAGCCCTCTTTTCATGACAAATCCCTCATCAATAAATTTGTGATTTGCCCCACTATCAAGAAGAATTTTCAACCTTTTCCATGATAGTACCCCTTGAATTCAAAAGGGACGGTATCTTGGGACTCCTGATAATGCTGCCAAAGTGCCACCCTTGCTGATTTCTTTTTCTTTCTCTTCTTCTTCCTCCTCCTTAGTGTCATGAAATTCCTCATTCTCATCTGAATCAGATTCTGAAGCAACCTCAATATAGTGCACTTGACCTTTCCCTAAACATCTATGTCCTGGAATCCATGGCTCTCTACAAGTGAAACAAAGCTTTTTCCTTCGTAGTTCACTCCTAGTCTCTTCATCTACCTTCTTTTTTCCTGCATTTGTTACATTCTTTGGTGGTGGTGCTGGAAAAGTCTTTTTCTAAAAATTTCCCTTGTGTTGCCAAAGATTTGGGAGTTTTTGATTAGTGACTGGTTTCACAGGCACACAAGTTTCAAGCTACAAACTTATTTTGATAGCTTCCTATAAGGTTGAGGGTGAGAAAGTCTTAACCAAGCCCTTAACAAAATCTTCCAAACCATCAAGAAAAAGATAAATAATCCTCTTTTCACTCATATTAGGTACCATAATAGCCTTTTGTTGAAATTATTCTACATACTCATTAACTGATTTGGTTTGTCTCAACTTTGATAATTCTTTAAAATACTCTTCATCATCCTTGAGATCAAATCTATCTATCACTCTTTGACTAAAATCATCAAATGTAGTTACTTGATCATGACCTTGAGTAGTCATTCCATGATACCACCAATCATAGGCTGCATCTTCCAAGTGTAGACTTGCAAATTGAAGGACATCACTCTCCTTCATGGGGTTAAGAAGGTCTATAATTTTTGTAGCCATGCTCTAGTAGAAATTTTGTTTGTTCCATCAAAATTAGGTGTTGTAAACTTGCTTATTTTATTTTTGAGTTCTCTTCCACTTATGTCCTGCTCCCTCCTATACTCTTTATTGGGCATCAAAGTGTTCATCATATCCACATATTCTCTGAAAGGCACTAAACTATGAAAGTCGTCATCTAAGCCATTATAAGTAGCGCTCAATGCAATCAAGTTACCTGCAACCTCTTCCATAGGATTAAGGGATGGATTTGGTACCACTAGCTCATCTGCAGGTAACAAAATAGTTTTTATTGATTTATAGGGTGTGGGTTTCAAATTTCTTGGCTCCTCTAAAGTGATCCCTCTCTCATTAGTAGATACAACTCCTTGGATTTTTTCTGTCAATAACTGCAAAGCCTCTCTAATTTCCACCAAACTATCCACTGTTTGCTTTTGAGTGTTCTAGATGTCTTGGAAGAATTTTTTTGCCATCTCATCTGGGTCAGTCATTCTTGTTTCTTCCTTGGATTTTGTACTTTTATTTCTAACTAGAGGTTTGATCAAAATTTCTTTATTATTTTCTCGCTGCAAATATCTCTTTTCTCTTTCACTCGGTTGCATGCAAACTTCTACAAACCCTCAGACTGGAAAGATCATATCTCTGATACCACTGTAATGTCCCCTTTCTGATTTTATATCATATTTAAATTTTCTTATCATATTTTTAATCAAACAATTGACACTTCAAAAGATTATGCAATTTCTCAATAATACCCAAATCGGGTATGCTCAAAATAATGCCAAAAACTTCACAACTTCACATATTATTGATAAATTCTGAAAATAGACATTTTTACCTAAATTTTTCCAGAATAATGGCCTACAAAATGGCACTTCTAGATCTATAAAGATCTTACACAACAGCCCCAAAATGGAGTTCAAATACAATGCTCATCGGGCTTCAAAAATAACACAAAATAGCCTAGAAACACCATAAAACACTAACAATCTATCACATAAGTAGAATCACGACCCAAGAGATATATTTAGTTTTATTTTAATAGAAAAATGGCTGTAATATAGTAGCAATCCAAACTGATATGAAAAACTCAACTGGAAATACCAAAATCTTACAACAAAACACACCTGAAGACTCACAAATTTGAACTATTCAGCACAAGGGAAAACTTCACATGAGCTTGCACATGGAATGGCCTCAAACTCCCATCCTTAGCCTTCTTGGAAACCTAAAAACTCCCATTTTTGGGTCTCCTGCTCCACAGGTTTGGCAGCCTCTGAAGAACAACAAAGAAATGAGCAAAAATCAAGTTCAAGAATGAGCCTGAAATGCCTCCAAACCCCTTTAAAAGAGAGCATAACCCTAACTCACAACCAAGAGGGGTGAATAAGACATATTTTAATAATATTTAACATTTATTAATCCATTAGCTTCCAAATATTAGCCCCCTTTCCTGAAACTTTACTTTTTGACCCTGCCGACCTTAGCAAAAATTATTAATTTTAATTATTTTTGAAAAGGGGACATGACATTTTTTGTGATGATAATCAAAATAGTGGTTGTCTTTCCACCATTTAGGCTTGATCTCAAGATCATAGGGTCTTGAGTTGTCAAGAAAAGTAATAATCTGATTAGCCAAAAAGCATCTTCAGAGTATTTTCAATTGATTCTCTGAGAGGAATAAATTTTCTCTTAGGCTTAGAAGCCCAAGGATTATCAGTTTTAGCTTTCACAACAACATATAGATTGAAATATTGCTCTTTAGAAGTGGTAGACTTTGAAGTTTAGCCATGATTCCTCCATTGAAGACATCCTTAGTCTTGTTCTATAATTTGTTCTTGTCCTTGCTATGCTGGTTGTTAGAAGAGGATTTGGATTGGAGAGTTATATCACCCTTATGAACGAGGACATCCTCTATGTGAATAGATGATTCAAACAATTTATCAAATGAAGCATGAGTTTTCATTTGTAATGCATAATTCATTTGAGGAACTACAGAATTGATGAATATGCCAATCTTTTCGGTCTTAGGAATCTGTTGAGGATAGCATGAGTATTTATTTTGCCATCTTTGAAGGAAACTTACAAAGGACTCACCTTGACATTGTTTGATGTTGCAAAGGTCAAGCATGGTGATAGCATGTTGGATATTGTGGGAGTATTGCTAAATAAATCTTTGCACTAGTTGGTCAAAATATTTGAGAGGAGGAGATAGTTTAGTGAACCACTCCATAGCTTGACCACTAAGACTCCTAGGAAAGAGTCTCATAAGATAGGTGGGTTCACGCAAGAACTCCATGCTGAGTGCACAAAACTCCCTAATATGATCCTGAGGGTCTCTGCTACCATCATAATTTTCATACTTAGGAAACTCAACCTTTCAAGGAAAAGGTGGCATGTGTAGATCTTTCTCAAAAGTAAATGAGCATATATCCTCAAGAGAAAAGGATATGCTTGGTTGTTCTTTCTCTTTTTCCAAGCATTGCATGTGTTTCATCATCTCTTCTATATATTTCCTCATTATTTCCATTTCAAATGGTTCCTCTTTCTTAATCAGATTATCAACATCAATTTTGTGAGGTATCTTAACTCCTTGTGAGGCTAGATGCAAGAAGTATTGATCTTTTTTTTGAATAAATGTCAACTTCATGAGTCTTTATAATCATTAATCTTGTTGAAACTACAAGATGTCTTCTTTAGTTATTTTGTTACTTGAATCACCACCTTGTGAGCCATGTGATCCAGGTCTAGTATGTTGAGAGTCGTGTTGTGATCCATGTATAGAGTTGTGATGCTCTTTCATTTTCTTGTCCAAAGTGCTTATCACCCAGTTGTTTTAGGAATTCCCCAATCCTCTTGTTTTGATCTTCCATGATTGGAGTGTAAGAAACAATATGTGCCAATCTAGGAGAGGCTAAGGTAAATTCCCTAGAGATGTTAGCAAAAGGTTTGAAACCCCAAGGTATAGGACCTTCTTTAGTTGAGCTGTCAAAGATAGCTTCGAGTTGCTTTCCTTCACGGATCTGAGATCTAGTTGTGACCGACATGAAAGAAGATTGTCAAAATCCAAGTAGGATGACTTAGGATGACTTGATGTTCAAGCTAGGTAAGTAAAAGTGTTCACTTGTCCAAAGTGTAAGAATGTAAGAGATATAACAAAGATAACTTGCCACAAGATGTCCAAGATGTGGGTAGATCCCTATGTATGACACTTGTGAACAAGAAAGAGATAGGATAGAGCATCCAAGAGAGTTGATCAAAGAGATGGTGGACAAGTGAACATTCTACTAGCCAAGAATGTATTCAAGAGACCAAAGTAATCTTTCCTAGCTAGAGGCAATTCTTAACATGTTGGAATATACCAAATAACAAGATGAGCTAAGGATAGCGATGGAGAAGCAATGTTGACAATGTTCAAGCTTAGTTCGAGAGTTTAATTCAAAGGATTGCAAGGTTTATTGACAAGTTTGGAACATTTCCTAAACAAGACTTGTTTTGAAAGCAATAGTGTGAACAAGCAATAGTCTTCAGACAATCCAACAAGGGACAAAGAAACCTTGTGGATACAAGCATATGTGAGGTCTTGGTAAGGTGTCAAGTATATCAAGTGTATGTTCAACAAAAGTTTTCACAAGTCTTAGCACAAGAAAGCACATCAAACAAAACTACCTAAGGTCAAGCGGGAAGTGTTTCAACCATTGCCCACAACTTGGTACTCCTTCATCTCACACAAATTGATGTTGGTTTTGTTATGGATTTGCATCCAAGGGAGCACATATGGTGAGTATCTTGGGGTGATCCAGGTAAATTCCACTAGGATCAATCCTTGTAGAAAGGAATTCACATGGCCAAAAAGGATAGCCTATAAGTCCTAAGGTGTTTAGTAAAGATCTTCATTCATGTCTGTCCCTTGTAGTTCAGCAAGAAAAATTAAGGCCTATACCCCTACAAGCACCCAAAATGAATAGTATCACAAGAAATATTTAGACCTCTTGGCCTTATAAAAAGTGAATGTACTCCCCTTGTAGTCTTGTTAACAAGATTTAGACCAAGAAGGCCCTACAAGCACCCAATCAAGTGTAGTCTTGCTTAGCAAGATTTAGGAAACTAGGCCCTACACATGAAGAAGCATTAGGAGTAGAAAATACCAAGTCTTCCCTCTCTTTGGATTGAAGGAAGATTTTGATTATAGTGGGATGGAGAATCCAGGTTCGTGTGTTCCCCACTTGGGTCGTTCCCAAAAGATTTCTCTCTTGGTAGGCCCTCTAAAGGTAAATGCAAGAAAGAAATGGATAGCTAGTAGAGGTCTATATTTTCTTATTTTTCATGAGGAAAAGAGCATACTCTCCTACTACATAGTGTCTCCCAAACACATCAAGCACATGTTCATTTACCCAAGACTAATTGCAAGTGATCAACTAAGTACGTCAAGATTTATGATTGTCCAAAAGGAAAAGAGCATATTCTCCTACTACTCAATCAATACAAAGACAAGAAGCCTTATAGTTAATCTACGTACCTAGAAATCAAATGTAAGAAAATGCAAAGTTAATTTGTATCTCCAAGACAACTTACAAGACAAATAACATTAGTAGTTTCAAGATTGAGTCTTTGACAAGTGTCCTACATTAAAAAACATTAGTAGGCATGACGATATTGAGCTCTTTTGACAAGTAAAAACCCTACAAAACCACAAGTTAGGGCATAAAAAGTATGCAAATGGAATCAATAGCCCTGCAAGCTCACTTATTAGTTGTTAAAAAACTAGAGATTATGAAAATGTAAGAAAAATCAATCAACCTCAAATAAAACTCGGACTGTGACAGAAATAAAATATGGGCAACAATTAATCTAGTCTATCAGAAAATCGTACAATAGACCATAAAGAAGCATAATGATATTTCAGCTCAGAATGATATACCTTACAAAGGCTGGATGAAATTTCTCCATGAAGCAGGCGATATTTCTCTAAGAGACAAAATGATATTTTAGAAAATGCAAAGTTTCATTTGGCAGTATGCTAGCATGTCACCTAGGTATAGAATGAAGTGTCGTATGACTCTTTAACCTATAAAATCAAAGTGATGAACCTATGACAAAATAAAAATAAAAAAATGCAAGAAATAGAGATAAATTTGAGAAACCAGCCCCACAGTGGGTGCCAAAAATGTGTGATCAAAAGTGTGACACACTTCTATGGACCATTACGCTTTAGAGAATCCATGAAAGAGGAAATCTCAAGAAGTGGCTCATAGCTTCCTTGTTGAAGCGAGTTTAATCCTTCTCATGATGCTCATCAAATTGGCATAGAGGATTAGTGACTTGACTACTCCAAAATGAAGATTCAAAGTGCAAGAAATGAAGCTAAGAATGCAAGAGTGCAAGCTAGAATGAAAGATTAAGCTAGAATGTATGCAAGAAACTAGTAATCTAGAATGAGAATGCAAGATCTATTCTATTGAAGCAATGTAAGAAAGAAACTAGATTAACAATGCAAGATTAAGCTAGAAATGAAGCTAAGCTAAGAAATGAGAGCAACCAAGAGCTAAGAATTCAAATTAGCAAAATTATTCTAAGAATGCAAGAGAGATAAAAATGCTTAGAAATTAAGATGCAAGAATGCCAAAAAAACAAGATGGAATTTAGAATGCAAAGGAGTGGACCCTTGACCCAAGGAAGAGCTTCCTTTTAAAAGAATTGCCTCAAGAATGGATGGCTAAGATTAAGAGGCAAAATTATGTGTGGATGAGATGAAGAGGAAAGAGGAGATGCAAGGTTAGGTAGAGATGAGTGGTGAGGATTAAGATGCAAAAGGGAAACGTTAGGTCTAGAATAAGACAAAATAGCAATTTGAACAACACAAATCCCTTTTAATTGATAATTAATCAAGATTAAGTGTGTGCACAAATGTGATTGTGTTATTTTAATAAAAGTTTAAAAACTTTATATTAAAAGTAATATTATAGTGTTGGTACCCATATAGACCCCGGTATTTAAACTTTCGGTGTAGGGTCTTGAACCTCTTTGAACTAAGTTCAAAGCAGTTCAAAGTGGTTCAATTTGTTGAAGCAGGTTTAAATGGTTTACTTTGAGACATCTTGGTGCGAGGTTCAGCAAGCTCAAAGACAGGTTCGGAGATTCAGTGACCTTGAGTCTCCATTCGAAATGAAAGTCCATGATATTCAAATTGTTCCTAAGAGGATTCAAAGGTATGTCTGAGGTCCTTGTTTCATGTAAGTTCTATGGTCAACCCTAGTACAATTAGTTTAGTCAGGGTGAAGAAGCTCAAGTGTCATTGTTAGTTCATGGATGTGCTCAGATTTCAAATTTTTGAATTCAGATAAAGGGAATCAAAATTGAGGTGAATATCTTGATACGAAAATTGAAAATGATGATGCTCATTTGGTCCTTCTAAGCAAAAAAGTAAGAAATGCTCAACAAAGTTATGTAGATCCAATGGTTCCATATTCATTTCAAAAGTCGATGTAAACATCCAGGGGAGACTATAAAACCTTCAAGAAGAATTTTGAGCTTGAATATGTTTGTATGGCAAGTAAGCATGCATTACAAGATACTAGTCAAGTTGTTTGATTGAAGGCTTACCTATAGACATTCAAACAAGACCAGTGGTGATGATTGACAAAATATCAATGCAAGAATATAGTAATAGAATAGAGCCAGGTACCTATAGTTTGTATTCAAGAGGTCTATTTAAAGAAAGTACATAAAGATTTTGAGAATGAAGCTCCAAGTCATCTAAATATCCCCACCAATATTATAGAAGATGATGACACTCATAAACAAACCATGGAAACTCATCATGTAGAAAGTATTGAGGATGCTCAAGTTCAAGGAATAATTTGGTGCACAGATCATCGATGGTGACTACACGGGCTGGAGAAGTAATAGATTGATTAATTTGTAAAATGCCAAAATGATCATAGTTTTGATGCCTAGCAGTGCACTGTCGTTGATGAACAATTATCATCTTAGATTATACATGGCAGTCAGATCTTCTACACCCGATTTGAAAGAATGCATCTCATTTGATCTGATATGTGCAGAATTGGCTTGCATTTCCTGAGCATACCTTCTTGTATCTAGTGGCCTCATGACAGGGTCATGATCAAATTTTTTAATGTTGCCATACTTGTAGGCCCGCTTTCTACATTTTCAAGATAATGGAGGCTCGAGGGAGGTTGAGATAAACAGACATATATTTTTGGTCATCAATGACATATGTGCATGAACTTGGAAGTGTAGAAATTCCCTTCATTGTGTGTCATCATTCTTTCCCTAATTAGACTATAAACCCGAACACCCATACTTTTCTAGTGATGTTAAGAGCTTCAACATCATGGAATATCCTCTTGTTCATTATGCATGTATGTTTGGCCTGAATGTTGCCCTCACTATTTGTTTGCACAGCAAATATACTGAAAGTAATTACTATGTGCTTGAGTTTTATTTTCCAGTTACTTGTAATGACATTTCAAAACAGCAACTTCTGTTGAAGAAATTGTCTACTACCATACAATTAATGTGCAGGATTTTGAGATCTGTAATTGTTAAATTGAATAGCAATGGAAATAATGATGACCATTGCAAAAAATCTGAATGGCATGATTTTGCATCAGGTAGTATTTCTGATACAGGCTTTGAAGAAATTCATTTAGATCCCAAATTAACTTTTGCTGAGGGCTTGTTTGGGAACACACAATACAGTAGAGGTGAAATAATTGGATAGGACTAGCATCAACAATCATTACAGAGCAGTGCTGGGAAAAAGCTTCAAGATCGACAGCATGGAATCTCTAGATGGCCATCACGGAAGATCAACAAGGTGAAACGATCTTTGAAAAAGATTGAAAGTGCTATTAATTCTGTATAGGGTGCAGATGTGCAGTGAGACTCCATCTATTTATGGGCATTGAGTTGTTTCTTTGCCTAAAGCCCTGTTCATACTCCGTATCACATTCTCCAAAGGAATGGTCTGCAGATACAATTTAAAATAGATGATATTGGAATTAAAGGAAATTGCAAATCATCATCAGAAACATCCCAAACCTGCAAGGAAGCATCAGCTCAAAACTGAATAATAGGGATAAATTCAGAATAAAACTCTCTTCTTTTTAATTTAGATCCACATGTGTATCAATTTTGAATTACTTGAAGTTGTTCCCTTGATTTGTATGATGCTTATGGAGATGTCGAATCTGCATACAAAGTTATTGGAAGTCTGGAAAATATGTTCTTGTAATTACGCCTCTTCTCACTTATTGGAGATATGATTAAATCATTCCAAAGATTTCATATCCATGATATCATGCTAAGGAGCAATGTGTTTTTCTTTTCCCCTCAATAATCCAATTGCCTAGACAGGCCCGATAAGCATCGTTGTGACTTTTCAAGAATATATAATACATCAAACCTCATGATTAAATTGCAACTTTAATAACATATGTTATAAAGTTGTAATGTTTGATTATTGCAAAGGATTTAAAATGATATGTTGTTGGGTGATGGGAATATAGGAAAAAAACTAAAGAAGAAGGAAATGTAATGGAAAGAATCAGTTACAATAACTGAAAAGTATCACCCAAGTGGAAAATATTAAAAAAAAATGACAGAGAAAAGGGGTTCCATTTTTTTTAGATTTTTCTCAGAAGACTTTGAGCTTCAACAGAATAGGAGCTATGAATATAGGGTAGAGGGGAGGCTTTTCTTTTCTAGATCCTTTGTGCTATGGGAGGGGGAGTTTCTTCTATTGTTTTCGTTTGTAGTTGTAAAGGAGGGAAAGTTATGGTAATCAGAATGTTCATTCAGACTTTGAGCTTAGTGACATATGCATATATTTGTCAATGCATAGTGCAGTTTAAGATTTTATGCTCAAACTTTGATGTATTGATTACTTTGTGAGTTGGTACATCGATTGCCCTGTGTCATTACTTGTTGTGTGTTTTGAATTATCATTCTTTTCATCCGAGTTTAGTTTCTTTGAAAGTTATGTTTTTTTTTAATCTTTGAAATCTAGAGAACTTTGTGTGTTTTGATTCTTTTAGTTCCTATTGTAATCTCTTTGTAAACATTCCTCCATACCTAAGAGTATGTCGAGAGAACCTTTAAGTACTTTATGGTAAAAGTACATATGTATTGTTCTATTTTCATTGCAAATTCATTGAATATCATTCATAAGGGAGTTGTACCTTTCAATTCAGAGAAAATCTATCAACCTAATGATAGATTATCCAACTATTGGTATCAAGTTGTTTCTCGCAAATTCAGGCATTTGAGAGTTAAATTGAAAAGGACAATCTATTTACCAATAGATTTTTGGTGACTCTACTGGGGAGTGGAATCAAAGATTAGTGCTAAATTCATTTCCTCAATTTGTATATTATATATGTATATGCAGGCTTGGCGACTCTTTTAATTCGTCATGTAGACTAGAAAGAACATGATCAACGAAAGGCCTAATCCTACTCTTATGGAAATCTATCCAATGCATGACAAAGTGTTAAGCAAGTTCTTGCATAGTTTCAAAGAAAGTATCTCTCAGGCTGTTAGAGAAAATATCAGTCTGGAAGATGATCATGCAAGCACTCTTTATTGGAGAAGTCTCTGTGCACTGTTCCACAAACTCAAGGATCTGAAGGAGTATGAAGAAAAGGTGGTGAGGCTAAAAGAAGAGTTGACAGTCGATGATGAGGAACCTCTGGTAATATCATCTTATTTCATCTCTCACAACTATGCAGTTTTTAATGAACATGATGGTACTTAAGGTAACATAGATAAAGGTGCTCCTAAATCCTTTTTCTCTCCAGATTTAGAAAGTTTCAGATTTGAAAGTGATGATAATCATCTTGCTTCGAAAGTTCCCATTTATGAAAAATTTCACAGTAACATGTTACAGGAGTTTGAATGTTTTGTTTTTAATGAGAAGGCTAAAAGTAACCTGTCCCATTGTGAAATTGGTGGTCAGCCCATTGAAAAGTCTTGGCAATCTAAAAATGAAATTTGAGGTTGTGATGAGGTAAAGATATCTTTGGCTAAAGCATCTCATGCTGAAATTTTGTTTGAGAAAAGGAGGTATGAAGATGACTTCCAACCTATTGGTGACTCAGCTGGTGTGTTGAAGGATGCCCTTCTCAATGAAGAAGAAGACATTATACACAAATTTCTATCATCGCTCAAACTAGATCATTTCTCTTGGAATGATTCAGGTATCCATCCAAATCAAGTTGAAAATGAAACACCGATAAATAAATCCTCTTTTCATTCCTCTATATGTAGTTTTGTTGATTTGGGTTATGGAAGTAATGCTAGAAAGTGTGATGACACTTTGGGAGAGAAAAAAAATAGAATGCAAATGGCGAGTCTTGATGACAACATTTTTGAATATCGTGCACCCTTTCTTGAAGAAATTTCTACAGTTTATTTTTTTTAGTTTGAAATGAAATCTAGCCTAATGAATGTGGAAGATCAATCCTTGGGGGAAAAAGAATGCTATGATGAATTATGGTTGTTTAGGAAGGAGTACTTGGTCATCATATTAATATGTGCCTTTAGCTTGAGGTTTGGCATTGAAGAAGTTGCTAGTAGGCAATGGTTTGGAGTTGCTCCAGTGAGACATGACTTGCTGCTGTGGAAAGGATCCTATTTCTCCCAGCCAGTAAATGGATTCAGGTGACCTTTTCTTGTTTCTTCCTACCTTTGTATATATTGTAAATATTCTTTTGGTGTGCATAGTGTTAGTTGGAATAATGTACAAGCTTCGAGCTTGCTAGTAGTTTAGGTGTTTAGGTTTGTTTGCTTTGCCCTGCTCCCCTCCACCCTTATGCAAGAAACTCCCGATTTTCCTTTTCTTATTGACTCTATTTTCCCAATGGATAAGGCACTTATCTTTTCCTAGAGATTGTTGGAATTCTCTATTTTTGTGCCAAAAATAGTCCCACAATTAGAGCCCATGTTGGTACCCATATAGACCCTGGTATTTAAACTTTCAGTGTAGGGTCTTGAACCTCTTTGAACTAAGCTCAAAGCAGTTCAAAGTGGTTCAATTTGTTGAAGCAAGTTTAAATGGTTTACTTTGAGCCATCTTGGTGTGAGGTTCAGCAAGTTCAAATTTTGCAAAGTTTTGGTGATTTCACTTCAAAGACAGGTTCATAGATTCAGTGACCTTGAGTCTCCATTCGAAATGAAAGTCCATGATATTCAAATTGTTCCTAAGAGGATTCAAAGGTATGTCTAAGGTCCTTGTTTCATGTAAGTTCTATGGTCCACCTTGGTACAATTAGTTCAGTCGGGGTGAAGAAGCTCAAGTGTGATTATCAGTTCATGGATTTACTCGCATTTCAAATTTTTGAATTCAGATAAAGGGAATCAAAATTGAGGTGAATATCTTGATAGGCAAATTGAAAATGATGATGCTGATTTGGTCCTTCTAAGCAGAAAAGAAATGGCATGCTCAACAAATTTATGTAGATCCAATGGTTCCATATTCATTTCAAAACTCGATGTAAACATCCGGGGAAGACTACAAAACCTTCAAGAAGAATTTCAAGCTTGAATATGTTTGTATGGAAGGTGAGCATGCATTACAAGATGCTAGTCAAGTTGTTTGACTGAAGGCTTACCTACAGACATTCAAACGAGACCAGTGGTGATGATTGACAAAATATCAATGTAGGAATATAGTAACAGAACAGAGCCAGGTGACTATAGTTTGTATTCAAGAGGTCTATTTAAAGAAAGTATGTAAAGAGTTTGAGAATGAAGCTCCAAGTCATCTGAATATCCCCACCAATATTATAGAAGATGATGACACTCATAAACAAACCATGGCAACTCATCGTGTAGAAAGTATTGAGGATGCTCAAGTTCAAGGAACAATTTGGTGCACAGATCATCGATGGTGACTACATGGGCTGGAGAAGTAATAGATTGATTAATTTGTAAAATGCCAAAATGATCATAGTTACGATGCCTAGCAGTGCACTCTCGTTGATGAATAATGACCATCTTAGATTATACATGGCGGTAAGATCTTCTACACCCGATTTGAAAGAATGCATCTCATTTGATCTAATATGTGCAGAATCGGCTTGCATTTCCAGAGCATACCTTCTTGTATCTAGTGGCATCATGACAGGGTTGTGATCAAATTTTTTAATGTTGCCATACTTGTAGGCCTGCTTTCTACATTTTCAAGATAATGGAGGCTCGAGGGAAGTTGAGATGAACATACATATAGTTTTGGTCACCAATGACATATGTGCACGAACTTAGAAGTGTAGAAATTCCCTTCGTTGTGTGTCATCATTCTTTCCCTAATTAGGCTATAAACCCAAACACTCATACTTTTCTAGTGATGTTAAGAGCTTCGACATCATGGAATATCCTCTTATTCATTATGCACTTATGTTTGGCCTAAACGTTGCCCTCGCTATTTGTTTGCAGAGCAATCATACTAAAAGTAATTACTATGTGCTTGAGTTTTATTTTCCAGTTACTTGTAATGACATTTCAGAACAACAACTTCTGTTGAAGAAATTATCTACTACCATACAATTAATGTGCAGGATTTTGAGATCTATAACTATTAAATTGAATAGCAATGGAAATAATGATGAGCACTGTAGAAAATCCGAATGGCAGGATTTTGCATCAGGTACTATTTCTAATACAAGCTTTGAAGCAATTCATTTAGATCCCAAATTAACTTTTGCTAAGGGCTTGATTGGGAACACACAGTATAGTAGAGGTGAAATAATTGGACAGGACTTGCATCAGCAATCATTACAAGGCAGTACTGGGAAAAAGCATCAAGATCGACAGCATGGAATCTCTAGATGGCCATCACGGAAGATCAACAAAGTGAAATGATCTTTGAAAAAGATTGAAAGTGCTATTAATTCTGTACAGGGTGTAGATGTGCAGTCAGACTCCATCTATTTATGGGCATTGGGCTATTTCTTTGCCTAAAGCCCTATTCATCCTCTGTATCGCATTCTCCAAAGGAATGGTCTGGAGATACAATTTAAAATAGATGATATTGGAATTAAAGGAAATTGCAAATCATCATCAAAAACGTCCCAAACTTGCAAGGAAGCATCAGCTCAAAACTAAATAACAGGGATAAATTCAAAATAAAATTCTCTTCTTTTTAATTCGGATCCACATGTGTATCAATTTTGAATTACTTGAAGTTGTTCCCCTGATTTGTATGATGCTTCTAGAGATGTCGAATCTGCATATAGAGTTATTGGAAGTCTGGAAAAGATGTTCTTGTAATTATGCCTCTTCTCACTTATTGGAGATACGGTTAAATCATTCCAAAGATTTCATATCCATGATATCATGCTAAGGAGCAATGTGTTTTTCTTTTCCCCTCAATAATCCAATTGCCCAGATAGGCCCGATAAGCACCGTTGTGACTTTTCAAGAATATATAATACATCAAGCCTCATGATTAAATTGCAACTTTAATAACATATGTTATAAAGTTGTAATTTTTATTATTGCGAAGGATTTAAAATGATATATTGTTGGGTGATGGGAATATAGGGAAAAAAAGAAGAAGGAAATGCAATGGAAAGAATCGATTACAATAACTGAACAGTATCACCCAAGTGGAAAATATAAAAGAAAAGAATGACAAAGAAAAGGGGTTCCAATTTTTTTTAGATTTTGCTTGGAAGACTTTGAGCTTTAGCAGAATAGGAGCTGTGAATATAGGGTAGAGGGGAGGCTTTTCTTTTTTAGAGCCTTTGTGCTACGGGAGGGGGAGTTTCTGCTCTTGTTTTCATTTGTAGTTGTAAAGGAGGGAAATTTATGGTAATCAGAATGTTCATTCAGACTTTGAGCGTAGTGACATATGCATATATTTGTCAATGCATAGTGCAGTTTAAGATTTTATGCTTGAACTTTGATGTATTGATTACTTTGTGAGTTGGTACATCGATTGCCCTATGTCATTACTTGTTGTGTTTCAGATTATCATTCTTTTCATCCGAGTTTAGTTTCTTTGAAAGTTATGTTTTTTTTTAATCTTTGAAATCTGGAGAACTTTGTGTCTTCTGATTCTTTTACTTCCTATTGTAATCTCTTTGTAAACATTCCTCCATACCTAAGAGTATGTCGAGAGAGCCTTTAAGTACTTTATGGTAAAAGTACATATGTATTGTTCTATTTTCATTGCAAATTCATTGAATATCATTCATAAGGGAGTTGTATCTTTCAATTCAGAGGAAATCTATCAACCTAATGATAGATTATCCAACTATTGGTATCAAGTTGTTTGTCACAGATTTGGGCATTTGAGAGTTAAATTGAAAAGGACAATCTATTTACCAACAAATTTTTGGAGACTCTACTGGGGAGTGGAATCAAAGATCAGTGCTAAATTCATTTCCTTAGTTTGTATATTATATATGTATATGCAGGCTTGGTGACTCTATTAATTCATCATGTAGAGCAGAAAGATCATGATCAAAGAAAGGCCTAATCATACTCTTATGGAAATCTATCTAATGCATCACAAAGTGTTGAGCGAGCTCATGCACAGTTTCAAAGAAAGTATATCTTGGGCTTTCAAAGAAAATATCAGTCTAGAAGATGATCATGCAAGCACTCTTTATTGGAGAAGTCTCTGTGCATGGTTCCATAAACTCAAGGATCTGGAGGAGTATGAAGAAAAGGTGGTGAGGCTAAAAGAAGAGTTGACAGTCGATGATGAGGAACCTTCGGTAATATCATCTTATTTCATCTCTCACAACTATGCAGTTTTTAATGAACATGATGGTACTCAAGGAAACATAGATAAAGGTGCTCCTGAATCCTTTTTCTCTCCAGATTTAGAAAGTTTCAGATTTGAAAGTGATGATAATCATCTTGCTTCGAAAGTTCCCATTTATGAAAAATTTCACAGTAACATGTTACAGGAGTTTGAATTTTTTATTTTTAATGAGAAGGCTGAAAGTAACCTGTCCCATTGTGAAATCGGTGGTCAGCCCATTGAAAAATCTTGGCAATCTGAAAATGAAATTTGTGGTTGTGATGAGGTAAAGATACCTTTGGCTAAAGCATCTCATGCTAAAATTTTGTTTGAGAAAAGGAGGTATGAAGCTGACTTCCAACCTATTGGTGACTCGACTAGTGTGTTGAAGGATGCCCTTCTCAATGAAGAAGAAGACATTATACACAAATTTCTATCATCGCTCAAACTAGATCATTTCTCTCAGAATGATTCAAGTATCCATCCAAATCAAGTTGAAAATGAAACACTGATAAATAAATCCTCATTTCAATCCTCTATATGTAGTTTTGCTGATTTGGGTTATGGAAGTAATGCTAGAAAATGTGATGACACTTTGGGAGAGAAAAAAAATAGAATGCAAAGGGTGAGTCTTGATTACAACATTTCTAGATATCGTGCACCCTTTCTTGAAGAAATTTCTATAGTTTAATTTTTTTAGTTTGAAATGAAATCTGGCTTGATGAATGTGGAAGATCAATCCTCGGGGGAAAAAGAATGCTATGATGAATTATGGTTTTTTAGGAAGGAGTGCTTGGTCATCATATTAATATGTACCTTTAGCTTGAGGTTCAACATTGAAGAAGTCACTAGTAGGCAATGGTTTGGAGTTGCTCCAATGAGACATGACTTGTTGTTGCGGAAAGACTCCTATTTCTCCCAGTCGGTAAATGGATTCACGTGACCTCTTCTTGCTTTTGGTTCATGTGGTAGGCTCTATTCCTACCTTTTTATATATTGTAAATATTATTTTGGTGTGCGTAGTGTTAGTTGGAATAATGTACAAGCTTTGAGCTTGCTAGTAGTTTAGGTGTTTAGGCTGGTTGGCTTTGCCCTGCTCCCCTCCACCCTTATGCAAGCAACTCCCAATTTTCCTTTTCTTAGTGACTCTATTCACCCAATGGATAAGCCACTTATCTTTTCCCAGAGATTGCTGGAGTTCTCTATTTTTGTGCCAAAAATAGTCCCACAGTTAGAGCCCATGTTGGTACCCATATAGACCCGGGTATTTAAACTTTCAGTGTAGGGTCTTGAACCTCTTTGAACTAAGTTCAAAGCAGTTTAAAGTGGTTCAATTTGTTGAAGCAAGTTTAAATGGTTTACTTTGAGCCATCTTGGTGTGAGGTTCAACAAGTTCAAATTTTGCAAAGTTTTGGTGATTTCACTTCAAAGACAGGTTCAGAGATTCAGTGACCTTGAGTCTCCATTCGAAATGAAAGTCCATGATATTCAAATTGTTCCTAAGAGGATTCAAAGGTATGTCTAAGGTCCTTGTTTCATGTAAGTTCTATGGTCCACCTTGGTACAATTATTTCAGTCAAGGTGAAGAAGCTCAAGTGTGATTATCAGTTCATGGATGTACTCGCATTTCAAATTTTTGAATTCAGATAAAGGGAATCAAAATTGAGGTGAATATCTTGATAGGCAAATTGAAAATGATGATGCTGATTTGGTCCTTCTAAGCAGAAAAGAAATGGCATGCTCAACAAATTTATGTAGATCCAGTGGTCCCATATTCATTTCAAAACTCGATGTAAACATCCAGGGGAGACTACAAAACCTTCAAGAAGAATTTCAAGCTTGAATACATTTGTATGGCAGGTGAGCATGCATTACAAGATACTAGTCAAGCTATTTAACTGAAGGCTTACCCAAAGACATTCAAACAAGACCAGTGGTGATGGTTGACAAAATATCAATGCAGGAATACAATAACATAATAGAGCCAAGTGCCTATAGTTTTTATTGAAGAGGTCTATTTAAATAAAGTATGTAAAGAGTTTGAGAATGAAGCTCCAAGTCATCTGAATATCCCCACAAATATTATAGAAGATGATGACACTCATAAACAAACCATGGAAACTCATCATGTAGAAAGTATTGAGGATGTTCAAGTTCAAGGAAAAATTTGGTGCACAGATTATCAATGGTGACTACACGGGCTGGAGAAGTAATATATTGATTAATTTGTAAAATGCCAAAATGATCATAGTTTCAATGCCTAACAGTGCACTGTCATTGATGAACAATGACCATCTTAGATTATACATGGCGGTCAAATCTTCTACACCTGATTTGAAAGAATGCATCTCATTTGATCTGATATGTGCAGAATCAACTTGCATTTCCTGAGCATACCTTCTTGTATCTAGTGGCATCATGACAGGGTCATGATTAAACTTTTTAATGTTGCCATAATTGCAGGCCTGCTTTCTACATTTTCAAGATAATGGAGGCTCAAGGGAAGTTGAGATGAATAGACATATAGTTTTGGTCACCAATGACATATGTGCACAAACTTGGAAGTGTATAAATTCCCTTCATTGTGTGTCATCATTCTTTCCCTAATTAGACTATAAACCCGAACACCCATACTTTTCTAGTGATGTTAAGAGCTTCGACATCATGGAATATCCTCTTGTTCATTATGCACGTATGTTTGGCCTAAATGCTTCCCTCGCTATTTTTTTGCAGAGCAATCATACTGAAAGTAATTACTATGTGCTCGAGTTTTATTTTCCAGTTACTTGCAATGACATTTCATAACAACAACTTCTGTTGAAGAAATTGTCTACTACCATACAATTAATGTGTAGGATTTTGAGATCTGTAACTGTTAAATTGAATAGCAATGGAAATAATGATGAGCACTGTGGAAAATTTGAATGGCATGATTTTGCATCAGGTAGTATTTCTCATTCAAGCTTTGAAGCAATTCATTTAGATCCCAAATTAACTTTTGCTAAGGGCATGATTGGGAACACACAGTATGGTAGAGGTGAAATAATTAGATAGGACTTGCATCAACAATCATTACAGGGAAGTACTGGGAAAAAGCGTCAAGATCGACAGCATGGAATCTCTAGATGGCCATCACAGAAGATGAACAAAGTGAAATAATCTTTGAAAAAGATTGAAAGTGCTATTAATTCTGTATAGGGTGCAGATGTGCAGTGAGACTCCATCTATTTATGGGCATTGGGCTATTTCTTTTCCTAAAGCCCTGTTCATCCTCTGTATCACGTTCTCAAAGGAATGGTCTACATATACAATTTAAAATAGATGATATTGGAATTAAAGGAAATTGCAAATCATCATTAGAAACATCCCAAACCTGCAAGGAAGCATCAACTCAAAACCGAATAACAGGGATAAATTCAAAATAAAACTCTCTTCTTTTTACTTTGGATCCACATGTGTATCAATTTCAAATTACTTGAAGTTGTTCCCTTGATTTGTATGATGCTTCTAGAGATGTCGAATCTGCATACAGAGTTATTGGAAGTCTGGAAAAGATGTTCTTGTAATTACGCCTCTTCTCACTTATTGGAGATATAGTTAAATCATTCCAAAGATTTCATACCCATGATATCATGCAAAGGAGCAATGTGTTTTTCTTTTCCCCTCAATAATCCAATTGTGCCCAGACAGGCCCGATAAGCACCATTGTGACTTTTGAAGAATATATAATACGTCAAGCCTCATGATTAAATTGCAACTTTAATAACATATGTTATAAATTTGTAATGTTTGATTATTGTGAAGGATTTAAAATGATATGTTGTTGGGTGATGGGAATATAGGAAAAAAATAAGAAGAAGGAAATGCAATGGAAAGAATCAGTTACAATAATTGAAAAGTATCACCCAAGTGGAAAATATAAAAGAAAAGAATGACAGAGAAAAGGGGTTCCAGTTTTTTTTAGATTTTGCTTGGAAGACTTTGAGCTTCAGCAGAATAGGAGCTGTGAATATAGGGTAGAGAGGAAGTGTTTCTTTTCTAGAGCCTTTGTACTGCGGGAGGGGGATTTTCTGCTCTTGTTTTCATTTGTAGTTGTAAAGGAAGGAAAGTTATGGTAATCAAAATGTTCATTCAGACTTTGAGCTTAGTGACATATGCATACATTTGTCAATGCATAGTGCAGTTTAAGATTTTATGCTCGAACTTTGATGTATTGATTACTTTGTGAGTTGGTACATCGATTGCCCTGTGTCATTACTTGTTGTGTGTTTCAGATTATCATTCTTTTCATCCAAGTTTAGTTTCTTTGAAAGTTATGTTTTTTTTTAATCTTTGACTTCTAGAGAACTTTGTGTCTTCTGATTCTTTTACTTCCTATTGTAATCTCTTTGTAAACATTCCTCCATACCTAAGAGTATGTTGAGAGAACCTTTAAGTACTTTCTGGTAAAAGTACATATGTATTGTTCTATTTTCATTGCAAATTCATTGAATATCATTCATAAGGGAGTTGTACCTTTCAATTCAGAGGAAATCTATCAACCTAATGATATATTATCCAACTATTGGTATCAAGTTGTTTCTCGCAAATTTGGGCATTTGAGAGTTAAATTGAAAAGGACAATCTATTTACCAATATATAGCAATTAAATAAATATGTAAGCTCTAGAAATTAGACCATAGTATAAGTTTGATATAAGATTTTTTATTTAATTATGCAAAGGGGATTTTAATGGTTACTATGCATAATGATGCTTAGAAAAGAGACGATTTGATCAAGAGGGGGGCTCGAGCTCTACTATACCAATTTTAGGTGATTACAATGAGTAGAGAAAGAAGGAAAAAAATGGATAGATTCAATGGTATTGGTTGAATGGGAAGGTAAAGGATTGGTATAAATTTACAAGTTTTGGTTGGAAGGGAAATGGATTTGTTTCCTTGATCATTAACACTGTCAATAGATATAGTGTTAGAATCAATGAGGTCTTGACTGATAAATTTCAAATAGAAACACTTTTTATTATTATGACCAGGTTGACGATGATATTGGAAAAAAGCTCTGCGATCAAAGTTCTTGTTGGATTGTTTGGAAGGATCAATTGTATTAATGGGATGAAATTTTAAGGCATTAGCATTAAGAAATTAACATCAAATTATGCAAAGATTTAGA
This sequence comes from Chamaecyparis obtusa, assembly GCA_027943335.1. NCBI lineage: Eukaryota > Viridiplantae > Streptophyta > Pinopsida > Cupressales > Cupressaceae > Chamaecyparis > Chamaecyparis obtusa. The sequence continues at coordinate 395,954 of BSBK01000667.1, forward strand.
AAGAGGTTTAAAATTATGAGAAGGTCTAAAATAAGATGACAAAGGAGCCACACCTTTAGATGTTGTTGTCACTTGCACATAAATGTTGTTTAATGAATTATTGATCTTGATGAAGCCTTTAGGTTTTTGAAACTTCTAAAAAGGTTGGATTACAACATCACTCTTATAAACTAGAGCCATTAGAGTGGTTCTATCCAATCAACTCACTCGAAGATGATAATTATGAAGCACTACACATAATTGAGTAAAGTAAGAGAATTCAAAAAGCAATATCTTATCTCTAATATCTTTTTGTAATTTGGTAATAAAAATACATTAAATATTAATATCAAGCATAAGATAAAAAATGTGAGTATGCAAATGCTTAAATCTACCAAAATTGTTTTGAAATTGTTGAATGAAAGCATTATCAAGTTTTTGGAAAGAATAAATGGAATAAGGAGGTAAATAACGATACCATTACAAGATTTTATCTTGAAAGGTTCTAGTAAATAATTTATCCATGAATTTATGATCATGAGAAAAGTCACTACACAATGTTTGAAAGGTCTTATCATGGGTCAAGGGATCACCTTTACCATTGTAAGTATCCAAGTGAGGTATTTTCATGTACTCATGGATAATGACATGAATAATGTCTAAGGACAAAGGGTTAGCAATGTCACATGTGGTCCCCAAATGTTGAATTTGGATTGATTCATGAAGGCAATTTATTGTTGCAAGGATAAAATAGTCTAAGAAAGACTATTGATAGTAGATTTAGTAGAGAGGTTGGTATGATACATGTGTGAAATGTTTGGACCATTATGGGAAATGGAAGGGACATTAGAATATTAAAATAAGACATTGTTGTAGGTAGGCATGGATGAAGGTTGGGAGACACATGGAACACTTGAAGGAGGAGGAACAATAGGACCAAGAATGCTTACAAGACTAAAATGTATGGCATTGATGTTTGAAATGGATGTATTCATGAGAGGTGGAGCATAAGTAGAAACCCTAGGTAATGAATTAGACATAGGGATAGAAGTTTCAACACTACTGGGAGGTTGAGTTAAACCAAGATATTGAACACAATCCTTAAGAGGTGTAACATTACTATCAACAAGATGGGAAATAGTTTATAGAAATTTAATACCATGTGCATCATTGTGAATCAAATTCCTCAAACCTTATACTAAGGAAATATCTTTTGTATTAGAACTCTCTTAACTTAGCCATTGCTCAAAATTTTTAAAGTCATGGGAAATATTTTGCACTTGTGTAGTAGGAAATCTTAAAGAAACATCTTCATCATGAGAAGAGTGGGAAGAAGGAATCTAAATGATAGTGGTAATGTCATTAGTAGGCATGCGTGTCTCATCGAGAATCCTAGGAAATAAAGAGGACTTGGGATCAAAGGAACCCATAAGTCTACAACTTCTCCTAACCAGTATGCTATAAGTAGGACTCAATGTTATAACACTCATGCACAATAAAAGAGAGTGAAGATAGATCTAACAAATGTAAGTATGAAATTTGAAGTAAATATGCAAACACTCATTAAATTTATGCAACATAAATGGAACTAGAATACATAATAGGGCACATAACATCTAATGAATAATACATCTAACAATGAAATGAAAAGTGAGGATCTAGTGTACATAAAGGGGATCTAACACTAAAATGAAAATGAAAATGTACATGCATCAGGTTTACCAAAAATGTACATAAAGAAAAAGGGGGGAACAAAATATAAGGGATTGTCCACATTTTCTTAATGCACAAATAAGAAGGAAGATGATCTAATAGGCTCAAGTAGGACTTAAGTACTAAGAAAGTACAATGATCCTTCATGATTATGATTAAGATGAAATATATTTAAGGGGAAATGATATAATGATACAAAATAGGAGGTTAAATAAGAAAAAATGACAAGATTTGGGAAATATAGATTGATGAAAAATAGATAGACACCTATAATGACTTTGAGATCCAGAAGACTATACTAACCAACAGTTTAAATTTAAAGTGATTTTGCAGGGTATATTATGAATTAGCTATTTTGTTAATGATATCATATTTCCACAATCCATAAATTGTATTGTGTTGAGTTTCTAGATTAGATTGTGTCAAAGTTTTTATATGAACTTTTTGGATCACACTCTGTGATTCATCATTAGGATGGTAGCGAGCTAGGAACAATTTGTAGATTTTTTCTATCTTCTCAATGATTTTGCCTGAAATTTTTAGAGTCGGTCCGACAAGCCTTGATCTTTCCAAATTAGTTCCGACAGCTACATCACATGTTCCTACACACAAAAAAACAAGGAAAAGGTTGTGGAAAAGGGTTTGCCTTGGTCAAACCTTTATTTAGAGATTAAAATTGAAACTAAAATGAAATTGCATAAATAAACTAAAATGTAAAGGTAAATATTATATCTACCTTGTAAATACCTTCATGAACAGATATTGAGATTGCACATATTCATGAAGATGCTTGTTTTTTGCTTGAATTATAATTGTTGGCCTTGTAATGTAAAAATGAATCAAGAATTCCCTCACAAATGCATGGATCTATGAATGACACTCCTAGATCTTCAATGTCGTTATGCTTGATGAACACTTGTCATGAATGAAGAATGCATGTGGATGGAAAATGATCTTTTTTCTTAATTGAAAACTCCTCTACTTGGTCATCATGGGAGAGAAGATTGCTACAATGGAGAAGATTGTCTTCAAAATTTCTTGGAATGATTGGAGAAATGCTAGATCTTGGATACCCTCCTTCAAATATTGAATTCAATTGATTTGTTGATTTCCTTCTAGATCTTGAATTCTTGCTTGTCATTGATAACTCATTCCTTCTTGATAATCAGATGCCAAAATGAGGAGAGATAAGCTACTTATATACCTCTCACAATATTTGTAGAATCAAAATTAACCTAGATCGACCATGGGATATAATTTCCTACCAAAACACCATAATGGGGCCACAATTCAAATTGAAGGCCAAACCTAGGGGAACATAATTCCTTGGGCATTGTGTTCCTTAGAACATAACACCCAAGGTGTTATGTACCTAGGAGAAAGGACCAAAAATAAAATGAGATACTTGGAAGATAGGGAAGATGCTTGACTAAGGGGAGATAGGTAGCTAGATCAAGCATAATGAACATGAAATCTTAAAATCACCAAAATGGGGCCTAACTGAGCATCTTATTATGGGTGCTAATTTTCACAATGATACAAATATATTGAAATGAATAGAAGGGATGTGAAGATCCTAAGGTGCTTAAGGGAACAAAAAGAAGATAGTTACAATAAAAATAAAAAGAATAGAAAATATAATAGTTATGACATCATAAATTATATCTGTATATTTATGTTGTTCTCGCCTAGTCCTCAGTTTAGTGTTTTTGGTCTCCCATGCCTGAGCATGCTTGATTCTACTCGTATTGGTTCAAGTTCTAGCTTCTCCTTTGTATTTTGGACCTTATTTCCTTGACCTCAGCTTTGTTGGAAGGTCAAGGTCGCTTGGGGAAACCTCACCCCAAGATAGGGTTTCTAGGGATTACCTTGACCCAGGACAGGGTCGCCCGAGGGGACCTTGCCTGGATAAAAGGGACCCAAATTCAAATCACTTAATGACTATCTTGTGAGAGAAACACAAATTCTTCTATATATCTTGGCTTCAAAATTTCTAACCCAATTGTTAGGGAGAGGTATAAAAGAAATACTACCCCTCCTCATTTCATAATCATAAGCAATCAATCTCATCTCATGCAATTGCACACCTACTCTCTCCTATTGGGAAAGTGATTATGCATCATCCAAGGCATTGAAGACAAGAAGTAAAGTTCAGATCTAAAGTATTCATGATGACATCCATGATCAATTCTTCATAAAGTCAAACTTACAAGTCAACATCCACATCTTCATAAGGATTTTGAAATAGAAAACTTGTAAAGTTATAATAAATTCAATTTTCAGATCTAGCCTCTACTAAATTACACGATGCTTTCCTTTTCAATCAAGTTATTCAATTTTATTATTAATTCCAAAATTGGGATTTGACCTAGGAAAACCCCCATCAAGTCAACAATTTTATTTCTTTTTGTGTGTAGATGACAAGCTATGAAGGCATGATTTTAGATTTAGACTAAGGAGACAAAGACCCACAAATTCACATTTCACACATCTAAAAAAGAAGGGTCAAGGCTACCACAACCAATGTAATCTTGAACTCTTTTGATGAAACTTTTGGTGAACCTTTTGATCAACATCTTGATCCTAGAGCTTCCAATTTTATTCGCATCTTGTGCTCCTAAATAAAGGTAACCCCAACTGATGTTGTCCCTTTGATTCTAGCCCATATTTTAGCAACTAGTTCCCATCTACCTTTCATTTATAGATCTACTCCCATTGTTTGCATATTTATTTTCTGTAATTATGTGCATGCTTAAAACCCTCAATTATCCTGGGGAACACCCCACAACGCAATGGTAAGTTGCGAGCCTCTAATTTGGGAGGTCTTGGGTTCAATTCTTCTTGAGCCCCTTGTTGATCTTGGCTTCGGCCTATTACCCATAAAAAAACAAAAAACAAACCCCTCAATATTCCATCTTTTTCCCTAACTACCACATTCATTTTACATAATTGAAGTATCATTTTCAACTCATCATGAGGGATTGTTGAATCCACTTTGTGCCTAATATCTTGAGCCAAGTGGATCACTCCTTTCTCAATGTAATAAAAGTAGAGATAGGCCTAGTTTCCTAGTTTGCAAACATAAGCTAGCTATTTTTGCACCATTACATCAATAAATAAGGAAGAAAAATGTCACTTTGAAAGCTTGAAGAAGCCAAGAGTATTGTACAATGCCACAAGAAGATCATAGTAGAAGGCTAGTATGTTGACCCAAATAAACCCAAACCAAAGGAAGTTATAATAAGCTGTAGAGAATAAGAGAAATTCAATGAATGAGAAAGATAATTGTTAAAAATGTAAGATACATTTTAAATAAGAGGAAGAGATAAGAGAAATTAGTTGATGAGTTGTTCAAATTCATCTTGAGACATTATCCTTGATTTGGGAAGGTGACAAGTGGTGAAATGCTAAAAAACAACCATCGAATGAGAAATTACGATGGATTGCTAACATGTTGTGAAGATGTTCATGCAAAACACTAGTGCCCAAATAGTTTGAGCTCTAGAAAAGATAAAACACAAGCGACACATGAGGTTATCATGACTACAACCTCAACTAGATTAAAAAAATACCATCACAAACAAGGCCTTCACACCATAAGAATGGAAAAGGTTTATATAAAGAATAAAATGAGCCTAGAGAAATACTAAGGGTACAAATACCAAAGTGAGTGCAAAATATAGCAAGAAATTACAATAAATTTTGATATTACTTTTATTAATATTTTAGGAATACTTATTAATAAGAGTCTCTCCTTAATAATTATTATGATCTAACAAACATTTTAAGAATAATATCCACCTACAAATTATCTCGTGCTAGCTTTAGTTTTTAGTTTTTCTATTTTATTCAATCCTCCCATACAATTTTGTCTCTCTTATTTACCAAAATGTTGTGGACAATTCACCATCTTCATGTAATTTTAGCCCTAGACTAGTAGGTAATTGCATAATAGCTAACTAAACAATCTAACATGGATTTAATCTAAAGGGAGGGTTACACTTGGATCTTATTGAGAAGATTTAAGCTAGGGAGGGCACTTTGATTTGCACAAAAAATTATTTTGACTAAGAGAAAAATTAGGATGCTAGGAAGTTTAACTATCAACAAAATTTATAAATTAAAATTAGAAATAAATAACAATAAATTTTACAAAGAAACTAATTTGAACAAAAAACAATTGGAAGAAATAAATTTAGTTTAGGATAAACTTGTTTGCTGTCATGCAAAAATAATGACATATAAATTTTAACATAAAAAAGCCACACTATTAAAAGAAGATGAATGAAATAGTCATTTTACAAAATGATGTACTTACATTCAAAATTCTTTAAATGAATCTATATCTTACCTTGTCTCATTATTTTAGTCCCCTAATTAACACAACAATAAAGGGTCAAAGATCAATAGATAACATCCACAACAAATAGATTATGTTAGGTAAGTGGAGAGAGTGAAATTAGATCCAACAACCTCACATTAACAATAGTAATAATAATATTTATTTAAAAATGTTCCAAAACTATTTAAATTTATTTGTTTAAATTATCAGATAGAGATTATTTAGTTGTAATAAACTTGCTGCAAGGCAGGGAGCAGCAAATTTGTCCACCGGACAGTCTACGGTTCTCTAAATCTAACAACGTAAACCAACCAACTGAACTTCTACAAACGAACTCCCCTCTACGGAATTTGCATAGGCACCTTTTAATACTGTTGAGAATTCTTTACTTACAAAATGGCTGAAGGCCAAATACGGGAAAATTCCATGGAAGAATGGATCAAACGATTTTAATTGAGCTATCAAAGTCAAAGGTAAGCAATGAAAATCGTAACAATGCCCAAATAATTCTTCTGTTGGTCCTCGCCGGGACGGAAAAATAAATTGAAGAATAATTTATGGGGCTATCGCCAGTGAGGATTCAATTCACATCTGAAACATTGATTTCGACGCCACAGGTAAAATTAGACTGAGAAATCAGAAATCTATATTCTCTTCTCTGGTTAGTTCCGCTGCCTTCAGTGAAACCCTAAAGAGCTTATGAAACCCTCTACCGAAACGTCTATTAAGCCGAGTCAGGCTGAGGCATCAAATACTTATTTCTGTAAAGATTGTTGTTATGCATAGATCGGGAGTTGTGATGGCTTGGAACGTGTTTAAGTTTTGCACGCTGCTGAGGGGGCTGGGTTCTCTGATGATATTGTTAGTGTTAGGGATCGTGGGCGTTACATATTACGCGGTTGTGATAGCCAATTACGGTCCGGAGTTGGCCAGCGGAGGCTTGGAAACAGCAATTTCTTTTCTTGTATTGGTGCTTTTTCATGGTCTGGTGAGCCATCCGTCGTAATTCTTTTATGACACTTTTTTGATTATTATTACTATTTATATTATTTATTTCTCTTTCATTTGGGTGGTAATTTGAAGGCCACAGGGTAACAGCAGGGTATCATTCAGCCGCCTAGTTAATTTTTGTAAGCAGTTACAGTTAAAAATTTTCAGGAGGATTTCTTTTGGGGCAGGATGTTTTATGGTTTATTTCCAACTATAATATTTTTATAATTAATAAATTTGAAGTTAAAATCTAAAAAGGAAAATTAAAAGAGAGGGAATGCAAAATGTACTGCCATTGGTAAATTTTCGGTTTAGTAGTGATTGCACAAGTTTAACCGCCCTCTCTATCCACAGCTAAACTTTCAAATCCTTAACAATAGGTGCTCCTCTGTTTCAGGAGAAGAATCTAAATTGTGCAGTGGGCTAATTAGAAATGTTTTGTGGGACAATGAGAGCTTTAAACAATTAAGCAGTAAGTAGCTACACGAGACAATGCTGTATGTGTTGAGGCATTATTAAAATTTGTAAACACGGATCAGATTGCAATTGCCAGGACCTTGTCTAATACCTTCGTTACACCACAATCTTGTGTATGTCTTCATTATGCCATGACTTTGTGTTTGTCATCATTGCATCATGACCTTGACTTGTGCCCTCCTTATAACAGTACCTCGTCCGTACTCTCCTTACACCACAACCTTTTTCTCTATTCACTCATTGTGCCACAACCTCATCCATGCTCCTGTTGCACCATAACCTTGCCCATTTGCTTGTTACTCTACAACCTTGTTTGTGTCCTCATTGCAGCACAACCTCATCTTTCTACAACCTTGTCCATTTACTCGTTGCTCCACAACCTTGTCCATGCCCTCATTTCACCCTCATTGCACCACAACCTTTTCCATGCTCTTGTTATGTCACATCCTTGCTCATATGCCATGACCTTGACCGTGTCCTTGTCACACTATGACCTTGTCAATGTCCACATCCTTATGCCACAACCTTGGTCCCGTCTTCCTTTTGCCAACATCTCCCTCCCTCCCCTATCCTTCTTACACCACAAACTTACTGCATGTCTTCATTGTACCACAACCTTGCCTCATGTCTGTCATATCACAATGTTGTTGCATGTATTTATCATACCACAACCTTGCCACATTTTTGTCATACCACAATATTGTTGCATGTACTTGTTATACCACAACCTTACCACATGTCTATCATACCACAATTTTGTTGCTGTATTTGTTATGCCACAACCTTGCCACATGTCTGTCATAAAACAATGTTGTTGCATGTATTTGTTATACCACAAATTTGGTGCCAGCTCTTTTTATACTACAACCTCTTCATATGTGTGTTGGAGTTGTGGGTCACCTTATTTAGGTGATGCTAGTGTAGAAAATGTTGATTTATTCTGAAATTTGGGAAAGAATAAATTTGCTTTTCTAATGTTAAATTTAGGGGATTAAGACTGTTATTTTGCATGCAAAATTTCTCATAGTTTGCGTTCTCAACAAAAAATAATGTTTTGTTTTTTATCATTGAATTTTGGCTTGGCTTATTTTGTTGCTGTTGGCCCATTGTTGCTTCTAAGTGGTTGATGAATTCTCTTGAACAAATGAGCCAATTAATGCCTCTAAGCCAAATACGATTGTGGTATTGGAGAATATCTTGGTAGTTGAAGCTTGAAATTACATGCCTGTGGGGAGATTTTGAGTTCTAAGCCTTACTAATAGAAAATTAAAAGTATAAATTTGAGAAGGTTTCCTTTGGTTAATTTTGTGACTTAATGTCCACAATGAGAAAATAGTTCACCAATCAGACCAGTTGCAATTTAGGCATAATGGTAACAAAGAAATACCGATACAAGTTCTTATTATGTTTGTTTCTTGCAACAGACTTGCACATAATTGGACAAAAAGGGTTTACACAATTTTTTAAAAGTGTGTCATTCTATAAAATCCATATCTTCCTTTGCGTGCCACTTGTATGAACAACTATTCCTATTAGGACCTTAGACATGGAATCAATGGAAGGCAAATTTGTAAAACAACAAATAATGGACATCTTCCTTTAGGTATTTAGACCTGACCAAAGATGTGCCATCTCAAATGAGAATGCTTCATGTTTTGGTAAAACCAAGGGCCAAATTAATTTCACCTTTACATACTGAACCTAGTACTTAACAATATCATCTCTGTGCAATTTACAACCGATAGTGATCTATCATAGATTTGGGCTTTGCCAAAGTTTGGATCTAATTGGTAATATGATCCCCTAAAATTTAGTAAGAATAACATGCGAGTCCCATATTAAGTTAGTTATTAGAAGTTGGAACATTGTGACTACAACTTATCATGTGCACCAATTCCAACACTAAAATAATACTTTTGTAGGCACATTGCCACATTTCATTCTAGAATCCATCCTAAACTACAAGTTGTATTTTAGTATAGAAAAAATTGGCATTTTGCTCTCCCTTGCACATGTTCTTCCTATTGGTGCATATTTATTTTTTTACATTTAGACTTTTAGTTAATTACTTTATTGAATATTATGCTTCTAGGATAAAATAATTTTACTTTGGTAGGTATCTTCTTGGATAGGTGATGCCTCCGTTGCACAATAGTAGACATTTATTTAGGGAGGTAATGCACATTTAATTATTGTGGTTGTGCTTTCTAGTTTGGTGGAGACTTGTACTATACTTATACATTATCCTTTATCCTACATTGGTTGTACATTCACATCTCTTCTTGGCACCTTCTACAAATGCCCAATTTTAACTCACTCTTGAGCATCCATCGTGTTAATGTTTTCAAACCAGAATAATATAAATGCAATTTACATAAAACTAGAAGAGCATATGAACAGATGAAATGATTATTTATCCTGGGAAAATCCTCCTACTTGAGGGAAAAACCCAGCCACACCTAAAAATAGATCCCTTTATTGAGTTCTTCAAAACAGATACGATAAACATCTTGCTTATGATTGAACTTGATGAAGGGTGCTCCCCTTAATACCACAAACACATATCAGAAATAGAGAAACAACAACAATATGCAAGAACAGAAAAATTGGCTTCTTATTATCTCCACAAATGTGGAATTACAAACTTTCAGAATTACAATATGCAAAGCCACATGGGCATTCCCTTACAATATTCTGTAGGACAAAGCCTCGAACTATTACCCAGATCTACTACCCAGAACTATTCCGAACTGCCCAAGACAATAATACAGCCTTCCTTATATAGGCAATTATCCACCGCCTGGGAAAGTTCCAGAATTTTAGCCAATAAGGGCCGACCAAACTTAGAATTATTTTATTTTTCAATTTATTACATCAAAGTCGGCTCAAAATAACTTTTGAAACCCGAACAGAAATTTTGAAGGAAAATTATTTTCCGCCATTTCAGGTGACCCGACTTCCGAAGATCATAAGTCATCACCAGTTGACCCGATTGACTCTTATAACCCCATTTCGGAAACGCCACGAAGTGCTCTACAAGCTTGACCGGCGCAAGCGCCCGTCACCCAAATTTTCGACCTCATCTGGGGCCTCTAAAGCCTTCAAAACTGAGTTCAAAGTTTCTGTACCCTGCTGCCAAAACCGAAAATCTTCAATATCTTCCAATATACACTTGATCTGGCAATGAAACTTTACTGGCAGACTTATATGACCAAAATGAACCTCCAAAAAAGAAATCAGATCATTCTGAGCACATACGAAAATTATCAAAAATAGTAACTTTCCATAAATAGCAGCTCTGCACAAAATAGCCCTTATTGAATACAAAAATAGAAATATTTTTGGGTGATGCAAGATTGCTCTTACACCCAGGATGCTCTTGCATCAGACACCCGGGGTAATTTGAGAAGTGACCCTGTCACGACTCAGGTGTGCAGAGGAAAACCAAGACGGTTAACCTCCTCCTTTGTTAGCCATGATGAATCTTCAACAGGTCGTCCTTTCCACTTGACCAGATATTCTTCATATGTCCTGTTCCTTGTGCTTCTACCAACACGACTGTCCAGTATATCTTCGATCTCCTTAGTGTCTAAACTAGTTGCTGGAATACTCCACTGTGCTGCTGTGATCTCATCTTCAACACCTCCTTCATGATACTCTGTCAGATCTGAAATGTTAAACACTGGTGAAATATTTAGCTCAGTAGGCAATTCTACCTCATATGCGTTTTCTGAATCATGTTTCTTCAGTATCCTACATGGCCCAAACTTCTTCATTTTCAGCTTGTTATATGTACCAACTGGAAACCGCTCCTTCCGCAAATGAACCATGACTTCATCACCAACCTGAAATTCCTTATACCTCCTTTTCTCATCTGCCTTAGCCTTATACTGTGCATTCATCTTGGTAATATGCTTCCTCACCTCTTCATGGATGTTCTTCAAGTGTTCTGCAAAATCTTCAGCTTCAGCACTACTTATTTCTCCTTTATTTATCTTCCTCAATTCAGATGCATTTCTTGGACTACTTCCATATACAATCTGGAATGGTGATTTACCAGTGCTCCTGTTGACAGAATTATTGTATGCAAATTCCGCCTGTGGTAAAATCAAATCCCATCCTGTTGGCTTATCTCCAACCAAACATCTCAGCAAATTTCCCAAACTCCTATTCACCACCTCTGTCTGTCCATCAGTCTGTGGATGATGTGATGAACTAAACTTCAAATCTGTCTTCAACTTCTTCCATAATGTACGCCAGAAATATCCAACAAACTTAGTGTCCCGATCTGAAACTATGGTCTTTGGCAAACCATGAAGTTTCACTACTTCTCTGAAAAACAATTCTGCTACATGAACAGCATCATTAGTCTTCTTGCAGGGAATAAAATGTGCCATCTTTGAAAATTATCAACTACCACAAAAATTGAATCATGTCCCCGTCGAGTCCTCGGTAAACCAAGAACAAAGTCCATGCTGATATCCTCCCAAGGCTTCTCTGGTACAGATAATGGCTGATACAACCCTGTATTCTGCTTCACTCCTTTTGCCATCTGACATACTCTACAACTCTGTACAAACTTCTTCACATCTTGCTGCAACTGTGGCCAATAATAATTCTCACTAACCAAACCAAGGGTTTTGTCACGACCAAAATGTCCAGCCAATCCTCCGCTATGCTTCTCCTTGATGAGATTCTCCCTCATAGAACTTCGTGGAATGCACAACTGACTCCCTCTGAATAGCATATCATCCTGGATGATGAAATCCAACCATTTTGTCCTGTCTAGAGTAACAGGTTCTGTACAAGCTTTCCAAGCTTCACCAAAATCAGGATCCTCTGGATACAAATTCTTGAGTTCCTTGAACCCAACCATTTCAATCTGCATTTCTGTCAGCAGTAGTTGCCTTCTGCTAAGAGCATCTGCAACCCTATTAGACTTTCCACTCCTGTGTTTCAAAACAAATGTATAACTCTGCAAAAACTCAACCCATTTCAAATGCCTTTGATTCAATTTTCCTTGACTATTCAAATATTGCAAAGCTTGATGATCAGTATACAAAACAAACTCCTTAGGAAGCAGATAATGTCTCCACTTCTTTAATGCCTGAACTATAGCATAAAATTCTTGATCATAAACAGAATATTTTCTCTTGGCATCATTTAACTTCTCACTGAAATAAGCAACAGGTTTACCTTCTTGGCTCATAACAGCTCCTATTGCAGTACCACTAGCATCACAATCTACTTGAAACACCTTATTAAAATCTGGAAGTGCTAAAACAGGTTGTTCTGTAACTTTTTGTTTCAACAATTGAAAACTCTTTTCTGCCCCATTAGTCCACTTAAACTCTTTTCTATCCCCTCTCATTGTTTCAGTCAAGGGTCCACAAATACTGCTAAAATTTCTGATAAACTTTCTGTAAAAGCTAGCTAGACCATGAAAAGATCTTACCTCAGTAGCACTCCTCGGAGTAGGCCATTCAAAGATAGCCTGTACCTTCTCTGGGTCCATTTTTAGACCTTCTGCTGAAACTACAAATCCCAAATATACCAACTCTTTCTTCACAAAACTGCACTTCTTCAAATTAATCAGCAATTTCTCTTCTCTCAACTTATCAAATACCATACGAATATGCATCATATGCTCATCCAATGTCTTACTAAAAATCAAAATATCATCCAGGTAAACAATGACAAACTTACCCAAAATTTTTTTCAGAACCTCGTTCATGAGCCGCATGAAAGTGCTCGGTGCATTGGTTAGCCCAAAAGGCATGACTAACCACTCATATAGTCCTTCCTTTGTCTTGAAGGCAGTCTTCCATTCATCTCCTTCTCTGATCCGAATCTGATGATATCCAATTTTCAGATTTATCTTTGAGAAATACACAGCTCCACTCAAACAGTCCATAATATCATCCATTCGTGGCAATGGAAACCTATACTTGATTGTGATCTTGTTTATTGCTCTGGAATCTGTACACATCCTCCATTCTCCATTCTTCTTTGGTGCCAATACCGCTGGTACAGCACAGGGACTCAGACTCTCACGGATCAATCCTTTCTGTAACAGTTCATGCACTTGTCTGTTCAACTCCTCACTTTCTGTAGGTGTCATTCTGTGTGCTGCCTTATTCGGCAAACTCGCTCCTGGGATCAAGTCCATCTGATGACTGATCTTCCTGACTGGTGGTAATCCATCAGGCACGTTATCGGATACAATACCTTGAAACTCATTCAACAAATCTGCAACTTCTACAGGAACATCTTCTACTTCCTCTTTACCAGCTTTTGGAATTAAAGTAAAACATACATGCTCATGCCTCATACCATCTAGGAATTTCCTTCCATCAACAAATGTTATTCTTGCATTACCACATACCTTTTCTTCGGTCTCCTTCAATGGCTTTAGCTTATGTCGCACTCCATCTTTTGTCAGGGAATAGGTATTCGCACGACCATCGTGTACAGCACATCTGTCAAACTGCCACGGTCTACCCAATAACATATGACATGCATCCATAGAGATGATATCACATAGTACCTCGTCTTGGTACCCGCCAATCTTGAACTTCACTAGGCATTGTTCATTGACCATGACTTTGTGGTCATCCTGTACCCAGGCAATCCGATATGGATGTGGGTGTTTCTGTCTCTTGAGCTTCAACTTTGTCACCATCTCTTCTGACACCAAATTGTCAGTGCTTCCACTATCAATAATCACATCACAACATTTACCTTCGCACTTGCACCTGGTGCGAAACAGGCTCCTTCTTTGCTCAGGTTCATTCTCACCACTCAACAGGACTCTTCTGTTAATCAACGTTTCTCCTCTTTCAGCATCTTCAGAATTTGATGATCTGGCATCTTCATCTACATGTGCAACTCTGGCCTGGCCTTCATTTCTCCTGTCTGTTCTGCCTTGGCCCTGAGGACATTCAAATGCCCTATGACCTTCTTCTCCACAGTGAAAACATGTTCCACGGAAGCCTCCTCTTCCAGATCCTTGTCCTCTTCCTCTTCCTCTCTGATCTCTATTATTCTGATCCTGGAAGCGATTGGAATTATTTCCTCGTTGATTCTGACTACTACTGGCCTCATCCTTCTTTTTCGGATCTTCATTTCGGCCACCGTATGACCGTCCACCAGATCGTCCACCGCGACCTCTTCCGTTTTGTCTGCTCTCGAACTTCTTGTTCAGCTTTTCCTCTACTTTTAGGGCAAATTGGTATGCCTCCTCAATACTGCTCATTCGAATCAGATTCAACTCCTCCTGAATGCTTGGCCTTAACCCATTAAGGTATCGGGCAACTTTCTCCTTATCAGCTTCTGCATGGCCTGTTCTGATGAGGAGTCGATAGAACTCCTCTGTATACTCCTGAACAGATCTTCCTGCTTGCTTCAAACTCTGCATTTTCTTTAGTAGGTCAAGCTCATAATCAACAGGAATGAACTGTCGCTTCAATTTATCCACCATCCGATTCCATCTTGTGATTTTATCTTTCCCTCTTCTATTTCGCTCCAATTGAATTTCTTGCCACCAGATCTTCGCATGACCTTTCAATCTGGCCTTCGCAAATTTGACCCTATCAGGATCCTCAACATCTTCATACTCAAAATATTCCTCACATTCATTGATCCAGTCGATCAATTCCTCTGGGTTAAGATTTCCAGAAAATGTAGGAACCTCAATCTTAGGTCTTTTCCCAATCTTGGAAATCGCCCGAAAAAGTCTTTCTTCCTCCTGGTTCACAATTTCAACTTCTCCTTCTTGATATTCTTCTTCGGCTTCATCCTCACTTTCGTCTCTGACATTAAGATTCATTCCTCTACGAATCTCTTCTTGCAATGCTCGCACTTGTCTCTGCAACTCTCTAACCTCAGGTGTCACAACACCAGGTCTTCCGCCACGTTCTCGTCGTGGAGGCATTTTCGCGATGCGCGCTGAAACCCTAACCACGGTCCTGGTGCAAACTGCCTCACAGTCGGCGATCTGTTTACACACTCAAGAAAACTTGCTCTGATACCACTTGATGAAGGGTGCTCCCCTTAATACCACAAACACATATCAGAAATAGAGAAACAACAACAATATGCAAGAACAGAAAAATTGGCTTCTTATTATCTCCACAAATGTGGAATTACAAACTTTCAGAATTACAATATGCAAAGCCACATGGGCATTCCCTTACAATATTCTGTAGGACAAAGCCTCGAACTATTACCCAGATCTACTACCCAGAACTATTCCGAACTGCCCAAGACAATAATACAGCCTTCCTTATATAGGCAATTATCCACCGCCTGGGAAAGTTCCAGAATTTTAGCCAATAAGGGCCGACCAAACTTAGAATTATTTTATTTTTCAATTTATTACATCAAAGTCGGCTCAAAATAACTTTTGAAACCCGAACAGAAATTTTGAAGGAAAATTATTTTCCGCCATTTCAGGTGACCCGACTTCCGAAGATCATAAGTCATCACCAGTTGACCCGATTGACTCTTATAACCCCATTTCGGAAACGCCACGAAGTGCTCTACAAGCTTGACCGGCGCAAGCGCCCGTCACCCAAATTTTCGACCTCATCCGGGGCCTCTAAAGCCTTCAAAACTGAGTTCAAAGTTTCTGTACTTTGCTGCCAAAACCGAAAATCTTCAATATCTTCCAATATACACTTGATCTGGCAATGAAACTTTACTGGCAGACTTATATGACCAAAATGAACCTCCAAAAAAGAAATTAGATCATTCTGAGCACATACGAAAATTACCAAAAATAGTAACTTTCCATAAATAGCAGCTCTGCACAAAATAGCTCTTATTGAATACAAAAATAGAAATATTTTTGGGTGATGCAAGATTGCTCTTACACCCAGGATGCTCCTGCATCAGAACTCTCAGATCAATCAATCAATAAGTTTTTAATCCCTCAAGGTCATACTAGTCATGAAGAAAAGTATATGAATCTCTCAGACACAAATAATGCATCAGCAAGATCTCTCATATTGATCTTATAAAGATCAACATATACAATAATGAATAATGTTCTTAGAACAACACACAGTTCAATCCAACTGAACAATATATGAAACAGCAAACTCAGAACTTCCAAAAAAAATGCCGATTCTGAACACTACTACACACATGGTAAGAATGACGAATTAATATCACCCGTAACCATTTCCGTGCTCTTGAATTAATACTTGAAATACAAAGAATCTCTGTTTTTGCATATGAAGAGGCAAGAGCATTATCAATAACCTGAACGGCATCAAAATACATGCCGGCAAGGAACCACATCAGTTATACGAGACACATCATCACCTTTGCCGGTGCCATGACAAGCAACACGACAATATTAAAGGTGCAAATAAAATATATAATAAATCTCTTCCTCAGATGCATATATGAAGGCACAAACACATTGTCGAAGACTAAACACGAAGAAGGCAATAACACAGCGTCACAATATAACCGATGCCTTTATGAAGAGAATTGGCGACATCAATATGAAACCTGTTGGTTCCTGGGTTGACAGGGTTTACACTACGAAGTAGCTACCAATACTCTTCAACAAGTTCTACAGAGAAGCCAACTCCAAGTAGTAAATTCTTAAGAGAACTGGACCAACTAATAGGGATAAGAATCCTTCTGTACTTTAGGCTCTGCAAAACCAAGGTGGGTAGACCTCAATGCCCTTTTATACACACTTTTTAGACTTACAATATGGCATTGTGCAAACATATATATCTCATATGAGGCATCAAACATGATAGGGAGATACTAGATGAAGGCTAATCATCCATTGAACGTCAACTTGTATGGAGCATGAGATAGGGCAGGACACAAACTTGGCATAAAAGTAAATGATGTTCTGTGTTTTAAAATAGATTTGTAACAAGAGAACAAAAGGAATTTGAGCAGGCAATATGTATGCAAAACTTCACATCCATCTAAGATCAGTGCCTCATCCTATTGGGCCACGAAGTCAATGGGAAGCATCACACCATATAACAAAATTTATCAATAGCAAATGATCTAAGAAAAATTGTATTGCAACCTTCTTTAAATGCAACCCCAACCCA
This sequence comes from Chamaecyparis obtusa, assembly GCA_027943335.1. Taxonomy (NCBI): domain Eukaryota; kingdom Viridiplantae; phylum Streptophyta; class Pinopsida; order Cupressales; family Cupressaceae; genus Chamaecyparis; species Chamaecyparis obtusa. The sequence continues at coordinate 413,543 of BSBK01000667.1, forward strand.
ACCTACTTATCAAAATCCTTGCACATAACCACTTAAATCTGCAACTTCTAAAAAACATTTAATTGATCCATTAGACCAAAGCAGGTAAGAAAAGCCACATATCTCACAACAAGACACTAAGAGAGAATAACTCTTTGTTTTATTTCTCTTAAAACTTAACTAGCTTGTACAATGGAGAACTGAATCAACACTATATTTCATTACAAGACTCATGCTGTTCCTGCCATATAATACTTGAATACAACTAGAGATAACACGAACACACAAAAAGGTTTCAACAAAGATTCATAATATTGCTCTTATGGAAGATTTACAAGACTACCCACAACCATAAAACTTGCTACTGGAACCAGATGTGTTTGGAGCTAACAATGGTCTCTCAAAACAAAGGAGTGGAACCTCCTTTAAAAGAAAGAAGACAAGAATATATGGATAGAAGGAAGGACTCAATCTGATCTGATGCTGCCACCTGTCTATCTATAACCTAAACTGTTTGGAAAATATCTTCTTTCTTCTAACTCTAATGACCTTGGAATTCCAAAATTAATTGGAATGCAACAAGCTTCAAGTCAGCCCTAAAATTATCCTGACAAAACTGATACATCACCTTATACTACTATTATTACACGCCAACTTTAACCTTTTCAAAGTCCGCTAGCTAGTAGAAGTCGACAACAATTGAGCTGTGCTAATATCACGCCCCAGATAAGCATTGTATACCTGCAGAGTTGACTTGCGTCAAGGATTTCAGGGATCTCTGCAAGTGTATTTGCTACTAGTAATGCTTTAGGATGGGTGAGGATGCAAGTTTTTGTGAAATCTCCTCCCTTTGTTGGGAGATTTCTGAAATCTGTTTAAACAGATACATGAATACCAATGAGAACACACCAGCCTCTTCCTCATCCTCGACCCTTCCAAGAAGACACCATCAGTGAAGCTGAGAGCATTAGCCTTCTGGATATGGAAATTTTAGCAAAGATAGCTTTTAAATATCCCTTTGGCTATCGCTCCCTGTTTAAATACCCCTTTAGCTATGATACACACAACTCTATCTCTCCATCCCAATAAACCTCCTGTAACTGTATTTTCACAAATTTGGACATGTTCTAGAAGTCACTTGTCTTCCTTAGAACATCCATTTCTGTTACTATAGTGGAAAGAATTCCCTTGATTGTACTCTTTGTATCACCCAAAGTAACTAGCGTGTAATAATAGTCTACATGAACTTTGCCATTATAGTATCAAAATATCTTGTCAGTAAGTCTGTACACCTAAAAATCTTCTAAATTTGCCGTCTCTAAGTGACCCTTTGAATCTTGTGCACTTGCTCACAAAGGATTGCAGGGTTGAATTTCAACCATTTTAGGTCATATACCATCTAACTTGAAGGTTTGGAACCCTTCTTCAGCCTCCTTCCCATCAAGTTCCTAAAATCTAGGAATTAGGCCTAGTTGTCCCTTGTAGCCCTGTCCAGGTACAAAATATGGATTTCCTCACAATTTTGGTTAAGAACCCCCAAAGCTAATTCAGGATCCAGATACCCGTTTCAGAAACACCAAAGATTTTCAGGGTGAGGATTCTCTAAGTCTTCCGTACGGTACTTTTACACCTTTACGGACTCAGTCCTTAAAAATAGGGCTAATTGCTCTTTACTCTGATTTTGTCTTTATGAACTGATGAAATCTAATCACTAGGTGCCACCACTGCTTGGAGGGTCGTATCACCATTTGTTTAACATCCCCCAACCCTTGGATTGCTTCTATCAATCCAACCTTGCATCTTCTTGGTCTCTGTTACTCTATTTCCCTAGCCGGGCTATGGCCAAGCTTGCCTAGGGCAAGGGCTCAAAATTCAACCTTGATCCTTCTACACCTAAAACAAAAAGAAAAGTTGTACACTGACCCCTCTAACATTCCGTCTAGGTCCATTTTTGTTTGCCATGGATCTAAGAAGTTCGAGAGGCCATTTTCTATGTACAGTCCAGACTGGACCCGTGAACTACAACCTTAAAGAAAATTAACAAGAAGATACAAAATGGAAACTTCTCAACAAACTACCTTCACACAGAGTTATTAGACTATCATGAGAAACTAATTACATTGAAAATCCAATCAAGCTATGCCATATACAAATCTGTTCAATTCAAAATGCCTTGAAACAGTTACAGTCTCTGTCTGCAACTTCACAGTCAATATAAAAACAATCTAAAAGTCATCCAACCTTGTGATATCGCGATGGAGTTTCTTAAATAGTCTTCTCCTCTTCAAAACAACCGCTCCAACTGACCCATTTCATCATTTAGGCCGAAAGCCAACTTTTGGACAAAGTTGTCGAGCAACTTTTCAAAAGTTGCAAAGTTGCTTTGAGCAGCGTTTTCACATCTCTTAGCCAATTTGATTTTACTTGTTTTTGCCACCATGGCTATCTCACCTAAACCCTAAATTCACTTTTTAAGACTCAAAACACTTCAAAATTGACCTCCTAAACATCTAGAGGGTTCATTCCACCTTTTGACTCATTGTGTCCTCTAGGACATTACAAAGGAGTGGATGAACAAAGGCCTTCAAATCTTAACTTGACAAATCCTAACCACTTCAAAATCTTCCTAATCTTTCCTAATCTACTTAAACAACTAGGAAAGAACACAAACAAAACAAAGAAGGGCTTTTCACCCTAGGTGCTCCTGCACCATGTAGGCAGTGTTGGGAAGGGAAGGGAGATTATTTTTTGAAATAAAAAACCCAAAACCTTCTTGTAAGAGTGATGCAGCTTCATCCATTAGTGCCTGAGACGAAAACCTCCAGCAGCCATAATTGTCACTGATCGGTAGCAGTAGTGAGAGCATGATGTGAGTTACTGGTGATCTGTTACCACATTGGCAGATTTCTGAAAGCTCCCAGGTCAATTGGTTGTGCTGAGGATGCCTGGCAAGTAGTTAAATTTGTGGTTACCTCTACTACATGTGTGCATTTATAAGTCTAATACAAAAACAATAAGGCAAGGATTATTGCAAGATGTTTCTGTATCTGTTATTAGGCACATTTTTAGCACCTAGATTAGATTACTTCAGATTTCTGGGTGATAATTGCTAGAGTTGCTCCAAAATCTCTGCAAATCTTTGTCCATGTAAATGCATTGTCTAAGACTATTACTGTCCACGTCAAATCTGTGGAAACTTTTCTCCTAAATTTGTCCTTCTGCAGTCCAAAGCTCAAAATCCCTTGGAAAGTTATAATAGCCTCTGTTTGGATTGAAATCTCCATTCAGGATATTCATTTAAAGCATATTTCTGTGTCCAAAACTTTGTTGAAGCCAGCAGGGAGATTAATCAGTTGAAAATAACAGAAAAGCTACTGGGTCTCTCACATAATGCCTCTGTTAATCATGCAAATATTTTGAAGTCTTGTCAAGTTGCATATCTAGTCTACGGGAAGCAATACCACTGGAGGCGTGGATAGCAGTGTGACAAAAACAACTCTAGTTGACCCGATTAAATGACATATCTCTCAATTTTAGATATCATTATCATAACAATAAAAAGAGGCATATATTTTCACAGAATAAACTTTAGAACAGTTGTTTATCCTATTTAACCCAGGAAAAGATCATTTTTGAAACAGAATTTTACGCTTGTCATTGGATTAGACATGCTGCATGACCACTAAAGTCTGATTTGCTTCCAGTACCAGGAAAATCACCAAATGCAATGAATCTGTAGTAAGACTGCATTTTCGTGGCAGGTAATAATATTTGGTGCTTCACCCATATGTAATGAGCAATATATAGAAATCAAACAAAGGATCATTCACCATCAAGAACGTGATTACGCACAACCTAAGCTTCTCCTAGAAGTACAACTCTTCTTTTGTACCCTCTTTTCTGATGATTGGAAAACATGTATTGTTATTTTCTTTCCATGTCTTCTTCTTGTACAGAGCTGGCAATTGGTTGAATCAGTCTTCTTGGCTTTTCTTTTGTGATGTAGTTTTTTTGTCCTGAAGCAAATTTTTTTATAACCTGTTCTGTTTAAATGTAAAACATTTTTCTATTTTTCACTCCAGCATAATCTTTCCAATATGATTTTTAGTAAATTACTATTAGTTGGCCCATTTGTATTTTAAGGAATCACATAATTTTTTAGCGTAAGTAGCTGAATTTAAAAAAAATTGATGTGCTTGCAGCTGGTGATGTTATTATGGAGCTACTTTTCTGTAGTAGTAACTGATCCAGGTGATGTTCCTCCGAATTGGAGACCTAAGATAGACGAAGAGAATGGAGAAAATATTCCATTAACTCATGCTGACTCAGCCTTTCAGCAACAAGCACTCTCAAATGATTCTTCAAAATCAACAGTCAGATACTGCAAGAAGTGCAACCATTGGAAGCCTCCACGGTGCCATCATTGTTCTGTTTGTAAGTCAATACTTAGCTTCTTGCACCATGCTTTATCCAACTCAAGAAAGATCTACCCATTTAAAAATAATATTGTTGGGTGAAACATTACAGTCTGGCTGTATAAGTTTCATATTTACCTTTGTTTTGTTGATAGACTTTATAATATTTTGTGGAACTTGGAATGTTGAACTTGACATTTTTTGGCACTTCATATTGGATGTTTGCGAGTCTTGCAATTCAACCTTTTTTAAGTTGCAGGTTGGCTTAATTTTGCAATAGTCAGTGGGAAAGTAGTTATGAATTTCTCTTGATTTGTTCATATGACTAATACACGACGTTGATAGTTGTAAATATTGTAGTCTGGAGTGTGGATTGTTTCTGAGTGCTTCTTTAATCTGGAGTTGCAGGTGGAAGGTGCATCTTGAAAATGGACCACCATTGTGTTTGGGTGGTCAACTGTGTAGGTGCTCGGAATTATAAGTATTTTCTTCTTTTTTTGGTGAGTCAACTTCTCAGAAATGAAAATTACATTGATTTTATTCTCTATGAATGACATAAGTGATTATCAAAGTTCAAACCCCATCCTTGAAAAGCCACAATACATGTATAAAGTTGCCTAAAAGCTATAGCAAAACTTTTATGATTTGTTATCTCACACTATCTTGATGCTTTAGATGACTTTCAAATGTTTATTTTGATAGATTTTATGAAGCTCTGTGAAGAAAATCTGCTATTTATGTCACTTTAATAACTTTCTGAGTATATTGAGTTCTCTTAAGGAAGTCATCTACAGTTCTTGGGAGCTCAAATCCTGCTAAACATTTTTTACATCTTTGTGTTAGGTTGTAAATATTTACATATGCAACTTAATTTTATATAACAAAGACAAATTGGGATTTCAGTTTGAAGGTGTAGAGGTAAAATAAAGGGTCCCAACAGATTTGTATGTGAGAACATTTTAGTGCTGAAAACTAGTCATGCCCAAAACAAAGTTAAGTAAAACCTTCTTGGTAGTATCTACCTTAGAAATACAATGAAATAGCCTAAATTTATTTCTTTCAAGCACTTCAAATTATATTAGTTATCTTGCAATTAGTTTCTTCAAATTCTACCTGGCACTTGTTTACTTTCTTAGCTATACTTCAGCAATAATTGACACGCAGTTAACAAGCAGCAGTAATTAGTGGTGAACTCAGATATGCTTTATAGACTAAGTAACTTGGGATATAGATGCGTTGTCTTTTGTGTTTTCTGTGGGCCTTGATCTTTGTTGAGTACTTTATGGACATTTTTAAGAATGAAAAATAGTTACATCAGACTAATTTAGGGCATGCAATTATAAGATTCTTCCAATATGCTTTTCATAATGACAAATAGTTGCATTCGACTATTTAAGGTATGCAATTATAAGGTTCTCCCAATACGCTTTGGTTAGTGTTAGCGAGAAAAATGAGGAACACAGATTGAGGTTTTGAGCCCCAAGTAGTTTCTGTATTTTGTATTTATACCCCAGATGCAGTTATGCAAAGGGTGCAAAGAGTTAATCTGGACGGTGGTTTAACTAGTAAATAAAATAGTGAAGCATAGGACATTCATAGGACATAGCACATTGTATATGAAACTCCAGTATATTGTATTATTAAAGACCATTCATATACATTCACGGTATACTTGTATCTCCTTATTACAGTGTCTGTCCTTTACATATCTCATATTATATCATTTCTCCATATATCTTCTATTATCTCTTATATATCTTATACATCCCCTTCCCTGTTACATTTTTATCTTTGTCTTTACAAATATATATCTGATGGGTTGTAACCCATCCATACTACCACTAATCTACATGATGCCTCTTCAATTTGAAGTTCTGCAAGCTCTTTGCAGTGAAGTGAAGTGCACTTCTACTTTTCTGCTAATGTCATTCCCCCTTTCAAAACATTGGCTTGTCCTCAAGCCAACTATACTATACAGGAAGAATACCCTTGTAGATCTCCTTGAGATTAGCAAAAGTGCTATCCCATTTTGTTTTTGCTTGTTGTAGTTGTTGGCTTTGTCCTTGAGTCTGAGTAAGTAGACGGTCCACCTCTTAGATGTTTTTAGGAATTTGTATTTGTTGTGCTAGCTTCTGAGCCTCTTGAAGAATTCTGGCGATGTGGGCTAGCCTCAGACTTACTACCTCTCTCAGCTGGTGAAATGTGTGCATTGTTTGGTCTCATTGATCCTGCAGTTGTTGGATTTGTGTGAGCAGTGTTTCAATTTGCAACCGGGATTGTTCATTTGTTCATCTGCTTCTTGGAGAGCATCATATGTTGTAACCCTCTGAAGTGTCTGCACCTCCAATTGCCCCATTTATGCCTTAATAGGAGCTATCACCATGGGCCATTACAAGCAAAATTGATAGAGGGCAGTGATATCTTGCTCTGTATTCTTCGGTGCACTAATGTGTGCTTCTAAGGCGGAGTGTGCGGTGGCAATTTGTTCCTTTCTTCTTCCATTCTAGTCTTTGTAGTTCCACCAAAATTTGTTGCCGCATTGTCTTCTTCAGCAACCGAGTATCTTGTAGGACCCTGTTGACTAGTGTCTTCAATTGCATTGGAAGGGGTTTAGAAGAATCACCTGGTCTGTGATGGAACTTATCTCAGATATCTTTTACCACATCTGGATACTCTGAGCTATCCACATGCTGTTTCAGAATTCCTGCCCTAGTTGTTTGGTGTAAGAGGTCCCCCCAATTGAAACTTGTACAAGGGAGAGATACTACCTATATCCACCTGAGATCCCACCAATGGGAGTTGGAGCAGCTCCAGTGATGTGACTAGCTAAATCTACTCTTTTTGGGCCAAAAGGTCCTTGATGAACTGCATCGGTGAAGTTGTAGAGGAAGATGGATTGTCTGATTGTAGCAGGAGAAATGAAATCCCTTGTTTTGGAGGCTCTGATTCAGAAGAAGCGTTCTTTGTATATTTTATTTCTTCCTTGCAGATTTGTTCATAGGCTTCAATTGTGGCTTCCTTAATCTCTGTTTGGATAGTCTTGGTCCCCTCTGGCTTTCCTAGCATCAACTTATCAAGTTTAGATTGCAATTCTTTTTCTAGATCTCAGTGATCTTTTTCTTGTGGAGGAGTAGCATTAGGGGTTATCTCCTCAAAGGCCATTTACCTCAGTTTCTCTTTTTCTTTTTCTGGTTGCTCCCTTCTCACCCTGAGTGTGATAGCCAGCTGATCCGGAAGGCGATCTGTTAGGCCCTTAAGGTTGTATTAGTGGCCATCATATATCTGTTCAATGCTGCTTCTGTGATGAGCTTGTTGGGAGCTGCCATGCCCATATATGTCTCCAATGTCTTGTCTAATACCTATTTGTGGAACAAACCATTCTAAAGTTGATCTTCATCGACCAGTGGTGGTACTTGCTCTGGAGCAGAAGTATCCTTTGGCAAACTCTCCTCCTCCTCCTCTTCTTCTTCTTTTGGTGAGGCTTCCCTATGTTCTTTCTCCTTTCTCTTTTTCTTTCATTCCGCAATCATCTGGAGTAGAGCTGCAGAGGCTTCTTCTTCTGATGGTTTGTTCCATGGTGGCGTAGTAGGCAGTCTCCTCTTGCTTTGTTTGCCACCTTTGGATTGTGTGGATCATGCTGAGGATGTGCCAACCTCTGGCCTTTTTTACCTCTGCGGAGTAGAGGTGCTCTGTTGTTCTAGCTTCTTCTTTGGTATACCTCAATTTTCTTTTCATTTCTCCTGGTTTTTGCCCATATGTACCTGAGATTTCTTATTGGCTAGATTGTCCATGTATTCCTGGTATGTGGTGAATCTTCCTGCCTATGGGTCTTTGGGCAAACTGAGGAGGGTTGTTGAATAAGAATCAATTTTGGCATTTTGTGATTTCATAGGGTAGTTGCAGGATCCATGAAATACAGGGTTCAATTGCCAGCATAAAGGTGGTATTTTTCTACTAGGAAAACTATATCTTTTATATTCCTGTGGACCACATCATAAGATATGCATTCTCTATCCAGTAGTTTCTGTTCCAGGGATTTGAAGAACCCCCAATATGCGGTCGTGTAAGAAGTGGCATCCTTGAAATGCTGGACACAATCTTAGATTTGTGCAGCCACTTGCCTAGTGGTCTCTCAAACCTTTCTTGCAAAGGTCAGTAACTCGTTCATGAAATAGAAGGTGAGGCAGATAAGTAGGGACCCATATCTAAATTGATAGTGTGATTGCTTTGTGCCCTCAATATTCTCCATTAACTCCTACTACAAAACATCACATAGGCTGATATCTTTGCCCTCTACTACCATTTGATAGGCCACTTGGATGGATGATGTGATAGCTGAATCCTCCCTATTTGTGTAGTACGCTTTGCATCTAAGTTACCGGTTCAGGTACGGGGATGGGTGCAGGTACATGAACTCAGTATGTGGGTGTGTGAAATTTTTTTTAGGGGTTTGGGTGCGTATGGGTATGTGTGTGTATATATATATACAAAAAAATAAGAGAAATATATAGAATTGTAAAACTAAATCATTTCATAGTATGATACTTGATCATTGATCAATGCCAAATGCCAAAGATAAATATTAAATGCCAATTGATAGTTGAAAAATACTCAAATAAGCCGTATCAATGATATCATATATGTCTATGTTCATAATTACAATGAAAATCACTACAATTACTGAATTACAAAATGTAGTTCATGAGATATGATTCAATGTTCATCAATCATCAGAGGGATTATCAAAAAAATTGTCTATTGGATTTTCTGTTGCAGGGATTTGAAGAACCCCCAATATGTGGTCGTGTAAGAGGTGGCATCCTTGAAATGCTGGACATGATCTTAGATTTGTGCAGCCACTGGTCTAGTGGTCTCTCAAACCTTTCTTGCAAAGGTCAGTAACTCGTTCATGAAATAGAAGGCGAGGCAGATAAGTAGGGACCCATATCTAAATTGATAGTGTGATTGCTTTGTGCCCTCAATATTCTCCATTAACTCCTACTGCAAAACATCACATAGGCTGATATCTTTGCCCTCTACTACCATTTGATAGGCCACTTGGATGGATGATGTGATAGCTGAATCCTCCCTATTTGTGTAGTACACTTTGCATCTAAGTTACCGGTTCAGGTACGGGGACGCGTGCAGGTACATGAACTCGGTATGTGGGTGTGTGAAATTTTTTTTTAGGGGTTTGGGTGCGTATGGGTATGTGTGTGTATATATATATACAAAAAAATAAGAGAAATATATAGAATTGTAAAACTAAATCATTTCATAGTATGATACTTGATCATTGATCAATGCCAAATGCCAAAGATAAATATTAAATGCCAATTGATAGTTGAAAAATACTCAAATAAGCCATATCAATGATATCATATATGTCTATGTTCATAATTACAATGAAAATCACTACAAGTACTGAATTACAAAATGTAGTTAATGAGATATGATTCAATGTTCATCAATCATCAGAGGGATTATCAAAAAAATTGTCTATTGGATTTTCAGTGGCTGCAAGTTCAAGGTCATCATCATCATTTGAACCCAAAGCGGTTCCACTTGCACTAGATGCACCATGTGGTATGTCATCATCATCATCCACATCAACCATAGTGTCTCTAGCAAGATCTTGAATGGTTGCATCCAAGTCAACAGACTCAAGTGCTACATCCCAAAGCTTCGCTGCCCCCTGTTTGTATTGGGGATCCTTACGTGATAGAAGACACAAATTGGAATGAATATACACCAAGTCTTCAGCTCTTTTTGCAGCCAACCAGTTATGCTTTACTGAGTGGATAAAGGAGTATGTACTCCAATTTTGTTCAGCGGTAGAAGGGCTTGCAACCTAGAGAGAAAACCAACAAAATAAAAAATAAAAAATGCAAGATAAATTCAAGAATGTTAAGTGTTAAATTCTACAATACAAGCGACAAAAACAAAAACAAAACAAAACAAAACAAAACTTTCAAGAGGTTGGAAGTTCATATAATCTTGACCATGGACGTACCACCATGTAGTAGCATGCATTTTGGATTGGTCTTTGATAGCAAAAGGGGTCTGTTTTTTTCCTGAGACAAACAATCCAAATCCTTGCCTATCATTTGACTCCACTTCTGGATCTTTGAAGAGTTTACTCAATGCCTGCTTGTACCCAATAGCAACTCAGAATCTTTATATTGTCCTACTCTCCTAGGGGTAGAAAGTACAAAAGTGTTCTAGTACCTTGGAGATAGGGCATATGCAAGGAGGTGCAATGGCGTGGTCATCTTGTTCCAATGATGAAGAACGATTGCTTCCACCCTTTTGTAAAAGGTGTGTTCAGAATCATTCTCTCTTTTGTATTACCATTTTTTATTTTCTCCAACATTGTGTCCATGATATCATAGATATCCCCCAAGCATGGTGCATCTATATCGGCAAATTGAAGCATAGACATGATAGATTCAGTGAATTCCAATACATATTCCACATGAACCTACCAATCGTCATCCAAGATCAATGCCTTGACCTTTTGGGCCCTCTTTGAATTTGATTGCTTCCATATACCCCATTGGTTACTAATAACTTCTTGACCTAGTGTTACAAGACCCGGATTCGGCTTGGACTCGGTAAGTTGATTTTTGACTCGGACTCAATGTCTGGACTCATCAAATTGAAAAACCTAAGAAATTCAAAGATTGTTAAGGATTTATAACATTGTCATGCATCATTTAATAAATTAACCTTAAAAACTCTATAATTGAGATAAATAGAAGCTACTTTGCACACATACACAAGCTTACATTGATCACATAAGTATAAATGCAAATTTTTGAAGGAATTAAGTTAAACTAAATAGCCCATTAGAAATATAAAGTGTCACTGTCAAATGTCTACAATATTTATGGAATATGAATTCCATGGAATTCAAAGTTCAAAACATATATCAAAATAAAATCTAGATCCTAGAAGACTAAGGCTCACAATAGCCTATATTAGTGACCATTCAACTCCACAACCTTTCTACGTGTAAGCCTAAGATAGGTCCTGGAAGATTTCGCAACCACGATCTTTGCCTGTGTCTCAGGCTCAGCCTTAGTGACATCCACATCCTCATCCACATTATCCTCACTCTTAGTCTTAGGGTCCTCCAATGGGTCTCCTCGTGCTCTAGCCTCTTTTGCTATCGCTCCTGCCTCTGCCTCTCAATCCACCTGATCAACCCATTCCAAGTCTTCATCATTGAAGACAGGATTGTCAACCTCAGTGTTCCACTTTGCCTATGGATCAACCTCCTGTAAAATGATAGGAGATGTGTCAGCGCCCAAGATCTGTCTGTGATGGAGGTGAAGGTTGTAATGAACAAACGCAAGATTCTAATTTGAATACGTGAATGCAAGCCACTAACTTGCACAAACAATCAACAATCAATATTTGAGAGCTAATCAATCTGCTGGTCTATTCTCTAAAACCCCAACATTTTTCGCTAGTCCCTTTTTTCCTCTTTTGTGTTTACAAATGAAAGAATTTTCTTTTTTTGTGTTTGAGAGAGGAATAAACCCAAAACGTCAAAGTAGATGTCTTAATTTTTTTTTCACTTTATTACCTCTGCTACCACAGCCAAGTCCTAGGCTTGGGACTCGGCGATGGTTGTGGAAGGCAAGGACCTCCCTTCTCTTTACCCCTACCACTCAAGTCGACCCACCATTAGTTGAGTTTGGTTGACTTGGCAAGTCAGCCTAGACTTGGTCTAACTCGGCCGAGTCCAAGCCTATTGGCAATTTGACTTGGTTTGCCAGGCTCAGCTCTAGACTCTGCGAGTCCTGTATCTATGATTTGACCCAATACCTCTTTCACCTTCACAAGTCCTCTCAGAACAATTGTGTGAGATGTAAACCGGGTCCCAACAACCTAAGAGCATGTTAATAGTAAGTTAATAACACATTTAAAATATGTAAATAACACAAAAAAATATTTTAGTCAATTATGTAAAACATGACATAAATGAAACTAAATAAATTAAACTTACCTTCAACAATTTCAACTTAATTTTTTTTTTGAAAATTGTTTGTAACATATGGTGGTTTGTCACAAACATTTAGATCTACTCAACTCCTTGGTATATTTCTTTCACCCACTCTATTTGGGTGCAAACTGCTTGCATCACCAAATTGAGGGAGTGTACGATGCATAGTGTCCAAAAGATGTGCTCATATCTTGCCTCTACCAAAGCACCTGCAGCCTTACAAACTTTGGCATTGTCTGTAATGACTTGGAGAACGTTTTCATTACCCACCATCTCTATGGAGTCAATGAGAATCTTGGAAATGAACTCTACATTTTTCACTTCCCCTTCATAGTCAACCACCCTCAAAAACATTGTCCCCTTGGGGGACACTGCAATAACATTGATCAATGGATGGTTTTGCAATCTTTCCATCCATTGAAAACAATAGATACACCTATTTCAATCCAAGAATCTCTAATTGGTTTTAGTTGGGCCTCTACAAATTTCCTCTCTTTTTGCAATAAGGTGGTATGCACCTTTTCATACTGAGGATTTGTGAAAGCAAGAGGTGCACTACTTATTGCTGACACCATGTCCCGCCAATATGGTGATCTCACCAAGTTGAATGGAAGACAATTGGCATAGAGGCAACGTGTAGTTTTTTATTCAGTAATATCTCTTGCCTCCATTTTAAATGCCGTCTCCAATGGACCTCTCTTGCGGGCGGAGATTTATAGTTCTTCATCGTCATCTTCCGTAGAGGGCATAGGCAAGAAGGGATGTTTGGAGGTTGCAACTGTCTGAGAGGGTAATGTCATTGTTTTTTTTCTTTCCGAAACTGTAACTACTTTGTTTTCCTTTTGCAATTAATTTTTAATCATCTTCTTGTTCTTTTACGAATCCTATTATTTGTACAATAGACGATCCCTTCTTATCTGGGCCCTCACACATATTAATCCCTTTACCACTAGAGCCCATAAAATGAAGTTTCCTTCAGTAATAAGAGCTATTATATTGTGCATTACAAAAGTTACACTTCCAAATAAATCCCCCACCTCTAGGAAGTTGTGAAATTCTTGTGGTATGTCTCCATAAAGGAGATCCTTTATCAATTTTGAATTTTTGACTTCCCTCCCCACCCACTGAACTTCGACTACTAGCCATTGTTGCAATCTATAAAAAAAAGAAAAAAAAAACATACTTGAAAAACTTTTTCACAAACCTGAAAAAATCCATGAAAATCTTGAAAAAATTCATCAAAAGACTAAAGAATAGGGTTTAAATGCATACCTTAAACACTTAAATCTCCTTTGTGGAAGCTATTTGAGACTCCACAATCAATCTTCTTCGAATACAATCACCTCCCTTCAAAATGCCAAGATGGAGAGAAAATATGGTGAGAGCAAAATAAGAGGTTAAAATGAAATGTTTTTGTGTTTGAAGGCCTCATATTGGCCGCTTTAGGGTTTAGTAGAAAAAAAATGCTTTTTTAATTAAGTTTTAGGTCCACTTTTATAAAGTATGCCCGTGGGTGTGCTCGAATCCGCGTTGGGTGCGCACAGTGTGCGTGCGCAGATGTGTGAACCCTAGCACATGCACAATGTTGGGTGCGCACAGTGTGCATGCTCAACACTTACCCATAGATGCATTCGAATTGGGTCCGCACCCGCACCAGGTACGGAGCTTGTGGGTACAAACCTTGCAACATAGCTTTGCATGCTAGATCCAGGCTTTGACCATCATATGTAGCCCTTGTTAGTTTGGTGACTTTCCCATTCTGGGCCATTTTGGGTGATTCTGTATGACTGGTCTAGTAGAGGTACTCATCATAGACTCGGTTCAACATGGTATGTGTCCACCCCTCTTCTTGTGTGAAGTTCAAAAACTCCTAGACATCTAACTTCATTTGAGATGCGGCTATATTGTGGTGGGTACAACTGTCCTTAGTTGTAGTACGGTAATTCTAAGAGCCTCAAATTTTGTATGATCAATCTCTATGAGAGAGGCGTGGATGTATTTATGGATCTATCTCCATTATCTTGTAAGGAAACTTTTTATATTTGCATTGGGGCTTTAGAGATGTCTATGAGAATTGGCGTTGCCTTTGTTTTTGCGTGAACTATAAAATATTGTGGTATAGTTGAGTGTGGGAATGAACTAATGTGAGAGAAAAGTAAAGATTGTGATGTCTTTATATCTTTATAACTGTGGGGTGAGGGAGTGTATTTAATGTTACCAGTTTTTCATCTTCCTGCAGTTTTCTGCCCATTAACTTTTCTATGGGTCTATTTTGGCGAGTTATTTCCTTTTTATAGGCTATGATACCCTCAATATACACTATGACACAAATGTTTATAACTTTATGATCTATCATCTGATTTTGTGTTTTATGTTCTTAGACTTAGGTCAAGAAGGAGTTCAAACTCAGACCTAACTGGTAGGATTCACTTCTTTGGGAAGTAAATTGTACTTAGTGGGTAGTAGAGGGTTGCAAGGCCTGATTGTGTATTTTCCTTTTTGCTATGTTCAATATTTTGTTATTACTTATTAGGCGCATGTCCTGTTTGTTCTTGTTTTCTTGTTGGTTGGCTCTTATAGTATGGTGAATATGTTATTTTCTGACTCAGGCATTATGAGGGAGTTCCTGACTAACAATATTGTGTTGGTTACTCATTGTGTGATATCATTTTTCTCTTTGCTGTAGTATGTGGAAAGTTCATGAACCAACTTTTTGTTGTAAATGCTCTCTAGAACTCAGACTTTCCGGGAAACTAACTATTGTTCATCCTGCATCCATGCGTCCTGGACTTCCTCACTATCTATACTGGCATTGTCACTATCTAGCTCAATATCATTGAAAGTGTTTGGATCTTCTTCTTCATCTGCGCTGGGCAACTTAGAGATTGAATAGATGATTCTTAAGCTTTTCCAATCATCCTTCTCTTGAGCAATGTCTTCTACATATGTCCTATCTTCTCCTCCTTATTGGGGAATGTGAACTACTTATTGCCCTCTGCAAAAGAGGTCTACCCCTTCCTTGAATCCACAATTTCATTAGAATTGACAAACCATTTTAGGCCTAGCAATGCCCTAAAAGTGTTAATAGTTTCCTCATCTCCACTATCTCAAAATCTGCTTGTTGTTTAAGGACGTGAATGTTCATTTCTGCATTCCTCCATGTTCCTAGTGTCTCCATATCCGATTTATCTGCAAAGCTTATGTTAATTGGAGTTTTGAACAACTTGCGGCAGCCTGTCTTTCCCAAGTGGTTGCTGAAATGATATTGACCTCCGCACCAAAATCTACTCTAACATGTCTCACTTTGACATTATTGAGATGTGTGGTGATCAGAAGGGGTCCATTTTTTTCAATTCTGATCTTCTATTATTTTATGGATTTGTGGTTGTTTGATGTTTCTACTTGTTTCAATATTCACCCAATTCTTTTAGTTTAATCAATAAATCTTTTTGTTGGGCCAAGGAGGCCAAGCTTTTCAACAATAGAACTTCTTTAAAAAATAAGCCACCTCTTCATTTTCTTGTTGCCTAATATGTTGTTTGTCATTCTCTACTATCTTATCTTGCTGCTGATTTTTAGGCCGAAAGTAATCACAGTGTTCCTTCTCTGGACCAGACTCCTCACTGATTTCCTCAATAATTTTATGCTTATTTCTTCCAATATCTGTTCTTTGGCGTTTTAGTACTGCAGCTTTGTCCTTCTTGTTACCTTGCTTCTTCTTCTCTGAGGTCTGCACATGTTGTTCTTTTAAGAATATTCCCCATTTGAAGTATCTGATGACCAGTTACCTATTCTCTGGCATCCTCTCACACCTTGCAGCTGAATTCTCCTTTTAACCCATGCTCCTCTACTCGCTTGTAAGTCATCACTCCTTGAATGTGGTGGAGCATTATGAAAATATTGTTGTGCCTTCTCACATTTGAATAGGTTGTAGTTATCATCAGTGTAGAATGCACAACGTTCCTTCTTTGACCAACATTTTGTGGCGAAGTGACCCACTTTTCCACAATTGTAGGAGGTTGCGTCATTCCTCCCGTGTAATGTCCCCTTTTTACCTCGATCGTCAATAAATAAATAATAATGCTGCATATTATCTATTCTCCCCATAGGTTAAAGCATTAAGTTAATAAAGAGGGTTAAGTGTTAAATTAAAAAAAAGGAGCAAAAATCTTAAGTTAAGTTGTGATAATTATTCACTTATATTAGTAAAGGGGGTCCATTTTAGTTATGACTAACCTCTCCTAGAGTGTTTACCATGGGGGTCATTTAGTTAATAAAAGACAATACTATTAAATGCCCAAGTCTTAAGTCAAGGAATATGGAGGAGGTCGAATGCTTTTTGGGTGAAGATTTATTTATAAAGGCATCATTGGGTTTGAAGATTTATGATGATCAATCTATCTTTCTTATGAGTTTTCTTTGCAAGAATCATATTATACTTTTCAGGACGAAACCCTTGAAAGGCTCATGCTTGGATGCAACCTCAGGCATATCTTGTACTTTCTCATTCAACCGTATAGTATAGAAGCAGCTATAGCAAGTTTTGGGATTAGTTTAAACTTATTTGGGAAGAAGTAAGTTTGAGCAGATTCATAAATTCAAGGCATTCATTAGAAGTGAATCAGCCATGAAGAAATCGTAGCTTTTTGCAACCATAGAGATCACAACCCATGAAGGTGCCATAAATAATTAAATTGCAGGTCTGCAATGTAATGTTCCAACCAAGGGACTCAACTGCTCGTCCCTCCTTGCCACCTTGAATGTTGCACACAGTAATGACCGTACGGTAAATCAGCTATTGCCAACAGTAAGTCAGATGGTAGTATTGGTCCCCACGCTTAAGCCGTACGGTGGGATAACCCCCAACTGTATGTCACTCCTACACACCGTACGAAACTCCCTTCTACTACACTGTTCGTACGGTAGCAACTGGTCACGATTTGGCTTTGGTGCTGGTCGTACGGCCAAGTCCGGATGGTGACGATCCTCTGAAGAATAATTCTGCCGTATGACAAGAATCCCTCCCTCGTTTGTTGCCAGAATACTAAGTTGTCGTACAGATTTGAAGTTCAACCTCTTGCCTTTGGAATGGTAGTGCAAAAATAATGGAGGTCAAACAAAATATTATACCAGTTGGATTTAGATCACCAAGAACATGAAAATCTATATTTGGCCAATAATGATAGCACTTCAAATCACAACCATTCGGATTACTTCGCATAGATCCATGATCTCAGACAAATATCAAATATCCGCAATCTCAGACAAATATCAAATACCGTTGGTTATTACAAATTTGTCTTCTATAGAAGACTTCACAAATTTGGAGTAGACAGTGAAATATCGGAATGATATTTCCAACGACAGACTAGGGTGGCTGTGAATCACCGAAACTGCAACAAACCAAATAGGGAGGATCTTTCACCTCCGAAATGTTGAACAACAAAACTCCAATTGGAATTTGCAATACAAATAAAATATTCCAAATTGCATATCAAGAACTACCTACATGTCGGTCATAAATACCCCTTCGGAGAAACTCTCGAGGGTTTACAAAAGAACGCCGACACAACAAACACCTACGGACAACAATAATAAAAATGGACCCCTTTATTAATTAATTAAAGGTCTTTAATAATATCTTCTAAATTGGGACCAATTAATTAATTAATTTAATTAATTTATTCTCTATCAATTTGGGGACATTACAAATCCTGGCCGCCCAAAGATTGCTTGCCCTCAAGCAATCCATCATCAAGACTCCAGGATTCCAAACTAGGCGTGGACATGGATAACTGTATCCATTGGAACCTTCAAGCCGTAACATGACCACGCGTATGCACTTGGAAGTAAGCTAGAAAAGTAACTCTCCATCAAGCTTCCACTGCTCCACTCTGATATAATTGTTGCCATGGCCAGAGTCAACAGGATCCCACTGAAACCAAACATCAAACACATCGATGCTCAAATCCCAAGCCAAGTGCGAACGTTGGTAGCAATATCCGTTGAAAACTCTGTGCTGCTTCTGGACCACATGCACATAGTTGGATTTAGTTGGGATGAGTAAACCATCATCAAGCTTTCGCTACCACACTCTGATATAAACATTGCCATGCCCTTCATAAGGATCCCAACAACGCCAATCGATGAAATCTTTCACACCATCATGTTCAACAATCTCTTCTGGTATGGCCATAGACACGGACGTTAACGCTGACACGAACTTAGCCACGAACACGACCACAACCACGGACACAACGACGGCGAGGAACACGGACATAGACACCACAACAACGGACACAGACACCACAGCAATAGACACAACCTCGGTGATGATCATAGCCTCAGCGGTGGACAAAGCTTCGATAGCGACGACAACGGATAAAACCTTAGTGGCGGATAGAGCCTCGGCGACAGACAGAGCCTTGGCGGCAACGACGACAAAGAGTCTTAGCGATGTACAAAGCCTTGATGGATAGAGCCTCGGCGACAGATAGGGCCTTGGCGATGGGCACAACCTCGGCGATAGATAGAGTCTCAGTAGCGACGGTGACGGAGAGAACCTTGGTGGCAGACATAACCTTGGCTGCGGGCAGAACCTCAACAGACAGAATCTTGACGAATAGAGCCTCGGCGATGATGACAATGAAGAGAACCTTAGTGACAGATAGAGCCTCGGCTACGGGTCGAACCTCGGCAGGCAGAGCCTCAGCGGATAGAGCCTTGACAACAGACAGGGTTGTGGCGGTGGACAGAGCCTCAGCGACGGACACAGTCTCGATGACAACGACGACGAAGAGAATGTCGACGGTGGATAGAGCCTTGGCTGCGGGCAAAACCTTGGCAGATAGAGCCTTGGCGACAGATAGGGCCTCAGTGGCGGATAGAGCCTCGACGAGGGGAGCCTTAGCGATGGGCAGAGCCTCGGTGAACAGAACCTCGGCGGGTAGAGCCTTGGCGACAACGGTGACAGAGAGAACCTTGGCGGTGGACAGAGCGTCGGCTGTGGGCAGCACCTCGACAGATAGAATCCCGTCGGATAGAGCCTTGGCGGCAGACAGGACCTCAGCAACAGTCAGCCTCGGCGACAGATAGAGTCTCGGCAGCATCAGCCACAGAGAGAATCTTAATGGTGGAAAGAGCCTCAGCTGTGGGCCGAACCTCAGTGGATAGAGCCTCGGTGGCGGACACAACCTTGGCGATGGACACACTCTTGGCGACAACGGCGACGGAGAGAACCTCGGTGGTGGACAAAGCCACGACGACGAACAGAGACTTGGCAACGGACAGGGATTTGACGATGGACAGGGCCTTGGTGGCGGACAGGGCCTCGACGGCGGTCACATCCACTTGATCTGTCCCTGTTGTCTTGGCAAGATCCATGCAAGAAACCTCTTCATTTTTTAGGTGTTCTCCACATGTAGGTGTAGTAGTAAGATTTAGCAGATCCTTCTGGAGCAACCTTGTAATCATGCCTTCATCCTCCTCAAGTAATGCATCACCCTAATCGCTATCATCTACTTTCTCCTACTTGTGCAAATGAGGTATTAGTTTTTCTTCACAATGCTTGAATACATTACTGACCAATCTACACGCTGCCATAGAAGGGATACATTCTAGATTACGAACAACCCACAACATAGATATGATAGGTTGGGATATTTCATCCATCTCTTCAATGCACGAAATCACATAGCAACCGAAACCTTAGTATCATGACACTCCTTGATTGTGACCAAGAAGTGATGAAACATATCATGGATCAAGTCTTGCAACTCTAGATCTAAGAGGAGGTTACTTATTTTGACATTTGCACAATTCTCCAATATTGTAGATCTCCTACCAAAAGGATCACCATTGAAGTCACTAAGGCTCTGAAAGCTATCAACGATCAAATGCAATATCTCTATCATGGTGTTGTCATCATACGGTTCTCTAGGAGCCAAGATTCTCAAGATCTCACTGAGACATGCTGCAGTTGCCAACTCTATTTCCTTATCATGGTGTCTCAAAAGCATGGGTTGACTTAAGGCATCCTTAATCGGAGAAAGGATCCTCTGTGTAAATCTTGAAGGTAATTGGTCCACCTTACACAAACATACTTTAAATATATCTAATGGAAGATCAACACCTTTGCTGAGCTCTTTGCCAATCTTTTGTAATTCCTTCAACCAACATTGTCCATCACTGCTGGGTGCCATAGTGTGATCCAAATCCCAAAATCTCTCAATCATCCCAACGGGCTGGCAAGATGACTAGCTCTAATACCACGGTAATGTTCTGACCAAGGGATTCAACCGCTCGTCCCTCCTTGCCACCTTGAATGTTGCACACAGTAATGACCATATGGTAAATAAGCTATTGCCAACGGCAAGTCGGACGGTAGTATTGGCCCCCATGCTTAAGCCGTACGGTGGGATAACCTCAACCTACGTCACTCTACACACCGTACGGTGGGATAACTCCCCATCGTACGTCACTCCTACACACCGTACAAAACTCCATTCTGCTACACCGTTCATACGGTAGCAACTGGTCACAATTTGGCTTTGGTGTTGGTTGTACGACCAAGTCCGTACGATGACGATCCTCTGAAGAATAATGCTGCCATACGACAACAGTCCCTCCCTTGTCTGTTGCCAGTATACTAAGGTTCCCTACAGATTTGAAGTTCAACCTCTTGCCTGCGGAATGGTAGTGCAAAAATAATGGAGGTCAAACAAAATATTAAAATAGTTGGATTTAGATTGCCAAGAACATGAAAATCTATATTTGGCCAATAATGATAGTACTTCAGATTACAACCATTCGGATTACTTCGCATAGATCGACGATCTCAGACAAATATTAAATATCCGCAATCTCAGACAAATATCAAATATCGCTGCTTATTTCAAATTTGTCTTCTACATAAGACTTCACAAATTTGGAGCACATAGTGAAATATCGAAATGATATTTCCAACGACAAACTAGGATGGCTGTGAACCATCAAAACTGCAACAAACCAAATAGGGAGGATCTTTCACCTCCGAAATGGCAAACAATAGAACTCTAATTGGAATTCGCAATACAAATAATTCCAAATCGCATCCATACGCATCCGTGGGAGCTTATAGGGAAAAATGAAAAATTAAAGCAATTTTCACTTAAAATAAATTAAGACATGTGCAAATAAGCTTGTTTAAACTTCTTTTTTTTTGCCCTAAACCCTAAAACGGCCCTAAAAGAGGCCATTCGACCATGCTTTATCCCATTTTGTTTGCAGGTTGGATATTTTCTCATTTGCTCTCCATTTTTTGGATTTTGAAGGCAAGCTAGTTATTTTCGAAGAGGAACGATCGTAAAGCAAGGGAGAGCTTCCACAAAGCATTTTTAAACATTCCAGGTAAGCATTTGGTCCCATTCTCAAGTTGTTTAATGAATTTCTTTGAGATTTTGATGATTTTTAAAATTTTTTCAAGTTTGTGAAGAAATTTTTGAAGTTTTTTTCAATTTTTTTTTAAAAAGAAATAAACAAACAAGTTTAGCTATCTATTTGTATCATTTTTTTGCACTTGTATGCTTGATGTTCGTAGTTTTTTTTCTAAATTAAATTTATTTATTTTCTTATTATAGCAAGAAACTAGACTGTATTGTGCAAGAATGGCCACCACCAGTAGTCAAAGTTCAGTTGGAGGGCAAGGAACCGATAATTTTAATATTGATGTTGGATCTCCTTTATGGAGAGATACGACAAGAGTATCATAGGTTTCAGGAGGTGGCTCGTATCTTTGGAAGTGTAATTATTGTCAATGTAACAAAGGAAAAGCATTCAATAGCTCATATTCCTGGGTCAAAATTCATTTTATGGGCCTTGTTGGTAAAGGATTTGCAATGTGCAAAGGCACAACTGGGAAGGGGATGTCTGATGCACAAATAGCTTCATTTGTAAGAGAACAAGAAGAGGCTGATAATTTGGTGAAAAGATCAAAAAAAAGTTTTAATCAACCTCCATTGGGAAAGAACAAAATGCAATTACCCACTGAACCAGTTGCATCCTCCAAACATCCATTCTTGCAAGTACCTGTACCAGGAGAGGAAGAGGAAGAAGTAGAGGTTACCACCCGCAAAAGAGGCCCTTTGGACAGCGCATTTAAAATGGAGGCAAGAGAGCTTGCTGATGAAGCCATTGCACATTGCCTCTATGCCAATGGTCTTCCTTTCAACTTGGTAAGATCACCATATTGGAAGGAAATGGTGCAAGCCATACTTAGAGCTCCGACTGATTATGTAAGTCCTGGGTATGAAAAGGTGCGTACCACTCTATTGCAAAAAGAGAGGACTTGTGTAGAGAGAGCTTTTCAACCAATTAAACATGCTTAGAAAACTTCTAGTATAACTATTGTGTCTGATGGATGGAAAGATACAAGAAATCGACCATTGATTAATGTGATTGTAATGTCCCCCAAAGGGTCAATGTTTTTGAGAGCTGTTGATTGTGAGGGGCAGGTGAAGGAGTCACAATTCATTTCTAGAATTCTCATTGAGGCCATAGAGATGGTGGGGAGTGAGAAAGTGGTACAGGTGGTTACAGACAATGCCAAAAATTGTAGGGGTGCAGGTGCTTTGATTGAGGGTCGGTATGACCATATTTTTTGGACACCATGCACAGTACACTCCTTAAACTTGATCATGCAACAAATTGGCACTCAAATTGATTGGGTGAAGCAAATTTACCAAGATGGGGAGGAGATACAAATGTTTGTGACGAACCACCACATGTCACAATCCATATTTAGATCATTCTCCAAATTGGAGCTGCTGAAGGTAAACTCAAATTGTAATTACTAAATTAGTAAATTTCATTTATTTATTTAATTTTAATAAATTTTATGTTCATGTTCAATTATCAAATTGTATATAACTTTGACATATTGTTAACTTGCTTAGGTTGCTGAGACCCGTTTTGCGTCTCATACTGTTGTTATGAGACGACTTGTCAAAGTGCAAGTGGCATTAAGCCAAATGGTTATTTCTAACCAGTGGGGTATATGGAAGGCTTCGAATTCAGAAAGAGCCCAAAAGGTCAAGGCTTTGGTCTTGGATGACAGTTGGTGGGCTCGTGTGTAATTTGTATTGGATTTCACCGACCCTATCATGACCATGCTCTGCTTTGCCAATACAAATACACCTTGCTTGGGGGATGTGTATGATGGCATGGACACCATGGTTGAGAAGGTAAAAGTTTCCATACAACAACATGAGAATGACCCCACAGAATGTGAAGCCTTATGCAATAAGGTGGAGGCAATCATTCATCATCGTTGGGAGAAGATGACTACCCCATTGCACCTTCTCGCATATGCCTTATCTCCGAGGTACTATAGTGAGAAAGTACTTGCTATGCCAAATAGAGTTGCACCATATGCAGATGAAGAAGTTGCCAATGGGTGCTACAAAGCTTTTGCAAGACTCTTCCCAGATGAGGAAATGCATGACACAGTGAGGCTAGAATTTGGCTTATTTGCTTCGGGTGTAAAAATGTCTCCATTTGCAATAAAGGACCAATATAAAATGGGAGCTATCACTTGGTGGTACATTTATGGTCAACCATACAAGCATCTACAACCTCTTGCAATCAAGATCCTGTCACAAGTAAGTTTTTTTTGTTTTTTGTTTACCACTTGTATTCTACAATTTAGTGTTTAACATTCTTTAAATTGTTTTTCATTTGTATGTTTAATTTTGTGAACACTATCCAGGTTGCAAGTTCTTTTGCTGAATGGAATTGGAGTACATACTCCTATATCCATTCAGTGAAGCACAACCGGTTGGGCTCAAAGAAAGTTGAGGACTTGGTTTACATTCATACCAACTTGCGTCTTTTGTCACGTAACCAGAATGAATACAAGGAAGGTCAACCAAGCTTTGGGATGTAACCCCTGAGTGTGCAAACTTGGATGCAATGCTTCATGATCTCATGGCAATCATAGATGATGGTGATGATACCATGACACATGGTGCATCTAGCACAAGTGGAACTGTTCTTGGTTCAAATGATCTTGAACTTGCAGCAGTTGGAGATGATGAGAATATGGATTTTTTTGAGAATCCTTATGATTCTCAATCTGATTAGTGCATCTTGTGTCTTGACTCTTGAATCCTTGATTGATAAACATTGAACGATACTAGCAAGTTTCAATTTGAATATTTGTGTCTATGAAATTTTAAGTTGAAGTTGTTGAACTAATATGAAATATCTTGAATCTTGATAAATGCTGATTGGTGAAGTATCATTATTCTAATTTTGAAATTCATGCTATCAAATGATTTAGTTTTGTATAATTCTTGCACTTCTTTGCATATTGATATATCATATATATATATATATATATATTTAATATATATATATATATATACACACGTATCCAAACGCATTCGCATCCCCTAAAAAAAAATTTCCCGCATCTCGCACCCGCATCCGCATCCAAATCCGCACCCGAATCGGTAACTTAGACGAATAACAATAATAAAAATGGGCCCTTTTATTAATTAATTAAAGGTCAATAATATCTTTTAAATTGGGACCAATTAATTAATTAATTTATTCTCTATCAATTTGGGGACATTACAAATCCTTGCCGCCCAAAGATTGCATGCCCTTAAGCAATCCATCATCAAGACTTTAGGATTCTAAACTAGGCGCGGACACCGATAACTATATCCACTGGAACCTTCAAGCCACAACATAACCACGCGCATGCGCCTGGAAGTAAGCGAGAAAAGTAACTCTCCATCAAGCTTCCATTGCTCCATTCTGATATAATTGTTCTCATGCCCAGTGTCACTAGGATTCCACTAAAACCAAACATCAAACACATCGATGCTCAGATACCAAGCAAAGTGCGGATGTTGGTAGCAATATCCGTTGAAAACTCTGTGCTACTTCTGGACCACATGCACATAGTTGGATTTAGTTGTGACGAGTAAACCATCATCAAGCTTTCGCTGTGCCACTTTGATATAAACATTGCCATGCCCTTCACCAAGATCCCAACAATGCCAATCGATGAAATCTTTTACGCCATCATGTTCAACAATCTCTTCTGGTATGGCCATAGACACAGAAGTTGATGTTGACATGAACTTAGCCATGGACACGACCACAACCATGGACAGTGACGACGAGGGACACAGACACCACGACAATAGACATAGCTTCAGTGACGGACACAACCTCGACGGAGGATAGAGCTTCGCCAACGATGACGACGGACAGAGCCTCGGCGGAAACGATGACGGAGAGAGCGTTGGCGACGTACAAAGCCTCAACGAACAGAGCGTCGACAGATAGAGCCTCAGCAACAGATAGGGCCTTGGCGACGGATATAGCCTCGGTGATGACAAAGTCTTGGTGGTGACGATGATGGAGAGAACCTCAGCGGCGGACAGAGCCTCGGCTACAAGGAGAACCTTGGCGGGCAGAATCTCGACAGACAGAATCCCGACAAATAGACCCTCGGTGGCAGATAGAGCCTCGGTGGTAGACAGGGCCTTGGCGGTGGACAAAGCCTTGGCGGTGGACAGAGTCTTGGTGGCAACGATGACAGAGAGAACCTCGGCGACGGATAGAGCCTCGGTTGCGGGCCTAACCTCGAAGGATAGAGCCTCGACAATAGATAGGGCTTCGGCGGTGGACAGAGCCTTAGCGACGGACACACTTCTCGGCGGTGACGTCAACGGAGAGAACCTCGACGGTGGACAGAGCCTTGGTTGCAGGCAGAGCCTTGGCGGCGGACAGAGCCTCGGTGATTGACAAGGCCTCGGGGTCAGACAGAGCCTCGATAGTGGGTAGAGCCTCGGCGATGGGCAGAGCCTCGATGAACAGAACCTTGGCGGCGGCGGTGATGGAGAGAACCTCAGCGACAGACAGAGCCTCGACTGCGGGCAGAACCTCGACAAGAAGAACCTCGGTAGATAGAATCTCGGCGGACAGAGCTTGGCGGTAGACGGGCCTCAGTGACGGACACATTCTTGGCAGCAGACAGAGTCTCGATGTTGTTGGTGACAAAGAGAGCCTTGGCAATGGACAAAGCCTCAACTGCGGGTTGAACCTCGACGGGCAGAACCTCAGTGGACAGAGCCTCGGTGACGGACACAGCCTCAGTGGCAACGGCGACAGAGAGAACCTCAGTGGCGAACAGAGCCATGACTGCGGACACAGCCTCGGCGACGGACAGGGCCTCTGTGGAGGGCAGAGCCTTGGCGGTGGACAGGGCCTCAACGACGGTCACAACCACTTGATCTGTCCATGTTGTCTTGGCAAGATCCATGCAAGCAACCTCTTCATTTTTTAGGTGTTCTCCACATGTAGGTGTAGTAGTAAGATTTAATAGATCCTTCTGGAGCAGCCCTGTAATCATTCCTTCATCCTCTTCGAGGAATGCATCACCCTTATCGCCATTATCTACTTTCTCCCACTTGTGCAAATGAGATATTAGTTTTTCTTCACAATGCTTGAATACATTACTGACCAATCTACACGTTGCCATAGAAGGGACACATTCTAGATTACGAACAACCCACAACATAGATATGATAGGTTGGGATATTTCATCCATCTCTTCAATGCACAAAATCACATAGCAACCAAAACCTCAGTATCATGACACTCCTTGATTGTGACCAAGAAGTGATGAAACATATCATGGATCAAGTCTTGCAACTCTAGATCTAAGAGGAGGTTACTTATTTTGACATTTGCACAATTCTCCAATATTGTAGATCTCCTACCAAAAGGATCACCACTGAAGTCACTAAGGTTCTGAAAGCTATCAACGATCAAATGCAATATCTCTATCATGGTGTTGTCATCATATGGTTCTTTAGGAGCCGAGATTCTCAAGATCTCACTGAGACATGCTGTAGTTGCCAACTTTATTTCCTTATCATGGTGTCTCAAAAGCTTGGGTTGACTTAAGGCATCCTTAATCGGAGAAAGGATCCTCTGTGTAAATCTTGAAGGTAATTGGTCCACCTTACACAAACATACTTCCGATATATCTAATGGAAGATCAACACCCTCATTGAGCTCTTTGCCAATCTTTTGTAATTCCTTCAACCACCATTGTCCATCATTGCTGGGCGCCATAGTGTGATCCAAATCCCAAAATCTCTCAATCATCATACAGTTCTCTAGGAGCCGAGATTATCAAGATCTCACTAAGACATGCTGCAGTTGCCAACTTTATTTCCTTATCATGGTGTCTCAAAAGCCTGGGTTAACTTAAGGTATCCTTAATTGGAGAAAGGATCCTCTGTGTAAATCTTGAAGGTAATTGGTCCACCTTACACAAACATACTTCCAATATATCTAATGGAAGATCAACACCCTCGCTGAGCTCTTTGCCAATCTTTTGTAATTCCTTCAACCACCATTGTCCATCACTGTTGGGTGCCATAGTGTGATCCAAATCCCAAAATCTCTTAATCATCCCAACAGGTTGGCAAGATCACCAGCTCTAATACCACTATAATATTCTGACCAAGGGATTCAACTGCTCGTCCCTCCTTGCCACCTTGAATGTTGCACACAGTAATGACCGTACGGTAAATCAGCTATTGCCAATGGTAAGTCGGACGGTAGTATTGACCGCCGATCGTACGTCACTCCTACAGACTGTACAGTGGGATAACCCCCGATGTTACGTCATTCCTACACACCGTACGAAACTCCCTTCTGCTACATCGTTCGTATGGTAGCAACTGGTCACGATTTGACTTTGGTGCTGGTTGTATGACCAAGTCCATATGGTGATGATCCTCTGAAAAATAATTCTGCCGTACGACAACAATCCCTCCCTCGTCTGTTGCCAGAATACTAAGTTGCCGTACAGATTTGAAGCTCAACCTCTTGCCTTCAGAATGGTAGTGCAAAACTAATGGAGGTCAAACAAAATATTATACCAGTTGGATTTAGATCGCCAAGAACATGAAAATCTATATTTGGCCAATAATGATAGCACTTCAGATTACAACCATTCGGATTACTTCACATAGATCCACGATCTCAAACAAATATCAAATATCCGTAATCTCAGATAAATATAAAAAATAGTTGGTTATTACAAATTTGTCTTCTACAAATGACTTCACAAATTTGTCTTCTATAAAACACTTCACAAATTTGGAGTACACAGTGAAATATTAGAATGATGTTTCCAACAGCAGACTAGGGTGACTGTGAACCATCAGAACTGCAACAAACCAAATAGGGAGGATCTTTCACCTCTCAAATGGCGAACAACAACATTCCAATTGGAATTCGCAATACAAATAAAATATTCCAAATCACATATCAACAACTACCTACATGCCGATCATAAATACCCCTTCGGAGAAACTCCTGAGGGTTTACAGAAGAATGCCGACACGACAAACACCTATGGACAACAATAATAAAAATGGGCCCTTTTATTAATTAATTAAAGGTCCTTAATATCTTTTAAATTGGGACCAATTAATTAATTAATTAAAGTAATTTATTCTCTATCAATTTGGGGACATTACATGCAACTAAATGAGACAATATTCTAAATTAGGCAATCTAGTAAGTGTGTGATAGTTTCAATCTTGGAGTAATCATTTGCAAGTTCTGAGTGTGTAAATTGAATTATCCATTTCAATAAAGGGTTTATTACTATTGATACTCAATGCATCTATTTTTCATCTGTATTTCTTGATGCTTTTTGATGTAATAAATCAAACCCTTATTGTTGTGAGACAATTATCTAAGCAAGCTATACATATTACAATAAATTTCATTAAATCCAAGGGAAGGATATTTCAGTGGTGTCAAAGCTACAAATCCTGCTAGCTTGTGAGGCTGCATATCAGATTTTTCAATTGCAAGTCATCTTTTTTAGTTGCATGTTAGATTTTGCAGTTGCATGTGTGTTGGATATTATTGGATGGCAATTTGGTGAATACCTAGATGATTGCATGTCAGTTTAGGAGCAATTTATGAAGAGGGTTACCATTGCATGTTATGTCGAGCAGTCCACTAACGTTAGTGGATTTGCATTCCATATGAGTTTGGTGGATACCCAGATTGTTGCATGTTACTTTTGATCAGTTTGTGAAAATGGGTTATTGCATGTCAATTTGAATTGAGTCTATGCACCCTAGAGAGATAGGACCATGTGGATATTACACCAAAAGTAGGTTAGGACAACATGTAGGTGAAATTAACCCAGCTGAAGAAAAAATGGGTGAAAGAAGAGGTGAAAGCCCGCAAAGGGAATTTAATAATCAACTTAATGATTTCTTGACTACTTTTGCCTAACAATAGGACTATATGATTACAACCATAGTTCAAAATATCGTTATCGACAACTTATCGCCAAGGAAAATATCGGAGATAAGTCGGTAACTTTTCGGGGAAATTCTCGGGAACTTAAAAAATGGCTTAAATTTAATTAGAAATGCATTAAATTCAATAAGGAGATGCATCTAATGAGTTAGTAAATGAGTAAAAAAACCAAACAAGCTGATCTAGATATATATAAATGCAAGTATTTAACAAGATCGCATCCTCATGTGGAATGCTGATGGCTGGTAGCCATAGTCTGATAGTCTGAACTCTGTAGAAAACTAAAAATAGCAAATTGTCTTTGTAAAACTATAAGCAAATACAAATGTCAAGTACAATATCAAACTAGTCTACATCTTCCTCTCCCCCTTCCCAATAGCTCTAGTAAAAACTATGGGAGTGGGAGGGGATCTAGCCCTAGTAGTCTGTTGTGGCTATGCCACCTCCCTTTGCACAACTGGCTGTGACTGGACCTCCACCCTGGATGTAGATGGTGCTAACATTGGCAATGAATCATCATCTGTATCCTCCTCACTCTCAGTGCTCTCATGATCATCCTCTTGAATGTCATCCAATCCTACTGTGAATCCATGCTCCTCCATAGCCTGCCACTCCAAATCATAGATGTCATTGTCTGTGAACAATGGAGGCTGCTCCTGTGATTCCAATTACAGTACGGATCTATGTCATCCAAATCAAGTGGACCAGCTGGTGGTAACTCTATCTTTCTTATGCACAACTTAAGGTTATATTGCACATAAACAAGGTCATTGAGGCGTTTTTGTGCTAACTTGTTCCTCTTCGTGTGAATGGCCTCAAATAAGCTCCAATTACGCTCACAACTAGATGAGCTACATGGCTGACATAAGATGTGCAAGGCTAGTTTTTGCAGATTTGGGACATTCCCACCCCAATTTTGCCACCAAGCATCTGCAAGATAAATATTAAAGAGTTAGAAAGCAAGGCGAAAACATATTTTAGTAACTTAATTTTTATCTACTTATCATGCATGTGAAAGACACCAAAAATCCAAATATTGTACCTGGGATTTGAGTGTTTCTTCCTCTTCTTGCCAAGTCTGAGGAGAATAGCTTGTCCGTTGCATTCTGATACACTTCCATCTTGACCACAATGAGGTCTCTGACCTCAACCTTAGGTACCATCCTCTGCATGCATTCAGTGAAGCACTCCATGAGCTCTCCATTGGGATCCCCGTAGGATGGAGAGAAGTGAAAAGAAGGGTTGAGGAAGTACCCCGCTGCATGAATGGGTCGGTGGAGCTGATTGTTCCACCTCGTATCAATAATTGCCCATATGGTGTCAAATTTTAGGTTGTCCCCCTTGTAGTAATTTTTAATAGCCTCCTTGGCCCTATCCATGGCCTCATAATGATACCCCATTGGGGTTTGATCCCCATCTACCAAGCGAAGAACTCTAACCAAGGGCTCTGTCACCTACAATTGAAAAGTAGAAAAAGATTATCATTAATCATAGACTAAAGTTACAAATTAATAATGAAAGACTTGATTCTTGAATACAAAAAAATTAAATATTCAACTTTTGAAGTTTCCAAGACACCTTCACAATTTTTGTAGCATCATCAAAAAAGTGGTTGTCAAAGACGATGTATGCAACACTTTGTTCATCAGCCTTCTTTGAATAACTTGAGTCTAACCATGGTTGACTCACAAACATTTGCTTCAAAGAAGTCAAAGAACTAATAACACTTTGCAATGTTAAGAAAATCGTTGCAAACCTTGTGGCCGCAGGTCTAACCAACTCTTTCCCATGGGTGAATTCTCTCATCAAGCGGAGAACCCAAGGGTGATTGTAGATATATTTTGTTATCTTTCTTGCATCCTCTACAATTGGTTACACCCAATCCAATTTTCCTATGTCCTCCAAAAGAAGGTCAAGGATGTGCGCTGCACAAGGAGACCAAAAAAGTGTGCTATACTTATCTTGGAGGATCTGCCCGCTGCCACATATGCCACTGCATTGTCGGTTATTATTTGCACCACATTAGCAATCCCCACCTCCATCACAACTTGCTCTAACATTAGAGCCAAAGTTTCAGCTGTCTTTATCTTGTTTGAGGCATCCAAAGATTTCAGAAAGACCACTTGATCCTTGCAAGAAACCAAAAAATTGATGATGGTACAGTTTCTTCCATCCGTCCATCCATCTGAAAATATAGAGCAGCCAAATTGTTTCCATTGTAATTTTTGGTCTTCTACCACATCATTGACCCTAGAAACATCTCTGAGCAAACTATAAGCACAAAATAAAAATAACATTAAGTACACAACTTCGTTTAAAAAAATTTACATTCAACAAAAATAAGTAAATTGTAAAACCGTTAAACATTTAAAAATTAAAACAAGTGAACTAACCTCCCACTCAAGTCTGCAGGTGTAGGTGCCTTGTAGCCCTTTCCCGCTATAGTGATTCCTGTCACAAAATTCAGCCAATAGGGGCTTGCTGCAACATTGAAGGGGATGTTGTTAACATACCAAAAATTAGCACATTGAATGTCAACTTGCCGATGCACATCACTGTTCCACCCACTACCCTCTAGTGATGGTTGTGCTCCAGGTGTGTTTATGTGCACAAAACAATTATCGATAGAAGATGTGTGTGGTGGTGGTCTACTAGAACCAACAAAAGTGGAAGGTGAGGAGATGGTAGATTTGTGGATCCGTGGGCCATGATGAGAGCCCACTATGCCCTCAAGTGCTACTTCATCTTCTTCAAGGGTGGATGAGATTCCTAGTCACAAATCACAACCCACATTATTTCATTATGATCATTGTTTTAGGCTTTAGCAAAATCTAAATTGTCGAGGTGATTATAAAATAATAAATGATTCTTAAAAAGGAGACAATGTGAGATACCTTGCAATTTAGAAATGGCTGCCCTCATGGCCAATTTTGCCCTTTCTCTTTGCAACTTTTTCTTTTCTCCAGCAGCGAGCAAGGCATTCATCTCTCTCATTATTTCTGGGGTGGTGTTGTCACAAACCCGTGTGTCACGCTTTGTGATCCCTCCAAGGTGGTATTTCAAATGAGATATGCCTCCACTAACTAGTTTTTCACATTTTATGCATATCACAGTATTATATTCGGGTCCTTCAAAAGCATATGCCCATGCCTTCTCTCTAGCCCCTTTAGGGTGCGTTCCTACATATCCTGATGGACATGCGTCTACTGGGGCACTGGTAGACCCTGCGGCTGACCCAGTTGTAGAGGTATCCCTATTTGCCATTTTGATGAAGAATCAAACTACACGTCACATACAAAATGAGTGTACAAATTTAGAAATTTAAATAAGAAATTAAGAAACGAACTAAGTTAGTTTAAAACTTTAAATAAGTTTAAACATAGCCGAAACTTGAAGGAAAAAAACAAAAAAGTTACGGTTGTGAAATTTTAAAGAAAATATGAAATTATTGAGAAAACTATGAAAAATTTGCAAAAAATCCTAAAAAATGGTGTTAGATCTTATTCATTACGTTCTAAAACAACTTAGAGTAGATTGGAAATGATATTATATAGTTTGTATAAACTTGAATGCAACTAAAACAAGACAAAATGATTTTAAAACAAAAGGGAAAGAATTTTGAAAACTTGTGAATTTGAATTTGCTTGAAAAATCTTTTCGAATCCGCTTCAAATCGATCTAAAATGCCGCAAATGTTGACCTTTCTCCTCCAAAACCCTTCTAACCTCTCCAAACCTCAACTGGCATAAAAAATACCATTTTGGTCCTTTGTTGGGCCGTCACTGTATAACTGTGCGCGAGCGAGATAAGTTGTTAACTTATCGCCGATAAGTGCCGATATATCGGTGATAAATTGCAACTTATCGGCGATAAGTTTAAAGTTATCGGTCGGCGATATCTTTACGTAGATTATCGTCGGTTGATACTTATTGCGATAAGTCAGCTTATCGTCAATATATCGGCGATATTTTGATCTATGATTACAACCATTTCACAATCAAGAAGGTCAAGAAGTGAGAGTAGTAGAAGGCATAGTCAAACCAGTAGAGCCACTGCAATAGTTTCAAATAGACCACTTCGACCTACTTTTATACCAAAAACAGAAGAGCAACCATCTACAAGTTCAAAACAACAACATAAGAGGAAAGGAAATTTAAAGGAGGTATGCAAAAGTCTACATGA
This sequence comes from Chamaecyparis obtusa, assembly GCA_027943335.1. Taxonomy (NCBI): domain Eukaryota; kingdom Viridiplantae; phylum Streptophyta; class Pinopsida; order Cupressales; family Cupressaceae; genus Chamaecyparis; species Chamaecyparis obtusa. Next base: position 447,482 of record BSBK01000667.1, read on the forward strand.
ATTTGATAAACATGCATATTTGGTTCATGAGGACAAAAGGCAAGCATTGCTGAGTGACTCACATGAGGCTTCATCATCTTCATGAGAATATTCACAAGAGGATTCTATAAGAGAAATAAACATGACTTCTCTTGATGTTGAGCATGAGATTGATATGGATAATGATGGTATGGATACTTTGGGTGATCACAATGTTGGAGTACGATTATCACTGAGAGGGGGGGTGAATTAGTGATAAGAAAACAATGTATCAATTTTTAAAGCCAGATATGCAAAAACAATTCAAATGAGACAAATGAAACAAAGCACGTAAGAGAATAACACAAGATATGTCCTGAGTGGAAAACCCTTTGGGTAAAAAACTACTTGAAATGCCTCATTGGCTTAATCTGAAGTATCTTTTACACTGCCTCAGTGGCTATACACTGTCTCACTGACAAATGCTATCTCACTGATAGTCTTATATGCCTCACTGGCCTTTCTACACTTTTCAAATTTCTTGCATATAGAGATCAGAAAATTTGATTGTCATTTAGAACCTATAATTCTATCCTATACATCATTAAATACAATACATGTCTTTGTATCTAACAATGCATAACATACAATCATAGACCCTATTGTTATGGTAAATCGATGTTGATGTATTAAACAAAGGAGATGAAAGCTCCTTATATAGATTTACAAAGACGATGTTTCTAAAAGAAACAATCGTGAACTAAAGATGAAAATAGAAACTACCTAATAAACTAAAGACTAACTAAGATGACCATTTAAGAAACATTATAATATTCTAATACCCTCCCATAATGGTCATCATCTAACTATTGTCTTTTGGTCACAAATTTTTCAAAACATTCTGTTGCTGTTGAGACCCTCCTTGGATCTGCAAAATGTTAATGACCAAGAAGCCAAAATCTGTCCAAAAAATATCAGAGAAGGGTGCCCTTTTCTTCAGAAAGCTTTGCAAAAATAGACAAGAGCCTGCCACTGACTTTGCCACTGAGATGAGTCTGCCACTAACCCTCCCAGAATCAGCAAAACATCTAACTAGAAATCATCACAAAATATCCAACCTGATGTTGGATAACAAAGTTTCTCTTCCTTGGAGACAGAGACAAACACTGAGAACAACTAGCATGATTTTGAGGAAAAATTGGCAAACCCTCCAAACTTTGCAGATGAGCATGATGCCCCAAAACAAATGTCAAAAAACACTATTTTTTAGGAGAAAAATCGAAAAAACCAAACACGATTTTTGAGGTGAAAAATTGATCAAAACCAGAAAACAGAATCCGAGACATAGATTAGAGAATACAAAGCTTTGTTTTTGAGTAAAAAATGGTAAAACCCACTAGATGATTTTTGAGGAAAAAATTATAAACCCATGTACTTGGTTTTGAGGAGAAAACCCAAAATGCCAAACAAATCTTTCATCGTAGAAGGCACGAACAACCACAAAAAAAACTTTGACATCATCCTCTTGGCTGAATAAAATGCAGAATACCCTTCACGCGGGCGGTGAAAATCGGGCTGTCACGAAAACAAAGGGTAGAAAACACCACAAAAAACCCTGCAATACTTTCTGTCAAAGCTGAAAAATGCGAGCACAAAACACATGAAAAACGAACCTCCATTGGCGACCAAAAAACATGCACAAAATTGCAGAAAATGAGCCGTCAGACATAGGCATATGCAGAAGGAAAAATGCGGGCATACACGCGGCTCAAAAAAATGTGAAGCAAATCGCATGCAAAAAAGCATCAACAAGCGCGCAAATAGAGTTCAAGATCAGACAAAAAAGGATGTCGTGTGCCCTAATTAGGCGCACGAAACAAACGACGCCTGCAGGTATCTCCCCAAAAAAAACACACAAAAAAGCACCACGGGTTTTCAACACAACAAACTCGATTTGCGGCGGCCCTAAAAACCCTCAAAAATTGCAGACTGAGAACCCTTGAATTTCACAAAAGACCTCACGAGTTTTTATTAAAAAATTTGTAAAAAACAAGAGGCCATGAATTTTTTTGTTAAAAAATTCTCCAAATCCTGAAAAATCCCATTGGCTCTGATACCATGTTATGGTAAGTCAATGTTGATTTATTAAATACAGGAGATGAAAACTCCTTATATAGATTTACAAAGACTATGTTTCTAAAAGAAACAATCGTGAACTAAAGATGAAAATAGAAACTACCTAATAAACTAAAGACCAACTAAGATGACCATTAAAGAAACATTATAATATTCTAATACCTATACCAATCAGGGATTCTTGATAAACTGATTGTGCACAATATACAAATATTATCAATCCAAACTCATTATATCCTCTCTGTCTACATATTCAAGACAATTTGCCTTTGTTCAATATATAAGCAACATTGAAGAACTGATTTTCAAAAACTGATATCAAACTAAATTCGAACTGATTTTCTTAACTGATCCTCATGTATCATGTCATGCCTTTGTGTTGCCGTCAACAAAATACATGTCCTTACTTAAAACAAATAATAATATCTCTGTCACAATTTTAAACCTTTATATATCTATTTCAATAATATAATCACCTATGATTATTCTGATCAATATAATTTAATGACTTTCTTTTTTAATACCTGTTTATATAAATTGAACTCTCTTTAACCAATGTCCACTTTCATATGAAATGCATCATAAACAACTAATATATCTTTTTAATCTTTGTCAACTTCTGATTTACCCTGTTACCATATTCAGCCAATGTAAAATCTTCGATACGACATATATCCTATTGTATGAATGCATAATGCTTGAAATCATACCATAGTCACAACCAAAAATAACGAGACAATACAAAGTACACTATGGGACAAAATAAAAGTGATACACATAATGACATGGCTGTAGCCTGTATGTAACACAAGAACATGAACCGAAACACCAAACCCTTGACTAGGGTTTTAAGACCAACCACCAAATGCACACTATATGCTTCGAATGTAAACCTTTGAATGTCACATATTATTAACAAAGAATGCTAGTTGAATGACTTAAGCAATAAACATTGATACAACAGACATACAAAGACATACACCATAATACATGTGTTAATCTGAGACAAACCTGATAAGGGTTTAGAATAAATAGGCTTAAAAGAAAAGTATGACAAAAATGAGTAACTATAACAGTTATACAACAAGAATGAATGACACTCGTGTTTCAGATGACCTTTTGAGCAAAAATTCATACTAGACACTGGGGTACCTTTGTATTTCAAAGATTGACATACAGAAATGAAATACCCAGATAATGAAAACAAGAGTCGACCCATGTATGTATCATCAAATACACTAAGATATACATGAAATGACAGTCACATTAAAGCTATGCACATTTCAAATGAAAACATAAACAGGGGATAAACAAAAAAAACTAATTAAGAGCATAACTGAAACAAAGTCACCTGAAAATATGGTTATGAAAACTTCTTAGTTCATCGTTTCCTTCAACTTCTTAACACCCTCGCCTCCTCATCAAGATTTCCGCAACTGTCCTCCTTGAATTGAAACAATGTCATGCCCTTCATGGGTGGTGCCCTAGCTCGAAAGAGCTAGGGTTTACACAATGAAACCCAAATTACATTGTAAAAATGCCGATACAATAAACTTCAATCTTTGTGTAATGGATATTACATGCCGGTAAGAATGGCACATTTTCTGATGCCATTTATTGCTTATTTAACTGTCACTGACGATGATGCTATATGATGTGATTAAACACATCACCATAATCAAACTGAACAATGTAATGAACTTAACATATAACTGAATATGATCAATTATCTGAATAACACTGATTATGGAGTAATGTGAAGATGAATAATCATTGAGCAAACTATATATCATTGAACAAAAACTGATAATGATGATGCCAATATAACCGACCAATATAACACTGAATGATGCCAATATAACTGATCAAGATACAATGCAAACATGCTGTGACATAAGAGATGCAATCATGATGATACTGCCAACATAGGTTAGTGTGTTTGGAAACAAGGGCAAAACAAAGAGATGATGAGAGTAACAAAACTCCCCCTTTGTCCTTGGGTGACAAATACACTAACTCTCCCCCTATTTGCAACAAGGACAAAATAAATAAATCTGAAACTTTTATACCTGTGATGAGCATCTAAAAGACCAAAACAGCCCTGAACACTGTGATCAGAAACATGAAAGTATGCAACTGCCGTGTAGATACCTTGTACTATGTAGCACTAACTTCGAACATTAGCCCTTAAATAAGAAGATAATTTCTCTGAAATGCTGTTCCTAAACTTGCGGTAAAGATAAAACAAACTGATCAATACTGCCATAGAGCTGATCAGAAATAACTGCAAACCATGACTAAAATCAAAGAGAATCATAAACCAAACTGCAAACTGAAACTGAAGTAAACAAATCAAGACTTAAAGATCTGCATTCTTTAAGCTTGTATAGATATGAGAGGTGAAGAAAAATCATATAAAGCTCCCCCTCACTGAAATTTTGAAATAATCACGTCAGAGAAGAGAGAGGAAGAACTCCAAGTTTCTCCCTCAACTTTTCAAAAACAGCTTTTGATAAAGGTTTAGTAAAGATATCTGCAATCTGGTCCTGAGTAGAAACATAATCCAAAAGAACTTCATTCGTTGCGAGACAAGTTATCTAAGAAAGACAAGTTATCTAAGCAAGTAAATACATATTACAATAAGTTTCATTAAATCCGAGGAAATGATATTTCAAAAGATCATTTGGTGGAAACAGATGATAAAATAGCTCAAGCATTATCAAGGATGGACACTTCTCATAAGCACTTAGAGTTAGAAGACCTCATTTTGACAGCCGAAAGAGAGGAAAGACAAAAAGAAATTCAATCCTCTATAGAAGCCACTTCTATGATGCAAATTTACAATGTTAGAGGTATAAAGGTTGAACAAGTTGATGAAAGAATTGAAGAGCGTCACAAAGACATTCCTTGCAGTCTTGTGACACCATTTGGAGATGATTTATTTGAGACACTACTGCCTTTAATCCCTTGGGGACAAAATGGATCCAAAATCAGTTGTGCAAGAAGAATACAAAGGTTGAGCATACAATCAGATGACTATACATTTGATGATAAGTTCTATGTTGTTGATATTGAGGGCACCAAAATAGTTGTGGGAGTACCATGGTTGAAGTCTCTTGGAAGACACATCCAAGATTTCAAAAACATGGAGCTTTAGTTTACTCATGAAGGTAAACAAATTGTGTTGAGAGCTACCAAAAGTGTAAACCCACAAGTTGTGGCAGCCAAGTGTATGCAAACTTACTTGATGATGAGAACACCAAATGGGTGCAAGGGGATTAATCTGATTATTCCATTAATGACAGCAGCAACATATCTCTTTATCCTCTTGACATGGCAACCTTGATACATGGCGTTAGCAGTGATATAATATCTTCATATGAAGATACTTCATGCTTGGCAATGGGACTTAATAAAGGTATACACCCAGAAAATTCCTTGGTAGCAAGAGAATTACATCATCATTTTACAACTTTAGTGGATTCACCCCTTGAACCAAACCTTGGTGTGGTCAATATGCTTGATGACATTATTGATCTAGATTCATCTGCATATAGGGATACTCGTGTGGGGTCATATATGAACATTGTTACAACTTATAATAATGATTTTGCACTCTTGTTGACTAAATTTTTTACCCACAAGAGTACTTGCAAGTTGCTATGATGTATGGTTTGGTTTGAGGCACTTCTACATTGGGATTATGGTAATGTACTTCACAGTTTTGGGTCTTATCATGTTTACATCAGTTTAACAATGGAGATTCAAAGAAGATGCACCAAGACTTCTTTGGGATCCAGGAATCAAATGGTGTACTTGATCCTAATGAAATTTGATTTCGGTGATTGCTTGGGGCAAGCAATCTTGGGGTGGAAAGACTTGTAATGTCCCTGATATGGAGCCAAGGAATTAATATGGTGAAAATTAAATATAAGAAGCAAAAAAGCTAAAGTGAAATTCAATTACAATTAATTATTTATTGGGGCCACTTTAAGTAATAACTTATCATCTACCTAGGCCAACAACATGAATAAAAGGTTTAATTTAATAGTGACTTTATTATAATGTCAACTTTAAATTATAACATAAAGTTTCCTTTTGGAGGGAACATGAAATAAAAGAAATTAAATAAAGTATTTCTCTCAAAATAGGGAAAAAACTATTATAAAAGGAGGAAAAAGGGAATTGTGAAAGCATTTTGGAGATTGTTATTTTTATTTTGAGTCTTTTCTCTGTGAGCTTAAAGCTTTGCTTGAAGGTCTAGTAAAACCCTAGGACGAAAACCCTAGATTGTTTGGTGCTTTGGATGAAAACCTAAATCAGCCCCCTTGGTGGATTCGCTTCAAGATTCACAGGTTTATTACATTGTTCAGTTTTGTGGATGACTATCCCATCCTTGGCCGTGTCTCGGAGATATTCATGGCGCCATTATGAAGGAAGATTCTCATTGATGTTTGGCCCTATTTGTGGGGAATTGTGTGGTAACAACTTCTCCATTTTGGGCAGTGATCATTCCTCACATTGCAACAATTATTTGAGGGTTTGGTTGATATTGACTCTCCCTTGCATGTTGGTATTGGCACACCTTCTCAACAGCAGCTCCAATTTTGCATTGGTCACTCTTCTTGCATGTCATTCAATCTTCTTCTGTATGCTACAAATGATCCTATCTCACAAGGGCTTTGATGATATTGGAGTGGAATCATGTGGGTTTGTTGCATGCAAATTTTATGCATGAAATAACGGTATTGTAACAGCAGAATATTTGATGTAACATCCATGCATGTTTTATATCATAATCATTATTAATAGATTTGTCTTTGTAATCGCATATTTCCTTGAAAATCTATATCGTTTCCTTTGCATGTTTGCACATTGTTATTTTGCAATGAAATGAAGCAAAACATGGCAAACATTGATAACCCAAATCAGATTTGAAACAATATCCTAGCTCAGGATATTTCATCCTGCAGTTATTTCTTTCGTGTCCTTGTTCTCTATAATTGGACTATCTATTTAGATAGTTCCATGGAGTATTTTTTGGTAGTGCATATGCATTTCTTTCGTTCCTCCATGGAGCTTGCCAATATTCTGCACCATTAGCATACAAATGGCGCTCCACAAGGCCTTTGACATAAGCCATAGTTCGATCTACCTCCTTGTCACAATCATGATGCAGTAAACATCTAGGGTCTAATGATCCTCAACGATCTGGAGGCGTAGTTTATTAGCAGGGCAATTTTGTAATGTCCCCACTACCTTAGTTGGTTCTTAATTGAGTGATCCTGTAGAAACCAAGTTAGTAGAAACAAAGAAAGTATGAAGTAGATACGAGATTAAGCAATTAAATTTATCTATTTCTAGCTCCTAACAATTCCTGAGAGTAAATCTATCAGATTGGGTTTCCTAACCCTTGAGAAAGATCCTCTTGAATGATATAAGATCAATTCTAAGCGATCCCTAGGTTATTCCACCGTCTTTTCTGGTGCGCACCAAGGTTCTTAGGAAGGCCAATAACTGGTCCTTTCCTCTTCTTGGAAGAGATACCCTCTATCCAAGGTCTTTTCATATGCATATGTTGGTCATCAGTATATACTGGCTATTTGAGGATTATATCAACCCCAAAGATTATATCAACCTCGAATCGACAACAGGATTATACCAATCTCGAATTGTCGTTTCTTTTGGAGATTATATCAATCTCAATTTGGCAACGGGATTATACCAATCTTGAATTGCCATTTCTTTTGGAGATTATATCAATCTTAATTTGGCAACAAGATTATACCAATCTCAAATTGCCATTCCTTTTGGAGATTATATCAATCTCAATTTGACAACGGGACTATAACAAACTTGAACTGCCATTCCTTTTGGAGATTATATCAATTTCAATTTGGCAACGGGATTATACCAATCTCGAATTGTCATTCCTTCTGGAGATTATATCAATCTCAATTTGACAACGAGACTATAACAATCTCGAATTGCCATTCGTCTTGGAGATTATATCAATCTCAATTTGGCAATGGGATTATACCAATCTCGAGTCGCCAAACTCACAATTAGTATTGTATAAGAATGGTATCCATATGAAGATACAAATTGTATTGTGAAACTCAATGTTAGTATGTAGTATATCAATGAATATAAAATTTATATTTCAGAATTATAAACATAATGTTAATATATCATAGATGAATATAAAATTCGTATCTCTGTAATATACTCACTTCCTTATTGCTATGTTCTTTTGGATGTTATCATTTCTTTAAGTATTATGCCCTGTGTTGGAGCTCAAAAATTCAGTCTATGTTTTTGAGTCCATGTTCAAAAATTTGTAGAATTGTGCCTTTGAAATTCATTGAAAGATGCCTAGTTTGAGTGCATTAAAAATGTGGACCTGTTGATTTTCATGATGCGTTACTTGGATAGGGTGTTCATCACCTATCATTTGACATATGTAATAGGTTTTAGGTCCTGGGTTTTAGTTCCGACATGATTGTGAAGTGGCTGTTTAAAGGTGTTCCCGAAAATCTGCATAAGGTGTGTTTCCTGATTTTCACTAAGTGGCCCACTTTGAGGAAGTGCATATTTTGCCCAATGATTGTTCATAACATGCAGGTTGTTGCATCATGCTGTAGGCATGAGAGAGAGTGTTCATGCTAATTTTCAGCCCCCCATGTGCCCGTTTGACCTATTTATCAAAGCCTTTCCATTTGCAAATTGTTAAAATCTGAGTGTGCCTTGTCTAGTTTTCTGAATGGCCTACTTTGAGGCTTTGTAGTTTGTACCCTGTTCGTGGTTAGGCATAATTGAATGATGTTCCATACTGTAGACCTGGAAGTGTACTTGCCTGAGGATTTCCGATTCTCCGCCAATCCATTTGGCCACTTTCCCAGGCCAATTCTAAATCAGATTTCTATGTATTTCACTGTTTTATTCCTGAACATGTTTGACAGGCTGACTTTGGTGTTTATTTGTTTTTCACCACTTGATATTCGGAGCGAGCAAATGATGGATTTATTTTCACTGTGTGGAGGTTAATCAGTGCCTAAGTTGCCGGTTCTTGAGGATCTCAGTGGGTGAGTTTTTAAAGCCAGTTCCGGAGGTGACTTGTGTGATTTTGGTAGTGCAGAAAGTTTCAGTTTTCTGAGTGGCCATGTTTGGTTTTTAAAATCTTTTTGCTCGGGTCTTTTCATGTTTTCTCCTTTGGCGAATGTGTTTATATGTTGGAAGTGAACTTGTGTTCCCTGTGGCTTTTTGTCAGTTTTTGAGGCCAGTTCTGGAGACCAGTTAGGATTATACAACAGTCTACAAAGGTGTAAAAATGAATTGTTGTGTTTAAGTTTTGGTACGCCTTGGTTTGCTCTCACTCAATGGCTACATTTTGGGAGGAGCAGATCTTGCAGAAGTATGCCATGAGTCTGAATTTAAGAGGCCTTCTGTTGAAGACCTTAGTCCAGTTCAATCGTCACCAAAGGAGCTGCTTAACCCATTAGAGGGTGTTTTTGGAAGAGCACTCAGTACAAATTCAATCTTCACCTGAAGGACCTAGTGTAGGAGATCCTCACCTAATCAGATCCTCACCAAAAAATATTGGTCATACACCTTCTGAAACTTCTGCAGGTGATATGAGTCCCGGTGAATCGTTGGGTGAAGAACTGAAAGTACCTCACAATAATGAAGATGCTATTCAGAAGGAAGGATACACATCCACTGGCTTCAGTGAAGAACATGAGACTGAAACGAATGAGGAGCCAGATAAAGATTTATCAACAAACGAATCTTTTGATCCAACTCCTACTGTTTGTGAGAATGTAAAGCCATTGTTGAATGTCTCTATTTGTGAGATTGGTGGTGATAATACAATTCATGAAATAGATGGTGTTTTATATAGTGGGAAAGGAGTGAAAACATCCCGAAGTCAGAGTAGAAGTATGTCTCATGTTCCTAGGCATTGAAGAAGGGGAAGCCAGCGTTAAGATGTAGTGGAGGCTGCAGGCATACTCCAGGCTGGAGGATGTGCGTAAGGTTGATGAACAATGCCGGGCGTTATCCTAATGTGGAGCAAGGCACATACAAGGTAAGTGAAAAGGGGGCATATATCCATTTTCTAACACCATGAAAAGAGGTTGCGTATCATTTTGAAGAATGCCGGTCATTTTTTACGGTGCGCATTGGCAGCTTGGAGGCTCACATACCATTATGCAATGCGTAAGGATGTATGAATTGCCTGCGATGGAGCATAAGGGTGCATGTGAAGGTTGTGAGGGCAGGCAAATGACAAACGGCTGGTGCACGTCCTTGAGGCAACAAGGTGTGTGCACAGTTTTGGTGATGTAGCGCACAAAATGAAGGGTGTGTGCCAGTGAAAGGGCGCGTAAGAGGACAATGGATATGTCATAGCCTAAACCAAATGGCCAGCGCATTAAGTTTGAATGACTACTGTGTGAGTGACAAAGGAACCCACGCACCAGTCTAAGGGAGGCAGCGTGAATGTGAAGGGGCATGTAACACAATTGTGAGGAGCAACACGATTGCAAGTATATTGTTGGTGGGTTGCGTGATTACTTGCATGAGGTTTGTCAAAGCAAAGGAGGTGCTACACACCTAGCACCTACAGATTGTAAACATCATGATGGAGCACTTGTAGGATAAAGGGCACAAAAAGAAGGAATCAAACACACAGCCAGAGGGATGAGTTTTCACTGGTTTTGGTTCAATGAGCTTTATCCCACATGCATTCTGCTCCTTTTATATGAGCTATTTAAATACCAGGGTGCTCAAATTAGAGGTAAAGTCAAGTGAATGAGGCTAAGTGGTAGCCTCTGCCTTGTGGGCCCGCATGGGGTTGCGTGCCAGTTGGCACTATTGACAAAATTTTGAGAAGTCTTTAAAAATCTTGAAAATCTTAGTCCCACATTGATCTTGGAATGGAGATTTCAAGTGTTTAAATACAACACCACTCAAATATGAAATTAGAAGAAAGAGTAGGAGGCTTTGCACGCGCGTGCGTGGAGGCGCCTCGGGAAGCGTGTCGGCGGACAAGAGGTAAGGTAATTTTGCATACGAGTGACGACGACAACTGGACGGAGGACACGTGGCGCCCAGTTGCGTGATCGCAAGACGAAACTGGCGATTAGACAAAAGTCAAGCTATTCAAAGGTGGAGGTTAGTTAGCCGTAGTCGCCAGGTCGCCAGATGCTGGCGGTTAAGGACCAAGTATTCTGAGATTCAGCGAACAGTGGTCGTGCATTCGCTAGATAAATGACGGTTAGGCCTTAGCCTTCAGCGATCAGGAGAGCAATGGTCGCTTAATCTCGCAATAAGTTGACGGTTAGTGCTGGCATCCGGAGATTCAGAGACTACGTGGTTGCCAGATCTCCAAATCCTTGGCGGTTAGCACGGAAAATCTGGAGATTCGGAGAATGAGCTCAGTCGCCCAATCGCCAGATTTAAACCAAGATTAGAAATTGATCCGGAGATTCAAAGATTAGTGTATTTGCTCAATCGCTAGATAAACCGAGGGTTACCAAAATCATTATGAGAACAAAGGCATTCGCCCAATCTCCCAATCAGAGGTCAAGGCCAGGGTTAGTCTGAGCAGCCAATCACGTCGCGACACTTGTCACATTCTGGTCAGGTCTGAGGTAAGAGGGCAGATTTAAAATGAAAAAAAATTTAAAATGTGACAAAGTCTAGACTTAGGAGATAATTCCAAAAATTTAAATGACAGGGCTTGTTCAAAGAATTAATGCTTGGAGATTCATTTTTTAACCAAATATAGGCATATAATATGTTTCCGGAAATGGCAAGACATGAGGAATCAGATGGCAATCATTGTTTTCAGTTTCAACTTAGTGGGAAAGAGCAGTTGGGGCTGGAATTTTGAGATCAAAATCAAGTTTGTTGGGAAATGATTGCAGGCATGATTAGTTGGAGAGAATCAGTTTGAAGATCAATTGTAGATCAAATTTGAGGGAAAACTTGGAGATATTTTGTGCAAAGAATGGACAACTGTCAGTTGGCTCTAACTAACCACATTCTCCTATATCTCAGTTTTTCTTCATTGTTACAAGGATGATGGAATAATCACTGCAGAGGCAGTATTTTGGCTTTTGAGCCCTTATTTTTGTGGTTTTCATGGTTTTGTGTTTGTGTTGAACCAGAAGAATTTTAATGAAAAACAGTGGAATCCCAATCTTGTATTGGTGATGTCTTCATGTGTATTGCTTTAATTTCTTGTGTATTAGTTTGTAAGGCACTCTAATATACTGGTTACAAGGTAACTGTGAATCTGTGTTCTTAGTTTCTCTCAAGGAGTGAATAAATCTTTGGTACAATTCTGAGAATTTAACAATGTGTATGAATCTAATGTCTAGGTAGAGGAGTGAGAGAATGATCTATAAGGCATTTCATTTGGGTTTCATGTGTTTAGAGTTAGAGAGTTTCAGGGGATATGCATTCATTTGACTCTGTTGCCCAACAAATAAGGCACTGGTCATTGCTTGTCATTGCATCTTTCATCATCAAATCTAAAATCAATGAACATTTACTTTCTGTTTGAAGAGCATATAATGTCAATAGTTTGTATTTGTAGAATACAATGTAATTGGTGATTCTTTGAAGAATGAATCCTAGGTTAGCCTGCCTGAGTCTTGAACTCAAAGAGAAGAAGAGAAGAAGGATTTATCCTTGTCACCTGTGCCATTTTCCTAGTCCTGTGCAATAGGGATCTTGCACAAGACTGGTTGAGTGTTGACTCCCATATCTTATGGTTCTGAGAACTATCCACTTTCTTTGTCTACATAAGTTAAGGTTGTGTCAAAGAGAAGTTATCATAAATGCAGATTCATGTTTGAATTAGGTACACTTGCCTGAGTGTGTGGAGCTCGAAGTGTAGAAGGTTTGTAGACCTTGTCAACGTTAGTCTTTTCTTGTCCTCCAGTTTGCAGGAAGATGTAGATTTATACTAATCAGGTAAGTATCCCATGTCTGGTTCTCATCGTCTCTTTTAGAATCGGAGGGTGCAAGAAAAATCACTAACACCCTGTATGTATTCGTCCTTCCTTCTAATATGTTCCCCCACCATCCTTTTTCTTTCTTTCCTTTTATCCCCGTTCTCCCTCCTTTTCTATTTATGCGGGTTGGGGGGGGGGTATATTAGTTAACCTGTGGGTGAGGGGAGTCACACCCTCTCCCCACGGGTGCGACTATAGGTTGCGCCACTTAGAGGTTGCGGCTTTAGTCACAACCCTTAGTGGCTGCGACTTCAGTCGCAGTCCTAAGGGGCCCGCGACTTCAGTTGCTAGCTTATTTATCAATTTTATTTATTAATTATTATAATATGTAACTTTATTAATATAATATATTAATATATTAGTATATTAATTATTATATTATAATATATTAATTATTAATAATATAATATATTAATTGTTATATTATAATATATTAATTATTAATAATATAATATATTAATATATTAATATATATGTATTAATTGTTAACATGTATATATATTAATTATTAATAGATATCATGTGTATTTCAATGTATATATTACTAATATAATATGTATATTAATATATACACATAACATATATAATTGTATATGTAATTCATATTATATTTAATGTGTTTTTACAATTGCTTAACAGATATATATAATTTACTAATGTGTATACTAATATGTATTAAGATATACATAATGCATGTTTTTATATATTTATATTCGAATATCAGTACAATTCATTTCCTTGATAACATGAACTTATTTTGTTTATTTTGTATGGTTTCGTCATGGGTCTGATGTCAATCCAGGGTTATCACAATCCCCTTGGCCCGAATATGCTTGTCCTCAAGCATCTTAATGGCCACTTATGTTTGAAGCAAATCTCCGGTTTTAGGCTATCTATTGTGGAGTGCCTAGACGAATTTATCCATGATATTAGTCATCCATCCTTGTCCTTTTGACTAGATTTTCATTTTCACGTGTTTCTTCTATTCAATTCATTTGTCCTCTTTTACATCTATGATCACGGCTCCAGGGTTTTTTACCCCTAAAGCATAGTTTTTTATCGATCAGTTCTACTTTTTTTTGGCATTGGTGATCCTTGCTCCATGGTTCCTTGCACAAGTAACATGGTCTTCCTTGGCTGTCCTCCTTGGGCCCTTCATTCCGATGGGGAGTTTTGGATGTGAAGCTCTTAGGTTTATCCTTGAATGTATTATATTCTGTCTTTCTTGCCTTTTTGATAGCTTCATCCAATGTTTGTGGTTCAAAGGGGTTTACCATGGCTTTGATGTGATCTTTAAGCCCCTCAATGAACATGTAAACAAGCCTCTTTTGGGATATATCCGGAACCATGACAGACAAATTTTGAAATTGGTTGGCAAATTCCTCAATAGTTCTTGTTTGTTTGAGATGGTTTAATTCTTGAAAGTACCATTCAGGGTCTTTTTGGTCAAACCTATCAATGAGTTTTTGGATGAACTCACTATAGGAATTAATGTTTTTATGTCCAAGAGTAATGAGATTGTGGTGCCACCAATTGTGGGCTGCCCCGGTTAAATGGATTATAGCAAACTTAATGGCATTTTCTTTAGTCATGGGGCTGAGCGATAGCTAGGTATCTAGTTTTTGGAACCATGCTTGAGCAGTGTCCTTCCCTGACCCATCAAAACATGGTAGGGTCATCTTACCTAATTTTTCTTTAATATCTTTGTCTCCATGAATTTTTCTTCTACCAGGGTTGACCAAAGTTTTGGTCTCATAGTATTCTTTAAAGGGAATGAGTCTTTAGATTTCAGGTTCTAATCTTGCATATATTTGAGCAATTTCTTCTACAGTATTTGTGGATGGTACTTGTTCTGTAATGGGTTCTTCCCTTGGGAGAAAACACGGTTTAGTGGGCCTAATAGTAGAGCTTTTAGTTGAGTGATCATTTTCAAATTGATTGGAGTGAATGTCTCTTCCATGATTGGAAATGGGTCCATCATTTTGGTTATTATTATTGCTCATGTTTTGGATGGCTTGTAAAAATAGTTGATTTGTCCTTTCAAATCTCTCATTAATCTGTTCCATGAAGTTCCTTAACTCTTGGGCTAGTTGTTCTGCCATGGCTTTTCCTCCTCTGGTGCGCTGATAAGTTTGCATGAATTATTTTTCACAGGTTAGCAAGATCATGCTCTGATACCACTTTAATGTCCCCACTAACTTGGTTGGTTCTTAATTGAGTGATCCTATAAAAACCAAGTTAGTAGAGACAAAGAAAGTATGAAGTAGATATGAGATTAAGCAATTAAATTTATCTATTTCTAGCTCCTAACAATTCCCAAGAGTAAGTCTGTCAGATCGGGTTTCCTAACCCTCGAGAAAGATCCTCTTGAATGATATAAGATCAATTCTAAGTGATCCCTAGGTTATTCCACTGTCTTTTTTGGTGCGCACCCTCTAAGGTTCTTAGGAAGGCCAATATCTGGTCCTTTCCTCTTCTTGGAAGAGATACACTCTATCCAAGGCCTTTCATATGCATATGTTGGTCATTAGTATATACTAGCTATTTGAGGATTATATCAACCCCCAGAGATTATATCAATCTCGAATTGACAACAGAATTATACCAATCTCGAATTGTCATTTCTTTTGGAGATTATATCAATCTCAATTTGGCAACGGGATTATACCAATCTCGAATTGCCATTCCTTTTGGAGATTATATCAATCTCAATTTGGCAACGAGATTATACCAATCTTGAATTGCCATTCCTTTTGGAGATTATATCAATCTTAATTTGACAATGGGACTGTAACAATCTCGAATTGCCATTCCTTTTGGAGATTATATCAATTTCAATTTGGCAACGGGATTATACCAATCTCGAATTGCCATTCCTTTTGGAGATTATATCAATCTCAATTTGGCAACGGGATTATACCAATCTCGAATTGCCATTCCTTTTGGAGATTACATCAATCTCAATTTGACAACGGGACTATAACAATCTCGAATTGCCATTCCTCTTGGAGATTATATCAATCTCAATTTGGCAACGGGATTATACCAATCTCGAATTGCCAAACTCACAATTAGTATTGTATAAGAATGGTATCATATGAATATACAAATTGTATTGTGAAACTCGATGTTAGTATGTAGTATATCAATGAATATAAAATTTATATTTCAGAATTATAAACATAATGTTAATATATCATAGATGAATATAAAATTCATATCTCTGTAATATACTCACTTGCTCATTGCTGTGTTCTTTTGGATGTTATCATTTCTTTAAGCATTATGCCCTGTATGTATTCATCCTTCCTTCTAATATGTTCCCCCACCATCCTTTTTCTTTCTTTCCTTTTATCCCTGTTCTCCCTCCTTTTCTATTATGCCGGGGGAGTGGGGGGGGTATATTAGTTAACCTGTGGGTGAGGGGAGTCACACCCTTTACAGTCGCACCACTTAGAGGCTGCGGCTTCAATCGCAACCCTTAGTGGCTGCAACTTCAGTCGCAATCCTAGGGGGTCCATGACTTCAGTCGCTGGCATAGTTATCAATTTTATTTATTAATTATTATAATATGTAACTTTATTAATATTATATATTAATATATTAGTATATTAATTAGTATATTATTAATATATTAATTGTTAACATGTATATATATAAATTATTAATACATATTATGTGTATTTCAATGTTTATATTATTAATATAATATGTATATTAATATATATACATAACATATATAATTGTATATGTAACTCGTATTATATTTAATATGTGTTTTTACAATTGCTTGATAGATATATATAATTTACTAATGTGTATATTAATATGTATTAAGATATACGAAATGCATGTTCTTATACATTTATATTCGAATATTAGTACAATTCATTTCCTTGATAACATGAACTTATTTTGTTTATTTTGTATGGTTTCCTCATGGGTCTGATGCAATCCAGGGTTATCACAAATTTTCAGTGGGTGACTATCCCATCACCACATGTCCCATTGTACAACGAATTCAATTTGGCTGGTGCAGTTTTGAATTCTTCTTGGATTGCTGCTATTTTTCTTTTTCATCGTGCTTTGGGGAATTCATTTCTTAGGTGACCTTCCCTTGAGCAATATGAACACCAAATCTATTTTTTAGACTTCTTTGCTTCTCCTTCGGCCATGATACTATTGTGAGGTTTTCACAACATCGGCCCATTACAAATGGGGATCCCCTCTTTTTTCTTTAGCTGTCAGTAGGTGTTTGTGTAGGAATAAGTTGGCAACATTTCACGGATCCAAGTCTTGGCTAAACCTTGGGCCATTTGTGATGATCAAGCCTTAGAGAGGAAAGAGCGAAGTCAAGTTTTATCATCATCAAGTAAACAAGGGGCAATGAATGGAACATAGGCAAAGTGGCAAATTAGGTCAAGACCGAGAGGGCTTGACAATTGCAAATTCAAACTCAATATGGGTCAAGCATTATCAGGAGTGATGAATTTTCAATCCAATTGGTGTGAAGGGCTGGATGAAGTTCGAATTCAAGGTTATCAAGTGAGAAATCATGTATGTCAAGATCAAACTAATCTGAATTCAAGTGGCAAAAACCAAGTTTGGGCAAGAATTAAACAATGAAAATGATCAGGTGCATGAGGAATTTTGATCTAGATAAGGTGAAGTGGTTCTCTTATAGTAAATCTCCAACTCTCTCTTTAATAAGGAAGCTCATATGCTATACAATGTATATGGCTTGTGTGATCAAATGAGACAATCCCAAGGTTCCTTCTTATTGTGGACTTTCACTTAGTTATAATAATGTGATTTGCTGGTATCATAAAGGGACTTACGTTGTTCATTCAATAAATATCAACCTTCAACTTCTTCCAACCAAACAAATTGCAAAGAAATAAGGGTTTAGAAAGCTATTCTACTCCTAGAATGTAAGAGATGACGAATACCATTGTGACTCTACTAGACTTAGTTTAGCCATCGAAATCAACCAAGCTAGTGCAATCTCCTAAAGTAAATGTAAGATGTTTAAACTAATACCATTCCATCAACACCATCCATCGATGCATATCAATGTGCAAGCAATAATCAAAGTAAGGCTCATATATATGCCATTTGACCACACAAGACAAACTTACAATCAACAAGTACCTAGGGATTTGGTCTATAAGCGAGTTCACCAAAGATGCATCCAAAAGATCTTCCATTCAACTAAACACTACTTCTAACCAACATGAAATGAAATCCTAATCTAAGTGAGGAAATGTAGAAACTGTGCAATACTCCAAAGCAATGCAAGTAATCCACCATGAAGACCAACAATGAATTAACAATTACTTTGATAACATTATGACAACAATTTCTCCAAGTCTTCTCCTACTCTACTCTATTTCTAATGAGTTACAAATAAGGAGGGCTTGGCCTTTTATAGTTGTTCAATTACAATCAATGGCCAAGATTGATTCAAGATCAAGGGCCAAGATTAATCCAACTAAGCCCTAGTTCAACTAATTGCTACAAGCATTAAATGCTTGACCAATTACATGAAGGCAATACCTTGTGGGCCAATAAGAAAATTACAATGCCTTAATTGACCAATCAGAAAATTGGTTAGGTAGAAGCATGATGTGAACTCTACATGTACACTTGGCATGATTTGAGTGAATGTGCTTAGACACATGCAATTGGAGTCTCCTGATTGGTTGAAGACGAATGGGTGCCACCTCAACATCCTTATCTCATAAAATTGATCAATATCTCTTGATGATGAGAAAATATCTCTTGATACTCAACATTATAAAGCCTTTAATTGTGATGACATATTCCCAAATTGCTCCATCTTCAAAAATTCTCTCCGCTTCTTGGAAATCTTCTCATTGTGCTTGTTTGAACTTGCACTTGTACTTGAAATCTTGATGTCTGCATGATGTCTTGACCTTGGTCTTGCACTTGTAGAGGTGATGTAGAAGTTTCATGTAGTTGGACCATCCAATTGAACTTGGATTTCCAGAGGAAATTCAAGTTTGCAACAATTTCTTCCCTTAGCTTGTAGACATTGTACTTTGAATTCCACTTGAACGATCTTCGATTTGTATCATGTTGACTTGACCTTGAACTTGTAGCTTGCTGGTGCATGAAGTCCTCATGTTGCACTTTATTTGAAATCTTGCATGTACTTGAACCATCCAGCTTGCTTCCATCTCCACTTGAACTTCAACCCGAATCTTGTCTTTCCACCTTCATTGATCACTTACCTTGCAAAGCAATTTCACTTTGTTAATCATTGGAATTCCACATTTAGATATCAAATCAAGAGGGTTAGTGCTTACACAATTGAAGCTCATAATGACAATACTTTCAATGAACATATCCTCTAATTTAAAATGTATGATCTGACTTCCTACCCTTACGACTTGATTATATGTAAATGACTTGAAGAATTCAGATTCAAGCAATTTGAACACCAATTTAATCTCATTCAAACCCCTTATTTATGATGCACTTACAGCCTTCGCAATCAATGTTTCATTGTTTCAAGTTGTTCTTTAAGGTTTATACCCATGTTTCTCATTCTGATTTTCATCCTCAACTGATTGAAACTCACCACAATCTGATTTTCTTCCCCATTTTGTTTCAAAATCAGATCACTTTTCTCCAAATTTTGATTCATCTTCATATTTCATCCTCAAATTCCACCATTTTCATCAATTGGAAATTGAAATTTTGCCTTGAAATGCCCCTAAACTTCAGTGGAATTTGATTATGTCTGGCTTTTTGCATAAAGGAGGGGCAAAATTTTGGGGTCCCTCAGGACTGAAGTCGTAAGAGGTTGTCGGAATCCGATCTCCTCTCGGGACTACTTCCACTTTGGCGAATTAACTTCCGAGATCATCAATCGCCTCCTTACTTTTCATATCTTGGACTTCATTTCTCATGACTTTCTGAATCTAGTGGATTTTGCCAAGGATCTCCATCGTTCAATCTGATTGCAAGTCTTAAAACTTCACATGGTTCATTTCTTCACTTACTCCTTTTGGTTTCTTTCACCAATGCAAACTTGAATTTCACCTCACGCTCGATTGAAGACCATCTTATCTTGGGAGAAATTTTGGAGGGTCTCAGGATTGATCAAGGAGGAGAGGGCGGAATTTCACTACCTGTCGGGACTGGAGTCCTGAGACTAGATTGGATTCTGACCTTCTCTCAGGGACTATTTCAAAGGGTGAAAAAATTTGTTTAAGTGTCATGTCATGTAACTCATTGAGAGCTGGTCGGGCATGAGAGGGTCAAGTGGCAGGTCAGAACATAAAATATAACATATAAGCTAAGTTGCCAGTTCCGATGCAGGTTCGAGATTCGGGTTCGAAATTCGTCCAAATTTGTTTTGGGCTGGGTTCGATTCATTTTGGGTTCGTCCGTACAAGAATTTTAAAAATAAAAATAAAAATAAAAATATATATGTATACATATGCAGCAGCAAATAAGTTCATACATTACTATGCTAATAATAAAGCAACATAGACAAAAACTCCGCGTGACAGATAAAAATGCTGTGTTTTTTAGGTTTAGTTTGGAAAAAAATAATGTTAAAAAACTACCGTTGAAAGGCAACAAAAGTCAGAATGCCAAATTCGCCCAAATTTGTTCGAAATTCGCTCAAACTCACACAAATTCTCCCCGGGCTTACACGTTAATTTTGACATTCGCTCCAAATTTAAGGTAAGTCGACTAGGGTCTGTTTTGAAGAATTTGCAGCGAATTTCTCAGAGAAAAAACAAATTTGCATCGAATTCGAACCGATTACGAATTTCTTGTGATTTGAATTTCAAATTTGCATGTGACTAGGCGAATATGGTAACTTAGCATTTAAGTATAAGTTACATATTTTCAATTTCTTATACTTTAAGTTATATTTTATCTATATACTGTCATGATGTTTGAGAGTGGTTTCATATCTCTAGGAGATATAATAGAGATTCTAGATTTTAGGAGATCCTATATTTTTTTCAGACTTGGCCAAATTTCAGTAATCAGCATGCTTCCATCAGTGTTCTTTTCCATAGCTTTTCCTGATTTTCCAAGATAAATTTGATATTGGAACAAGGATATTCCAGGAATTTTCATAACTTTTCCTAGATTGGAATCAAGAATCTTCACAACTTTCCACACTTTCAAGTTAAAACTTCATCTCTTACTGCTTTGCATCACTTCATCTTTTTATGCTTTGGCTAATTCATTTCATCACAAATCTCTTGACTTCAATTCCACATCCTTGACTAGCTTGCCCTAGCTCTCACTCATATCCCTGATTGACTTGACTCCCTAGTGAGCCAAAGTTGCTCAAACTTATCTCTTAGACTTGGAGACTTGAAAATTGCCACAAAACTAGGACTACCTGGGACAACTACCCCACTGCCAAGCGAAAAGAGGGGGTCCCCATTTGCAATGAGGTGGTGGTGTGAAAACCTCACAACATGTAGCTTGGTTGTTAACTCCAGTTTGGTTTCCTTCTTGTCTATTGTAGGTTTGTGGAATGGTGAATTGTTTGTTTTCGCCTTATGCTTTTTACTACAGGGGGCTTATGTTCTCTGCCCTTATCCCTTGCCAACTTAATCTCAAACTACTCTTTTTTAAGAATCTTTGTCCAATTTGTTTCCTTGTCTTCTTATTTGCTTGTTTCTTTCTTATATGATGCTTCCTCAATTGATCCTTCTACTCTTCTAAGATATAATGGTTGGATCTTGGTCTAGGGGTTGTGACTCTTCATAGCATTTGTTCATTTTCTTATTCTTTAATGACATTTCATTAGTTGGTGAACATGATTCTCCCAAATTGAACATGACTTTCTTTTTCTTTTCTATTTCTTCTTTTCTTCTTTTTTTATACTTCCATTGTCCAATTCCTCTAAATACTCTTCTTGAATGGAAAAAATCTTCCTAGAGTTTTTAGGAATTCTAGGAATCTATCATCTTACTGACTGTTATGTTTGATAATTTGGTCCAATTGTCAGACTTTTCAAGAGTTACGGTAGAGATGGAGACTATATACTACTATAGTCTCCTAACAACAATTTTAACTTTTTTTCATAATCATCAATGCTCTTCTCCAAACTTGTTATACATTGTCCCACTTTTTCCATTGTGAATTCAATTTTTTGGGGTCTTCCATTCTTCTTCTTTAGTTTCTTCCTCTTCCTCTTTTCTAGCAGCACCCACCTTAGCGTGCTCAACAACATCCTTAATGGCATGTTTGCTCCTCTTTTCTACATTTTCCAATCTTTTGTGGTACCTGTCTTCCCTTTCAACATTTTGTCTGTCTTTTTTCTTCTCCATTAGGGCTTTTCCATATTCATTTTCCTTGCTAGTTCAAATTGTGCTCTAATTTGTCTTAAATTTTTTTTTCTCCCTTGGCCATGGATTGGTTTGATTTGGGATTACATTACACTTTTATCTTTTCCCATGTTTGTTATTAGTTGTCTTTTCTAGTGGTTGCATCCTTCCAGGGATTTCTTTTAGAGATCCCTCCTTTCCATTCTCTATCCCCCTTGGTGCCTCACCCCCTCTCACGAGGTAGACGCCAAGGAGACAGTGCCACAAGTTATCAAAGAAATTTTATCCTCATTCCTCTATCCGGTTCAAAGTTATAAAATGTGAATCTATCCTTACTGCCCTTTATACTACCTAACTAGGGTCTTGACAATGGAACCAATATTAGCAAGAAAAATGGGGGACATAGACCGAGGTTTCCTGAGCCCCAAGTAGTTTCTGTATGTTGTATTTATACCCCAGACACACTTATAGAAAGGGAGCAAGGAGTTAATCAGGGCAATGCTTTAACTAGTAAACAAAATAGTGAAACATAAGACATTCATAAGACATAGCACATTATAAATGAGGCTCCAGTATGTTTGTATTATTAAAGATCATTCATATGCATTCAAACTATCTGTATATCTCCCTATTACATCGCCTATCCTTTACATATCACATATTATATCTTTTCTTCATATATCTTTTATTATCTCTTGTCTACCTTATACATTCCCTTCTCTATTACATTATATCTTTGTCTATACAAATATATTGACCTGGGTTTTTGTCGCCTCTTTCATTAAATTTGTTTATTTGTTAAGGCAGAGATTTTTAAGGTTCTTAAAACTGCGTTGGTCCTCAACCGAGTTCTTAAAACTTCCTTAAACTCTGGCATACTTTTCACACACAGGAATTTTTGTGTCTTTGCCTTTCATTTCGGCATTGCTCTTTGGTTTTGAAACCATCTACCAGAGCTGATGTAATTGTCACAACCCCTTTGGCCTCCATCAAAGTTATCAAAACTATCATTAACCCCACTGAAAGCTTTTCCTTTGGCAACTTTTTAACCCTTTTTGTGCTTGCAAGTTTCAATGCTTATATTTTGAAATTTATTGTTTGTCTTTGTGCTTCAATTTATTTCTAGTAATCATCCTTCTGTGTGAGTGTGGTTTCCATTTTAAAAGTATTCATCTTCTTCTTAACATGGCAAATTCTTTCCATTTAAAAAGTTTATTTCTCAATTTCTGCTCATTCGCAGTAAACTCTGAATGCATGTATTTCATGGTTATGAATAAGTGTTAAAAACTTAAATGTCTTTCCTGCTTTTTGGTTAAAGCATTCCTCAGTTTTTATTATTAAAAAATCATTAAAAAATTGATCTTAAGAGGTATATATACCTTCAAAATACAGAGGGAAGTTGATAATCAATACAACATACCCAATTGTTGGTGACATTTTCCTTTATCAACCAGGCAAATATAATTAACATTGATACATAGCTCTAATGATAAATCTGTTAGCCAACAAATATGAAGCTTTGCAAGCTCTGTGCTGTGAAGTGTGGTAGGATCTTTGGTGATTGCGCTTGCTTTTCTACTTTCTTGCCAACACTTAGATAATAGTGTAGACACCCAAAAATCGTTCACACCTATGTGCCCCCTTTTTAGCATGTCTTCTATCTTGTGTCATTCCTCGTTGAATTAATTATTAACATTTCTCTCATTTTTGCATCATAACCTCTATCATAATTTTTGGCCGAATTGATCATCATCAAAACCATTATCAAATCAATCAAATCTCTAAGGCATTGTCAAAGTTCATCGATGCCTCATGATTTCAAATCTTGTCATTCGCTTTCAAAATCGATCTGGGGCATTGTCAAAGTTCATTGATGCCTCATCATTATCAATCCAAGGCATTGTCAAAGTTCATCGATGCCTCATCATTTTCAAATCATTTCAATCCTGTCAAAATCATTCCAAAATCTTATCAAGTTAGTTCAAATCAATTTCAAATCGATTCAAAGGCATTGTCAAAGTTATTGATGCTGTTTCAGATCAACCTAATGCATTGTCCAAGTCATCAATGTCGTTCTTAAACCTTTTCAAAACCATCAAAATCATTCCGATTCTTCGTCAAAATCATCAAAATCAAATCAATTTCACATCAGCATCATCATTTTGGTCAATGATCAACTAATTTGTCCCTTTTGGGGTAAATAACCCATGATTTATCCCTAGTTTTGAATAAATAAATTAACTTTATTTATTCCCTCTTTTCCATGTCTCCACAGTTAATTAATTTATATTAATTAATTGACTAATTTTCCATGTTGGAATTTCCTAAATTCTTATTTTACTAATTTCCATTTTGGTGGGAATTAATGAGTTTTTAAATTCAAAAATCCCTTCCCCCTAATTGTGCTTCCATGCCCTATAATCATGCTTCATGATTTCTTCCACTTTCCCTTCACATTTTCTCCACTAATTGTACTTCCAAATTCCCTATTAATTTGCCTCCATCTTTCCCTTGCACATTTTCCACTAATTATGCATTCCATTTGTGCATCCAATTTGTCATAATTATGACAATCTTCCAATTTGCACATCCAATTGCTAATTCTGCATTTTTGCTCTCAATTCCTATAAATATTAAATTGAGCTCATTTTGCCTTCAATCCTTAACCATCTACTTTTGAATCTTCTCGCCATCACTATAGTCAATTTTTCTTTCATTATTGAGTGCATAGTGTCAATATGGGAGAAACATATCAATATTTGGAGAAGCAAGAAAGGGCACAATTATCAAATTGAGGGAGTTTGCTTTCAATTTGCATATCTTTTGTCTCAATTTCTTTTGTGTTAGGATTAGGATTGATTATGCATACTTTTAGAGTTTGATGGTTCCTCTTGTGTGCATGTTTTCCTCATTTTCCTGTCCTACAAATAGAAAATGAAATGTATAATTAAGAAAAACAAAACTTTGCATCTTTTCGTTATACTGGTGTTAAGAAATGAAGAACATCTTGAAGATTTTATGACAAGGTATTCTCTTGGAGAAGATGGCACAAACAAGACTATATTGCATCATGGTTACATGAGGACATGTATTCAACCCCAACTCCCCAAAATCTTGTGTTCTTGCTTCTTGTGGTGACCTTGGAACACAGCGATGATGGGGGACAACCAGGCCACTAGGTTTTCAAGGATACCTCCCCACAAATCTTTGTCAGGAGGCCTTATGTCCAAGGGTTTTTTTGTGACGTCCCTCAACCATCTTGGGATATTATAGACATCATCAATTTTTTTTTAAGAAAAACAAAATTTCAATTTTTTTTATTGTTGATATGCTTGAATCAATAAAATTGAACCTTGAATTTGATGTGTGATGTGAATGTCTAAGCTTGAATTTTGATGCTATTTAGAATTGAACTTTAAAAACTTGAACTTCCTGACACATATGTACATACATATGAACACATCCACACAGGCACCATTGCACACACACCCACAACACTTACCCGCACTTGCATCTGCACACATCCACACCTGCATCTGCACACATCCACACCTGCTTACTTTTTCCCAGGTATCCAGTTCCCCCCACTCTGCCAGCTACCCACACACACATGCATAGGTGCGTGTACACATGGATCCACACCCACACACATCTACACACACACCCACACCCACATGACATAAATGCACACATATAATTATATTTAAATTTTATATTGCCAGCCCTTGCTGTCGCCAACAAAGGTTACCCTGGACTACCATCTATGTCTGAGAAACATTGTGGAACTTAATTTTATGTAGCTGAGAATATTTTTGCCACAAAACTCTTACTAAACGAGAGGAAAACATTACTTTAAAACATTTAATCATGAGGCTCATCAACATAAAATAGATGGAGTACGGTCATCAAGTGTGAAAGAATGATGTTTAGAATAATCTAAAAAATAAATAGTTATTGTAAGTTGTGATGACAAGAACCTACGCTGAGTTATAATAGTTTTGCAATATATGGTGTGTAGGTAATGGAGACAATGTGTGGAAGGTAAATCATAAGGAGAAAGGAGTAAAGGATTGATAGACAATTATAATTTACATACTTTGATGACTTATTTTTATAAGAATCCTACACCAAATGAAATATAGTCTTACCTCTAAACAAGTAGAAAACTAGCTGCAGTTCATTGTGCCTTAAGACGTCAGGATTGGCAGGCTGCTGAGTATTGACAGACTCCAGTGGCATGTTCGGATGCTGGTTCTAAATATGTTAAGTAGATTGACGAGGAGGCACTACCGGAATTCAGGCTTCCATTGGATGACCACTGCTTCGGTTAGAAAGTGACATAGATAACCCAGACGAGGCATAGTTGTAATTTGAATAGGACTGTTCTGACAATCAATAGGACTGTTCTGCATATTGCTTCTCTTTGTCATGATAACATGTATCCTTGTGCATATTGCTAAAGGTACTCTTTATGACTATGTCTATTCATTGCCTAACATATGTTCAGATCTCTATTTTCTTATAACAGTGAATAGATCTTATCTCTTGACAGTGAGAAAAAACTCGTCAAGAATAGTCAATCACTCTTTTACAACAGGCAATCACTCTTTTCATAGAGCAGTCATTCACCTATGGGACAGTCTTTTGATCTTCAAAACAATCATTTGATCTTGATAAGACATACCTTCAAAACATAAATATCTCTTGACATAGAGTAAACTTTGAAAAAAAGGGTGAAACTCTTATCTAGAGCCGTGTAATAATCTTTTAAAACAGTGAATACTCTTTATGAACAAAACCTGATATCTCTGCCCCTCAAGAATCAGTGAATAGATCTGCCCTATCAGTCTAAGAGCATTCTCTATATATTTGAAAAATGTGACTAATCAAATGGTATAAACACATGAAAGAAAACCCCTTCACTGTTCTCTGATGTTACCAATGCTCTAAAGAAATTCTAGAACCTTTCTAATAGTGAAAGACATCTCATCTCATATTCAATGTCACTTTTCTCTCACAAATCTTGAATGAAGACACTAAAAAATACAAACGTAGAGAAGGTTTTATGAATATGCATGGAACCCTACCTTTAATGTGATTCCTTTCTTGACCATCATGTTGAATGTCCCTTGAAATCTGCATCTTCTCTGTGAAACTACTGTATAAGACTTTGATTAATCACCCCAAAAAATTGCGAAAAACTCATTGATGATCATTGATTAAAAAATTGCAATTTTTTGGGGAATAAATCGGCAGCATTGCCGATGCCTGATTAATTAGGTATAATCACAATCTTTTACAGATTTCTGCTTCTATGATTTGAACACTTAAATTGAAGTTAGAAATTTTATTCCATGCACACAGACACGTATATAGTTGTCCTCAAAAAATGGCTCTTGCATTGCTGTACACAAAATGTGTCCCCTGAAGTCCCACCATCACCTTTCCAAAACACTGCAATTTAGCTTAAATTTTTCTAAATTATAATTATTTTATTAATCTTAGTGCCCACCTGTTCAAATGAAGCTTCACCAAGTCTTTTGACTTTCTAATTAATTCTGCCATAAAGTTGGAGTTTATTTATAGAATATATTGGCGATTTTTTCATATTTCTTTTCCCTTTAATGGATTGGTCATGGCAGATTATCTGTAACTGAAGGCTTTGAAAGCTGAAGGATTAAAATATAAATCCACCTTAGTCCTAGATTTTAGTTATATATGTTAATTTTTCTTTTCCTTACTCTATTTGTTGTTTCCTATATTCTGAATGTGTAGGCCTGTTGGCAAATGTAAGGTTTTAAATTTCTCCATTGCATACCACTAAAACAAATTTATTGTTTGCTGTATCTTATTTAGTGTGGTCTATTTATCTGTCTTGTTTTTAACTTCTTTTGTTGCTATTGCAGTTCTACACTTTTTTGGAGACAACCCTTGTTTCTTTGGCATTGCTGCCACATTTTGTAGCCTTTTTTAGTGAAGAGGAAATAGCTGGCTCACCTGGATCTCTTGCAACTACCTTCCTTGGATTTGGTAAGGAGATTTCTTCATTTGCAGTTCATGATGGTATTTATGCAGGTTCTTAAACTTCTACCTACCTTTTTAAAGTTGGGTAGTATTATTTGTTATTCACTTTTGCATTTTATTGTGGTTTAAGTGATACCTATGTATTCTTCCATCAGTATTAAATTTGGCATTTGCATTGAGTGTTCTTGGTTTTATCATCATGCACATTTCCTTGGTGGCTGGAAACACGACAACAATTGAGGTAAGTAGCAATCTCTAACTTATTTAGGGTTTTCAACATGCATTTTTCCTTGATGGCTGGCAACATGCTGGAGAGTGAGGCAAACCTTTCTTGTTAGACTAAGATGTGGCTTTTTTAACATATCTTTTTCCATCCAGGCATATGAGAAGAAAGTCACCCCAAAGTGGATGTACGATCTTGGGCGAAGAAAGAACTTTGAACAGGTGCGTTATTATCACTTTCTGTTTTATACTGACCTCTACACCGGTTCTAGGCATTCATAATTTTATTCCATCTTGCAGATATTTGGTACACAAAAATTATATTGGTTAATTCCTTTATATTCTGAAGAGGACTTGAAAAGGATGCCTGTGCTGTATGGACTCGAGTACCCGTCCAAGCCTGATCTAGATGCACTGGAACTTTAATGTCTATTGAATTATTATATTCTTCCATTCAAGGGAACAAGTTCTGCTACTCAACATTGTTATTATACCATTTGGTATCATAATAATGTGCGACTCTTTTTGGATGTAGTCACTTGTTTCAATAAGTACCAGGCTGACTGTAGCTAAGCATCGCCCTCATTGTACTATATGCCCTTCTATATGTCATCTTTTATACAGGGTTATCTCACATTGAGTCTTGTATGATTGAGCACAGCTTGCAAATGAAGATTTCAAGAGGCCAGTCGTAAGAGACAAGAAAATCCTGCATCTTCAAAGCCTTGTTTAGTTCTGTATAGTTAATATAATGGAGAGAAACACCCTGTAAGGCGTTGCTCTTGTGGGTACTGAATGTGCCATTAGAATGTTGAATATAATAGCATGTATTTTCTAGTGAAACTGATGCTAGAGAATTCCGAAAGGTTCAATCAATAATGAACTCCTAGTTCTTAGCTGTTTTTATAACACATTAGCATCAAAATACATTCCTGTGTCTTCATATTAATGCATCTTCGTGTGTTTGATGTAGTGATTATTCCATGTTTACCTTTTCTGTTATCTCCCTGGACTGCATTCTAGATTGAACAAGCATGAGAATGTGAGATTTGAATGAATGCATTTACTTTTGGAGACAAGTAAATGATCATACATGTTTATGAACAGCCAAATCACACTCCAAGTCTCTAGCAATGATGCATTGAATTCTCTAGAACTCCTTAACGTTGGGATAGACTAGGCACCTTGTTTTATCCTTTTTCTTGTGTGCAAGCAAGTTCTAGAAGCTTTTGGTTTGTAAGAGAAATTTATAAGTTCAATTTTTAGGTTATGTGGTATATTGACTTATATTTGAATGCTAGCACAATTATTTGCAGCCATCACAAAGAGCTATTAGAATTAGGTGCTTTTGTAAACACATGCAATTAGAGTGAATGGATTGAGCAATGTGAATTGTTTGCTTATATGGGGGACAAAAAGGAAGATCAAGATGAAAAAGAAAATATATGAATTGGGGGATGCATATTTTAGATCTAGAGTAGCCGGATATGCCCACACCCCTCCCTAGATGTGCACACTTTCATACCTGATACAGATATGGGTTAAGATACAGATTGACTTCATTTGTGCTATTTTTTTCTTTTTTAAGTTCAGCGACTCATTTTCTAGGTCTTTTTCCTGCACAATTGTATTGCATTTTTTGGTGTTTTAGTTATTACAGAAAAAAATATTAATTGTTTATAATTTTATATTTGCTCTATTTTGTTAGACAATAGAGATTACAACAGTAAAAAATGTTCTTTAAATATAAATAAAGTTTATTAATATATACTTAATTGTTTTTTCTTTGCTAAATAATGAATGTTTAAATTTTAATATTTTTAAATTATTTATATTTAATTTATTTTGGTTTTTAACTTTTTTGGATGAATAGTAGTGACTTCTCCATCAATTTAATTTAAAATGCACTATTCACAAAAAAAGAGTAGGGGGATACGCGATCCTCCTTCAAGAGTCAAATGGGTAGAGCTCGAAGAACAAAATACACATGGGTAGAGTCCAGATTAAAAAACACGGGTAGAGCTTGGAAAGAAGTGCTTTGGCAAAAAGTAAGAGAGTCCTGAACAAGCAAGTGAAGATCTATAGGTAGAGGTTTGTAAGGGTAGAGTTCCCTTTATAAGGTTGTTGTTTAGTGATTGTGATAGAGAAGTAAAGGCAGAGACAGTGTGTTGCCGAGGTTGACAAAGTTGTGAAGGACTTATTGGGAGAATTTTTCTTTATCTATTGTGGAGAGTTGTATGTATTTTGTACCTAGGACAATGAGGTTTGGGTGCACAAGTTCTTTTCTATATCTCTCTACTTTGGTAGCGAGCCTTTTGTTTGCAAGTTCATAGCAGTGAACTCTATTTTGGTTTTGTATTGGCAGTGAGCCTCTATTTACAAGTTCAAAGCACTAAGCTCCTACTTTCTTTGTAATTAGACTATATATTAGTAATTTATTTGTGGGAAAGGGCTCACCATAGTTTTTCCTAGCTTGGGTTTTCCACGTATAAAAATCTTGATGTTCATGTGTTATTGTTTCAATTCATTATTTGCTCAAATTTTTATGTGGTGAATACTCAAGATAGTTGATTACTTAATTGAGATTTGAGGTTTTTTAATGTTGATTCATTCCCTCTCTTTGCATTTGGTGTGTATTCAACAATTGGTATCAGAGAAAGGTTACCCTTGAAGAACCTTAATTGCTTGAGGCAGATCTAGGATGGTACATAACTTTCACTTTTAGGCTCTTGTATTTGATGACAAAAAATTTCCTTATTGGAAGGATAAGATGGAAGCATATTTGGAAACATTACATAATGATATTTTGGAGGTTATTCAAATTGGTTTCAATCTGCCTCCTGGAAGACCTTTGACTGCTGATGAAGAAAAACAAAATGAAGCTAATGTGAAAGAAAGAGAAATACTTGTTAGCAATTTATGTGACACGACATTTAGAAAGGTGAAAGGTATAAAAAGAGCTAAAGAGATATGTGATAAGTTGATTTTGGTATATGAAGGAGATTCAAAGACAAAATAGGCAAGACTGATGAACCTAAAATAGAAGTATGAGGTCTTAAGAAAGGTAGAAGATGAGACTGTTGAAAGCTTCATATATAGAGTCACAGATGTTGTGGATGGAATTCGAGCTGTTGGTGGATATGTAGACGACAAAGATGTTATACCTAAGATCCTATCAACCCTATCAAAAGAGTCATACAAATAGCATGTTCAATAAGGGAAACAATGATTCGAGTTAGTACTCAATTGATCAACTTATTGGTTAACTCTCTACATTTGAGATTGCATAAGTTGAAAGGGAAAAGAGAGAGCTTGCATTTCAAGTTGTTGAAGTTAAACTAGAGACATGCAAAATGTCGGAGGAAGTTGAAGTATTTCTTTCAAGAAGATTCAAGCGAGGCGCTGGTAAATACAAATGCAAGTTACCTCTTAAGTATTTTAATTGTGGAAGAATAAGATGTTTTGCTAATGATTGCAAGTATAAGGAATATTATAGTGAATCAGAAGATGATGATAGAAAAGACAATCCTAGTAAAATTGATTTCAAAGGCAAGAGTAAAAATAGTTTATGTCCCATGGAGGAAAACTCCTCTGAAGACGAGGATATTACTAAAACATTTGAGGGTTCTCTATTTCTAGCTATTTCACAAAAGAGAGGTAAATGAGGAAATCACATTACAAGTTAAAGTTGTAGGTGCATTGGTTATAGATTCTAGATGTTCAAATCAAATGATAGGAGACAAGAAGAGATTCAAAAAAATGGAAACATATGATGGAGGAGAAATCAGATTTACAGGAGAAGAGAGTGCACAAATCAAAGGTATTGGAACCATTTCAATGGATGGAAAGTGTAGTATTGATGATGTTTACTATGTTGAAGGTTTAAAACATAATCTGTTAAGTGTTAGTCAAATATGCAAGAAAGGTTATGAAGTGTTGTTCAAGAATGATGAGTGTGTTATTAGAAGAAAGAAGATTGGTAAAATAGTTGTAGAAGGTTTTAGGACTAATGGGAACATCTATTATATTGAAGACACAAGTGAGAACCTGTGTTTTCTAACTCAATGTAATGAAAGTTGGTTATGACACAAAATATTAGGACATTTGAACTTTGATAACATGATCAATATTAGCAAGACTAAAGTTGTTAGAGATTTGCTAAAAATTGTCAAACCTACTAATACTATTTGCAGAGAATGTCAAATTAGAAAGCAAACAAGATTATAAAACAAGAAATATTCATCTAGCATACCTTTGAAATTGATTCATACTGATTTGTGTGGACTAAAAAGAAAAAAAAGATTCAATGGAGAAAGGTACTTTATGTTATTAATTTATGATTAATGTAGGATGACTTGGGTTACATTTTTGAGAGAGAAGTCTGAAGCATTTAGAAAATTCAAAATCTTTACATCAATGATATAAAATCATATGGGTTATAAGATTAAGTGTTTAAGATCTGATAAAGGTGGAGAATTCACATCAAATGAATTTAATGACTTATGTGGTTTGAATGGAATAAGAAGACAATTTTATGCTCTGAGAGTCCCTCAACAAAATGGAGTAGTTGAAAGGAAGAATAAGATTGTTGTTGAAATAGCTAGAACTATGTTAAAAGGTGCTAATATGACTAGTGTGTATTAGAAGGATGTTGTGCATACTACGACATATCTTCTTAACAAGGTGTAGATCAAAGAAAATCATACAAAGGCACCCTATGAACTATGGTATGGAAGACCACCTATTGTGAGATACTTCAAGAGCTTCAAAAACAAGTGCTACATTAGAAGAGATGAAGATGTATTGGAAAAACTTGATAGAAGAGTATATGAAGAAATTTTCTTAGGCTACATGACAGATAGAAAATCCTACAGATGCTTCAATAAGAGGCTAAACAAGATTGTTGAGTGTGCAAATGTAAAGGTATGTGAGGACTAGAGACATCTTACTCCAATAGTAGACAATGATGTTGAGTTTACTCCTATTTTAGAACAAAATGATGTTCTGAAAGAAGACAAAGAAGAAAAATCTCTTGAAGAAATTGAACTAGAAGTTGGTATGAAGACACCTACTAGATTTTTTCAAAAGAATCATTTAGAGGATCAAATAATTGGTGATAAAGATAAGGGTATTCGGACAAGAAGAAAGATTTATAGATCACAAGAATAGGTAAACTGTTGTTTTCTATCAATAATTGAGCCAAAGAACTACAAAGAAGTAAGCAAGGAAGAGAGATGGATTAAATCAATGGAAGAGGATATCAAGTCATACAAAAAAATGAAATTTGGGCACTTGTACTTAAACCGATGAACAAGAATGTAATAGAAAACAAGTGGATATTCAAAAACAAGTTAAATGAACAAGGGCAAGTTATAAGTGTTAGAGTTTTAGGCGACTCTATAACACCCTCAAGATCAAATGAAAGACCAAGATGACTTCCACAAGAGAATGGAAAGACAATTGCATTAAGATGAAATAATGATATTATTGATAATGTACACAATTAAAATGTACATAATAGGCATGCTTATATATGCAAGACAATAAGAGACTATGATAAGGAACTGATAAGTTATGAACTATGCAAGATGGAATCACATGTCCACCAAAGGTGGATCATCTTCCATTATGCAATGAAGTATGTGCAACATGTGGAGGATGATAATGTGATATGTGCACTAAAGGTAGATCTCACACATAAAATGGAATGAGATAACAACAATCACCACCTAAAGTGGAATTCTCCTATGCCATGTGCTTAATATAGGAGCAAATGCCTAGGTGTCTCATATGCAAATTACTATGCAATGCATTATCCTAAATTATCTTAAGTGTAATTAAGAATATTTAATTACACCAACAATAAGAAACAAGACTAGACTGGTATGTAAAGGCTATTAACAAGTTGAAAAGATAGATTTTGAAGAAACTTTTTCTCTTGTGGATAGGAAGGAAGCTATAGGAATCTTTCTTGCTACTGTTGCTTACAAGAATTTCAAGGTATATCAAATGGATGTAAAATCAACCTTTTTGAATGAAGAAGTTGAAGAATAAGCATATATAGAGAAATCATAAGGTTTTAAGCTTTTTGAAAAACTTGGTATGGTAAGCAAATTGAAGAAGGCACTCTAGATTAAAGTCGACATCTAGGACTTGGTATGCAAAATTGGATAAATATTTGATACAAAAAAAAATCAAGAAAGGAAATGTTGGTAGTAATCTCTATGTTAAAATATATGGTGACAAAATGTTGATAGTTGAAGTATATGTTGATGAAATCATATTTGGTGGAGAAGATGAAATGTGCAACGAGTTTGCTGTAGAAATGCAAAAAGTCAGTCAAATATCAACGTTTGGTGTGTTTTCATTCTTTCTTGGGTTTCTAGTTAGTCAAATTGATGATGGAATCTTAATTTCTTTGAGTAAATATGTAAAGGAAATGTTAAAAAAGTTTTGTATGAATAATTGTAAACCTATTGTAACTCCTATGAATGTTAGCTACAAACTAAGCAAGGATGACGTGTCTCTAGAGGTAGATTAGATAAAGTACAGATCAATGACTAGTGGATTATTGTATCTAACTACATCTAGGTCTTATATTATGTAGGTTGTGTCTTTGGTTGCCAGATTTCAGGCTAAACTATTAGAATAACTGAGAGGGGGGTGAATCAGTTAGATCAGTTATCCTACAGTCCCAAATATAAAGATGTAACACTCAAAACAATTCCAACAAATTCTGCAGTTCGGTAACATAAACTATTAAACTGTATGTGCCTTTTATCGATTACCAGTTAATTAATTCATTGTGATTACCGACCAAATCAAATATGCAATATGTAAAGTATGACAATAAAACAATCATCACAGAAACACATAACACAATGATTTAACGTGGAAACCCCGCTAAGGGAAAAACCACTTGGGACTGGTAACCCAAAATAATTTTCACTCTTCTGAAGTGAGCTCGATGAAGAGCCAACCTTGTTAAAGGTTACAAACACATTGTTAGGTGTGACCTTATTAGAGGATTTAAGACTAACAATTAACTTTCGACTAGTATTCACTATGGGGTCAATAAGATAACAATGAACATTCCTTGAATGACATAGGGACATAACATAAGACATTTAAGTCCACTCGGTTAGGAGATTTTTCTATATCAATGGTTAAACTGAAATAATTGTTCATCTGATTACAATACAACTTAATTTGCAGATGTTCAGATCTATTCTAAGCCCATACAAATCCTATGATCAATATTTCAATTCACTTCCTCAACTTACTTTCACTCGGTAATAGCTCTCTGACACTCGGTACTATTATGCAGTTCGGTTCTCCTTCAACCAGATTGATCAAGCATGCATGAAACTGTGTTCACGTGAAATCTCTACAGTCTTCTTTCTTCCGGCATAGTTTCAATAATGAAACTCATATCTCTTATATAGATAGAAAAACCATTTTCATATCAACCATTAGATTTTGCCGCTTATCCTTCTTCGTTGATTTTGCCTCTTAAACCTTCCTCGACAGTTGTGTCCATAACACATTTCAATTCCATCTTTTAGATCTTCTTTGAATTTTGTCAGCCGTGGATCTCATAACAAACTTTATCCTCAATCTCGAAATCATAACAATTTCTAGCTCATCATTTTCTATTGGCTAAACTAAGCATTTAATACTTTCATCCATACTCGGTTAACAAAGAAATGCGTCGGTGAACACAAGCTTGATTAATACTGTCATTCGGTATACACTACACTGGCTCGGTGTATACTAAAGTGCTTCATTTACCGACCACATTGCCTTGTGCAATTTTTCTTCCTTCTTCATAATAGATTAATGCAACATAATCAAGTCAACAATATGAGATCGTAGACTCATCAATAAGTTACCCAAAGTATTCCTTACCCTCATCTGTCATATCCATCTCTCTCCATGTAGATATCTCAGTTCTTCATCTTTTCTCTCTTCTTTTACAGATGTTTAGATGTTTGTAACTAACATGATAAGTACTGCCAAAACTAGTTGACATCATTAACAACATAATAATTGATTTAATTATCTTACATGACATTTCAGTAACTCGGTGATCTCTAACCACTGATCTTCAAGTCATTCAGGTATTCAATCAGTTGTAGTTCATCAATCTCTCCCTTTGGCATTGATGGCAACACAAGCAATATGAAAATATGCCATGCACATACCAAACATGTATTCTACAACTATGTAAGTAAATGTTGTAGCTCGGTAAGCTCTCCCTAGCTTGATTTTTAATATGTTTAATCACTACGTTACATAACAACATTACAGGTGCAGACTCTCCTCTATGGATTTGATCTTTTCAGCTCTTAGATTATCTCTCCCTTAGATAGATATTTCATATTCAAGCCTTCTCTCCCTTTGACAACAATGCCAAAGAAAAACATAAAACATACAGCTCTGCAATAGCCAAGTAACTCTCTATTGTTCGGTGCAGACAACGTATCTTTGTATACTGATATGCAAATATCTGTTCTAGCTCCTCAAATCTTTCACAACCTTAGACATGACCCAAAGTGTGAACTATGTTGCATCAACATGAATGATCTTCTGATAAGATTAGGCTGATGCAATCTCTAGATCACATTAGTGACCAGTAGACAGGGGATGGACCCCAAGTCTAGTCCTCAAATATTCAAAAGTGTCATTCGGTAGAGGCTTGGTAAAAATATCAACAAGTTACTCCTTTGATGTGACATATTCTAATTTGACTTGCTTCTCCTGTACTTGTTCTCTTAAATAGTGATACTTAATTGAAATATGCTTTGTCTTCGAATGCATTACAGGATTCTTAGAAATATTTATTGCACTAGTGTTATTGCAATATATAATCACTGGCTCAATGATTACCTCATTCATCCATTCCAACACTTGTTTGATATAAGCAATGTTTGAACAGTTTGTAGCAGCAGCAACATACTTTGCTTCAGCAGTAGACTGAGAAATACAAGGTTGTTTCTTACTTGTCCAGGTTACAAGTCTTTCACCAAAGAAAAATGCTCCTCCGGTTGTGCTCTTTCTGTCATCTATATTTCTAGCCCAATCTGTGTCAGTGTAAACTCTTAGTTCAAATTTGCTTTTGTTGGGATACCATAAACCATAATCCTCTGTCTTCTTCAGGTATCTCAAGATTCTTTTCACTGCAACCATATGTGAATCCTTTGGATTGGCAGAGAATCTAGCCACAATCCCCACTGCATGTGCAATATCAGGCCTACTGTTTACAACATACATCAGTTTACCAATCATAGATCGGTACAATGTCTGATTTACCTCTGTAGATTCATCATTTTTTATCAATTTGCAGCCTATAACCATCAGTGTTCCTACTGGTTTAGCATCTTCCATGCCAAATGCTTTTAATACTTCCTTAATGTACTTTGATTGTGTGATGAAAATTCTATCATTCTACTGAATAACCTCCAAGCCTAGAAAGAATTTAATCTCTCCAAGCATTGACATTTCAAATTTTTTTTCATCTCATCAGCAAATGATTTACAAATATGATCCTGTCCTCCAAAGATTATATCATCCAAAAATATTTCAGCAATCAAAATAGTATCATCAGATCCTCCTTTCATGTACAAATTGTTGTTTTCACTAGTTCTTACAAAACCAATACTTAAAAGATAAGTATGTAATGTTTCATACCATGCCCTTGGTGCTTGCTTTAATCTATATAAAGATTTGTGCAGTCTACATACCATGTCTTTCTGATTTAGATCAACAAACCCTTCTGGTTGTTCTATGTAGACCTCCTCCTCTAGTATTCCATTTAGAAAAGATGACTTAACATCTATTTGATAGGCCTTAAATTTCTTATGTGCAACATAGGCAAGTAACATGTGGACTCCTTCTAGTCTAGCAACAGGTGCAAAAGTTTCACCATAATCAATACCTTCTTCTTGTGCATATCCCTTGCAAAAAAGTCTAGCTTTGTTCCTTGTAAATTCTCCATTTTCTTTTAGCTTATTTCTGAAAATCCATATAGTACCGATAACATTTTTATCTTTTGGCCTAGGTACTAAAGTCCATGTCCTATTTGTCTCAATTTGTTCTATCTCTTTATTCATTGCATTGATCCATTCATCATTCTCAAGTGCGAGCTTAACATTCTTTAGTTCAAACTCACAAACTAAGCATGTATTTTGTCTTAACTTACTACTTGTTAGCATGTCAGCTTGCTTGTCTCCAATGATTTGGTTCTTAGGATGATGTCTTCTGACAAATCTTGCTAGCACTTGATCTCTTCTTTGTTCTTCATTCTGTTCAGGTTTATTTCTTTGCTCGACAGCTTCTTCCCGATCCTCGATTTCCCTTTGTTATTCCTTGGTGTTATCTTCCTAATGCTCAGTCGACTCTTCCTGTGGCTTCGGTAGGTACTATGGATTCTCAACATAAGAAAATCTACCATAGTCTTTTGGCTCCTTAGTGCTTTCTTCATCATTTTTATCAGCAAATTCATCAACTCTAACATTAGCACTTTCAATCATCTTATTAGTAACTTTGTTCAGACACTTGTAAGCTTTACTTTTAGTAGAATATCCAAGAAATATTCCCTCATCCCCTTTTGAGTCAAATTTCCCATTCCCATCATCTTTCAGAATAAAACATTTTCTACCAAAAATTCTGAGGTAACTTACACTCGGTGTGTATCCAAACCATAACTCATAAGGTGTTTTGTTTATGTCTTTCTTTAGTTGAACTCAGTTCAGTACATATACAGCTGTGCTAACTACTTCTCTCCAATACATCTATGCAACATTTTTCTCTATCATCAGTTTTCTTGCACAATCAACAATAGATCTGTTTCTCCTTTCAGTAATTTTATTTTGCTGCGGTGTTCTAGGTGCAGAAACCTGTCTTTTGATGCCATGCTCATTACAATAGTTAGTGAATTCATCAAAAATAAACTCACCTCCTCTATCAGACCTCAAACATTTCAGTTCTTTTCTAGTTTCTTTTTCTACATTAGCTTTGTACCATTTAAACATTTTAAATGCCTTAGATTTCTCTTTTAAAAATATGACAGTCATCAATTTGGTGTAATCATCAACAAATAGAATAAAGTATCTATCACCATAGTAACTCTGAATTCTCATGGGACCACATAGGTCGGTGTGAACTAACTCCAAGATTCTTTTTGTTGAATAGTCTTTACTTTTGAAACTAGATTTTTTCATCTTCCCTTTCTGACATTGATCACACATAACATGATCTAGTTTAGTTAGGCTAGGCAATCCTCTAACTTTTATCTTTCTATTGATCTTAATCATGTTATCAAAATTTACATGACATAACCTTTTATGCCATAACCATGCATCTTCATTTTTCACTAGTAAACAAGAAGTCTCAACATTGTCAAGATAAAATAAGTTACCTTTTGATTGTCCTCTTGTTCCGACAAGCTTTCCACTTTCATCATAGATCTTTACCTTCTTGCTTTCAAATGCCACTTGGTGACTTGAGTTGTTAAGCAGTGCCACACTTAGAAAATTGTAATTCAGTCCTTTTACCCAATAAACATTATCACATCTAATTTTATCATTTATCAATAAAGAATATTTTCCTTTAACCATGCAAGGTGTATCATTACCCATTTTTACCGATCCTCCATTATAATGCTCAAGATGATCAAACTTATCTTCATCACCAGTCATGTGATGTGTACAACCACTATCAATGATCCAAGTATCATTTTTACTAACTTTAGAAATGAGTGTTATTTCTACATACCTTTCCTCTTCTTCAGAATCATCTTTCATTGCAACAAATATTTCCTCAACATCATCATCGGTGTCGGTGTCGGTGTCCTCATCTTCAATTAAATAACATGCATTTTTTCCCTTATCTTTGTGATCTCGGTTATTTCTGTTGTAATGTCGGTAACCTCTGTTGTTTCTTCTTCCATAGCTTCCATCACCAGATCGGTCTTGGTCTTTATCTTCCTCTTTCCTTTTGGGACATCTAGCAACAATATGACCAACTTCTTTACAGTTAAAACAAGCTAAAGGTAGCTTTCCCTTATATCTACCTTTACCTTTAGGCAGTCTCCAGGCCATAAGAGCTTCAAGTTCATGAAGCTCATCATCTGTATTACTATCACTATTGTTCTTTATATTATGTCTACTGCTAGATTTATTGATCTTCATAGAAGACATAAAAGAAGAGTCAACAGACAGTACAACACTATTATCAAAATTGTTCAGCTCAAAAGTTGTTAATTTACCAATCAGACTATCAAGAGTAAGAGTGCTTCCAGGTGCACACCCCATTTCATGTATAGCAGGTATTCTGATTTCATATGCAGGCAACAAAGATCTTAGAATT
Source organism: Chamaecyparis obtusa (assembly GCA_027943335.1). NCBI lineage: Eukaryota > Viridiplantae > Streptophyta > Pinopsida > Cupressales > Cupressaceae > Chamaecyparis > Chamaecyparis obtusa. Next base: position 488,544 of record BSBK01000667.1, read on the forward strand.
TTACTTACCATTGTATCTTCATCAATGACACCACTAGATCCTCAGATAGCATTGACTACCTCTTTGATTCGGTTTGAATATTGTGTAATGTTTTCTCCTTCCTTCATTTTCATATCATCAAATCTGCCTCTTAAGCTTTCAGCTCTGGCTCTCTTCACATTTGCATCACCACCATAGACTTGAGAAAGTTTATCCCACATTTCCTTTGCAGTAGTGCAAGTCTTAACATCCTCAAATTCAACATCAGATAGAGCAAAAACAATCTCTATCATATTAATGTTGTGTTCATGTCGGTCTCTCAACTGATCAAGAGTTAAAGGTCTAGTCGGCAGTACTATGTAGGCATTTTCCAGTAAGGTTATAGAAGAATCACCAATTCCAGATATGTGAAGTTTCATATGGCTTTTCCATATAGTAAAGTTGTCCTTATTCAGCTTCGACACTTCCCTCTTATACATCTTGTAATCTTTCTGTTGAAGTCCTTAAAACTTTGTTCCAAGCAACCAATGCTCTGATACCAATTGTTAGAATAACTGAGAGGGGGGTGAATAAGTTAGATCAGTTATCCTACAGTACCAAATACAAAGATGTAACACTCAAAACAATTCCAACAAATTCTATAGCTCGGTAACATAAACTATTAAACTGTCTGTGCCTTTTACTGATTACCAGTTAATTAACTCACTGTGATTACTGACCAAATCAAATATGCAGTATGTAAAGTATGACAATAAAAAAATCATCACAGAAACACATAACACAATGATTTAACATGGAAACCTTGCTAAGGGAAGAAACCACCTGGGGCCGGTAACCCAAAATAATTTTCACTCTTTTGAAGTGAGCTTGGTGAAGAGCCAACCTTGTTAAAGGTTACAAACACACTGTTAAGTGTGACCTTGTTAGAGGATTTAAGACTAATAGTTAACTTTCGACCAACATTCACTATGGGGTCAATAAGATAACAATTTATATTCCTTGAATGACATAGGGGCATAACATAAGACGGTTAAGTCCACTCGTTTAGGAGATTTTTCTGTATCAATGGTTAAACTGAAACAATTGTTGATCTGATTACAATACAACTTAATTTGCAGATGTTCAGATCTATTCTAAGCCCATACAAATCCTTTGATCAATATTTCAATTCACTTCCTCAACTTACTTTCACTCGGTAATAGCTCTCTGACACTCGATACTGTTCTGCAGTTCAGTTCTCCTTCAACCAGTTTGATCAGGCATGCATGAAACTGTGTTCACATGAAATCTCTGCAGTCTTCTTTCTTCCGGCATAGTTTCAATAATGAAACTCATCTCTTATATAGATAGAAAAACCATTTTCATATCAACCATCAGATTTTGCCGCTTATCCTTCTTCGTTGATTTTGCCTCTTAAACCTTCCTCGACAATTGTGTCCATAACACATTTCAATTCTATCTTTTAGACCTTCTCTGAATTTTGTCAGTCGTGGATCTCATAACAAACTTTATCCTCAATCTCAAAATCATAACAATTTCCAGCTCATCATTTTCTGTCGGCTAAACTAAGCATTTAATACTTTCATCCATACTCGATTAACAAAGAAAAGCGTCAGCAAACACAAGCTCAGTTAATACTGTCACTCGGTATACACTACATTGGCTCGATGTATACTGAAGTGCTTCATTTACCGACCACATTGCCTTGTGCAATTTTTATTCCTTCTTCATAATAGATTAATGCAACATATTCAAGTCAACAATATGAGATCATAGACTTATCAATAAGTTACCCAAAGTATTCCTTATCCTCATTTGTCATATCCATCTCTCTCCATGTAGATAACTCAGTTCTTCATCTTTTCTCTCTTCTTTTATACATGTTTAAATTTTTGTAACTAACATGATAAGTACTGTCAAAACTAGTTGACATCAATGACAACATAATGACTGATTTAATTATCTTACATAACATTTCAATAACTCAGTGATCTCTAATCACTGATCTTCAAGTCATTCAGGTATTCAATCAGTTGTAGTTCATCATAAACATGTAACGCCCCACCAAAGAACCCAAGAGAAATTAACCTAAAACATGATACTAAGTTTACAGAATAATTTTTTTTCTTTAAGAGTTTACAAAATAATAATGAATAATAATGCAGAAGAAATATATACCTTAAGCCAATACATACTCATAAATGTAACTCATTCACCGATTACAAATCCCAAGGGTTCCATGACATATAATTACGTATTTTAATTAATTATTAAGAATAACTACAAGTACCAAATCTCACATATGCAAATGAATAACAAGTACATTATCATATAAAAGTGAACATAAATATAACTGATACTACAAGGTATACATAATAAACCAACATCCACTGCACAAGTTGCAGGGTATGTAACAATAATCTAAGAATAAAGTACATGTACAATATATGAAAGATAATAGCAAAACTTTGAAGATGAAAGAAGGAAACTGCTACAAGGATCATCCATCACTGGTACAAGAACGTCAAAATCTCAATTGGTAATAGAATCACCACCACTCAACCACATGGAACTCAAAGGTCCACTCCCACCATACTGAGGAGATAACATCAGACCCTACTTGGATATCAACCACAATATAAAACCTAAGAAAGAGATCCTAAAATCTCTCTATGTCAAGAAATACTACTCAAACTTCAAAGGTGATACACACGAATCTAGAGGCAACCAAAACATGTAGGAAACCTAAGATGCATATAGGGGAGTGTCATCACATACGTCTAACCCTGGAGTTTCATCCTGGCAACCTCTCTAGACCTCAAAAATCAAGTGATCATATGCGGTATTAGTAAACCCCTCAAACATACAAGACTACTAACTATGCTAGGACACACGCCACACTAGATGACAATCATCATCTCATCCTCCATCCTAGCCTATACTAGTGCTCAAGTATGAGTGAGGTACACATTATCTTATTAATCTATTTTAAAGCCCAATTTAATGTATTACATTATCACTTTATTAAGTTACTTATAATAAGTGATCCTGACAACCACTTGTGGGACCCAACACTTATTGCAAGACACTCCCATCTACACACCTAAATAACCTACCCTAAGCCTATAAGATCATCTAAAGTATAATGATAAAAAATAGAGTTCCACAAAATCATAAGGAACAAATATTGGTTCTCAAAACCATAACATCATAAGTACACTCTGAAAGTGATCAAAAAAGTCATGAGCTTAAGACTGAACAAGGGTTGGATAAAAGAATCATGATGATAAACAACATCATAATACACACATGTCACAACAGAAAATATAATCCCCAAGCCCCCGGTATGCAATCCTAAAGTCAAATTAATTTTCCAATAAACAACAATAAACAATGCAATGAAGTATAAGAAAACAAACAAATCAAATCATAAGTTTCAATTATTTAAAATAAACACTTTGTTGACTGAAGCCCAATTTGACTTAAAACATAACCATTTGACCATATTTATATACCTATGTAACCATGCATATAAATATACAAATAAATTCTTTAATTAAAAACTTTATAAAATAATAACTAATATCAACAATAATTAATATTTATTATTAGTAATAAATATTAATTAAAATTAATAATAAAAATTTAATATTATAAATAAAATTTATTTTAAAAAACTTAATAATAAAAATTTTATTTAAAAAAAATCATAACAATAAAAAGAAAGGGGACATCCCCATAGATGCGACATGGGAGGTCACTAGTAGCGGCTCCCCTTGTTGCTACTGGTAGCGATACCACCATCGTGCGGTAACGGGTACCATTGTCGAGCCGACAGTGGGTACTCCTGCCATGCAGTAGTGGGTAAAATCCATTTTTTTAATTAAGAATTTTCTTTTAAATTATATATATATATATAATTTCTATATGTATATATATATTTTTGACTGGTAAAAAGTTTTGACTGTACTTTTCCAGCAAGCTCTTTTAAAAAAAATTAAATTTCTACAACCTATATATATATATATATATATATATATATATATATATATATATATATGCTAAGATCGTAACTATACAATTGAATACATTTATCTCTCAATAAATTTTCTCTGGAAGCAATATATTAAATACAAGTTTATAATACAATTTCGATTGGGTTTTGCAATCTCATAACATGTTTAATCTGAAGAATTGGTGTCACTTCTTTGCATCCTTATGTCCTTTCATATTGTAGTTATTGCGGGAAATCACTTGATATTTATGGCTCCGGCCACCATTCACCCAACAGTTGATGCTGGTGTTGGTGTGATGACAGACAACAATGGCGCCTCCAAGCAAGAGACCTCACAAGTTTGTTCCCAAAGTGTTTCACGAGGTATGTCCCAACTTGATATTGTTTTACCCTTTCATGAGTTTGACAATGCTTGTACTTGGCTTGAAACGCGCATACCCTTATTGGTTATTTTATGGGATGCAACCCTCCTGAAAATATTATTAAGGATTGGGTTGCGAAAGCCTGGACTCCTCATGGAATCTGCTTGGATGGCATTCAGAGTCTTACCATGGGTTTTTTTTTGTTTCATTTTTCTAATCCCACCCATGTGGACGCCATTTTTGCCAAAGGACCCTGGAATCTTAGGGCTTCCCTTTTAGTTTTCCAAAACTGGTCTCAAGACTTTTCTCTTTGACGACAAGAAACTGAAAGTTCCTATGTGGGTCGAGTTTCCTAGTCTCCCTCTACCATGTTGGCCTTTCATGCATGCCATTGTGAACACACTAGGTAGGGTTATCTTTAGTTAGCATAACCATTTTCTCAATCCACGGCCTCAAAAGAGGTTTTGTGTTGAGGTCAACCTTTCCAAGGACCTTAAAGAGTCTGTTGAGACTTAGGTTGGTGAGACCACCTTCACTCAGAAGGTGCTTTATCTCAACCTTCCCAACACATGTTGTCATTGTCAATCTACAGAGCACAAGATTAAGGACTACCCTTTGGCAATGCCTCGTACCAAATCTCCTCCTAATAAATCTGGTTCTTGGCCAGCTGACTTTGGAAAAAAAGAGGAAATCAAGAAAGATGACTAGGTTACAGTCGGCCATAAGAACAAGCAGCCGTAAGAACAAGCAAGCCAAGCCTAATGCTTCGGCTTCCACATCTCAGCCGCCACCTCCTCCTGTTGAGGCTCATGCTAATAAAGTTACTCCAATTTCAAACCCTACCCTGCAGGGGAAGGATGTTTTTGATTCTAATGTTAACCCTCCTTGGGTCCACACACCTTAGGCAACTTCCACGATTTCCTCCCCTATTCCTTTTTGCTGTTCTCACAGCCCTCCTGGGCATGCTAAGACCGGGCTTGAGGGCATGCAAGAAAAGAAGAGAAATATTTCCATGGAGTCTTCTGGGAATGATTTCACTCTAGCATATTTGTCAAATAGTTTTGATTCCCCTTGGGAAGGTGATGGTATGGATGACACTATTTTCTAATGAAGTACATCTCATGTAATGTTCGAGGTCTGACATAATTGCGTAGAAAGTATTCTGTTAGGGATGTGCATCGTCATGTTAGTCATCTAGATGTTTTATGCCTCTAGGAAGTTAAAATTTTTGGTTTTTTGCTTGATGCTGCATGCAAGGTTAATTTGCCTAAGAGCCTTTCTCTCTATTCTTAGCACGAGGCTAGTCGAGGTGGAGTTGTCACTCTCCTTTCTCCTTGTTGGCATTCTTTTTTGGTTAATCATGGCTCGGATCCCATGCAGAGAACTATTTGGGCCACTTTCATTATTGAGAATCATTCTTTTGGCATAGTTAATGTTTATGCTCTCAATGATGTTGTTGAGAGATCTCACCTTTGGCGTTGGCTTGCGGATTCTCTACCACCTGCAACTTGGCTTTTTTTGTGGTGATTTTAATATGGTTGAAATAGCTTCTAACAAGGATGGCCTTTTTCCTTTTTGATGGATAGTTGGTGAGAAAGAATCTTGGTACTACATGCGCAATAAATTAGGGCTTTTTGATCCCAATGTTGGTTGTCGCCATCCTGATGGGATTTTGCAAACTTGGTCTAACTTCAGAGCTTCTTCTGACATAATTCATAAAAGTCTTGATCGTGCTATGATCTCGACACAATTTTTTTTCTCTTTTTCTAAAAAGCAAGCCTTACCAGTTATTGACGCAAGGCTGGACAGGATGAAGGGCCAAAGGCACACCTTAATCACAACCCCTTGTAGAGATCACACACGCAAAATCAAACACACAACAATGAGAGAGAGAATGAAGAAGATCACATATTATTCATCAAATAACCTCATACATGCTGGGCTATAAGGCCTTCCCGATTATGGCCAAATACATTCAAATTGATTACAACAGTCCTCCAACATGCGAGGATTCAATCTTTAGAAACTATCTTCTGTCTTCTAGACTTGACCTCCTCCTACTGATCTACTTACTGATGCCTCCTAAAACTATGAATAACAACTACATTTATACAAGAGGCTACCTAAACAATTCAGCCTTCAGATCCATCATTGGAGAAAGAAATGACCAGATCTAGGTCCACATGCTTCCCAATGATTGATACCAACATTAAATCCATGACCAAAATTTAATGCACAAGTCGGCCTCAACAGAAAATCAAAGTAAACCACTCGGTGAGCAAGATTACTGAGTGCTAGGGAAAATTAACTCGGTGAGCCAACCGAGCCAACTCGGTAAATGAAGGAATCGAGTAGCAACCGAGTCCCGTTGGTGAAAATAGGAAAACATCACCGAGAGCCCAAAAGAAACTACCAAGCATATCTAACCACTCTAACATGTTTTTGGTGATACGGGATTGCTAAGAACCCAAGTTTCTCCTACATCATACACTTGGGGTTGTTTAAAATGATTCGCCAAATCATGTAGTAGGTACAACCTGAGCTAAATCCAACTCAAATTATGAAATCCATGAACTATCTTCAATCGGTTTGTTCTTCCACTTTACTTGATACTCCATGTATTCTTTTCCTCTTGTGCTTCTGCCAAATCTTTGTTCCAAAATCTGCTCAACTTCTTCTGTCTGCTTCTCAAGATAATCATTCGGTATTGTCATGTCTTCATCAGGTTCATAATACTAATACAAATCTGCAATGTTGAATATAGGTGATATGTCCATGTCATCAGGTAATTCAATCTCATAAGCATTTCCACTGTCAAATCTCCTCAATATCTTGCAAGGACCAAATTTCTTCATTTTCAACTTCCCATATGTTCCAATAGGAAATCTACCTTTCTTCAAATGAACCATTACTTCATCCCCAACTGTAAAAGTATTATGTCTTCTTGATCTATCTGCTCTATCCTTGTATTTTTGATTACTATTCTCCAAATTATGTTTCACTTCCTAATGCAATGTCTTCATGAAATCAGAAAACTCTTCTCCTTCAGAACTTCTCTTTTCTTCACCATCAATATCCTTTAAATTTGATATACCTCTCAGTTGTATGCCATTAACAATCTCAAAAGTTTTTTTTTCAATACTCCTATTCACTGAATTATTGTATGCAAAATCTGCTTGTCCCAGCATAGAATCCCAATTACTCAGTTTATCTCCAACTAAACATCTCAAAAGATCACCCAAACTTCTATTCACAACCTCTATCTATCCATTAGTCTGTGGGTGAAATGTATAACTATACCTCAACTCGGTACCCAACTTTTTCCAAAGAGTTTTCCAAAAGTATCCAAAAAACTTACTGTCTCGGTCAGAGATAATACTCCTCGGTAATCCATGCAATCTGAAAATTTCCTTAAAGAAAAGATTTTCTATATGTACTGCATTTGATGTCTTTCTACAAGGTATAAAATGTGCCATTTTAGAAAATCTATCCACAAAAACAAATATGAAATCATTACCTCTCACTATCTTCGGTAAGCCAATAAAAAATCTATACAGATATCAATCTAAGGTTTCTCAGGAACATAAATTGGTATGTACAATCCAATATTCTGACTTACTCCCTTTGCAACTTGACAAATTCCACAACGTTTTACAAATTTTTGAACATCCTTATACAATTGTGGCCAAAAGTATTTCTCCTTAAAAAAATTCACTGTCTTGTCAATGCCAAAATGTCTAGCCAAACCACTAGTATGTTTCTCCTTTATCAAATTAGTTCTCATTGATCCTCTTGGTATACACAACTGAATACCTTTAAACAACATTGTTAGAAATAGGAAATACTGAGAGGGGGGGGGGGGGAGGGCTGAATCAGTATTTCACAAACTTTTACTTTTGCCTAATTATGGATATAAAAAATTAACTTGAAGCTTGCATAAGAAACTAAACTAAGTAAATTGAATAACAAGCATAGAAATAAAGAAAATGAACTCATAACACCATATTTTTTATCGAGAAAACCTTGGCTAAGGGAAAAACCCAGTGGGGATGATACCCACAACTGATCCACTAATCAAAAGTATCCGATTAAGGATGTGGACCCTGTTAGGAGTCTATTACATACATATAGTGTCTATGTCCTGGTTAAAGGACTCTAGGCCTTGTTAGAAGCCTCAACCTTGTTAGGAGTTGCTATTACAAAAAAAATGTTTGTAAGATGCTCACATGCAATATAAAATAATAGCTTCTGATACAAAGGTAAAATACAAAACCTTTTACTATTGCCGAATATCTTTTCTATTCTAATGTAGCTTTGTAGGCTCTTCGCTTTCACATACAAATATTTCTTTCTTCCTTCTTACAATATAAAACTTCACATCATATGTCAACTTATTACAATTTCTATATGCATCATGTGTGTATTTCACATTACATAATTATTACATATATACAAGTTATTACAATAAATAACTTCTAGTTGGCTTACAATACATAAACTCTTCTCAAAATATAAAATCAATTCATGTTGCCTTAGGGTTAACATCTAGGATTTCATCCCTACATGGTTAAGTCATTATTTTGATAAAAAAAATAATCCCTTAACTTATTGTGATCATATTCTATCTTTTTCTCTATTCAGGTCGGCTTAACACTGTCTTTGTAAATCTTTAATATTTTCTTTAGTACATGCCGTATAGAATTGTGCTCTCATATGTGGCTTTGATATACATAAAATGATCCATGCTCAAGTTACCATGCATTGAACCTTCTTCTGTGAACATCGCTAATCAAAACTGTCTTCGATTAGACTGGTAAACACTGTTGTACTTAGACAATTTTCTAGTGCGCTCATACAAGACTGTTTCCATCTATTGCCAAGTATATGTTTCCATAATGACAACTGAGTATATGTTACGATAATGACAACATTCTGATATCTTACTTAGCCAAATTTCCAACAAACACACCTTGAATGAAATAGTCTTCCCATTTAGTACTCGGTTGATCTTGAATAGGTGCTCTGCACTTCCTCCATGGCTCAGAAAAATTAGGATCAATTTCATACAAATATTTCATGTCATCAAAACCAAGAACTTGAATTCTCATTTCAGTCATCAAAGATCTTTTTCTACTCAATGCATCAGCAAATCAGTTAGTGAATCCACTCTTATATTTTATCACAAATGTATAACTTTGCAAATATTTGACCCATTTCATATGTCTCTAATTCAACTTATTCTAACTACCCAAATATTGTAGAGCCTTTTGATCAGTATATAACACAAATTCACTCAGTATCAAATAATGTCTCCATTTCTTTAGGGCTTGAACAATAGCATAGAACTCTTGATCATACACAAAATATTTCCTTTTTGCATCATTCAACTTCTCACTAAAGAAAGCAACAGGTTTACCTTCTTGACTCAACATAGCTCCTATTACACTATCACTTGTATCACATTCAACTTGAAATAACTTATTGAAATCAGGTAAAGCTAACATAGGTAATTCAACAACCTTCTACTTCAAAGTCTCAAAACTTTTATTAGCTCTATGTGTCCACTTGAATTCTCTTTTATCTCCTCTCATAGTCTCAGTCATAGTATTACAAATTGAACTAAAATTTCTAATGAACTTTCGGTAAAAAATTGCTAAACCATGAAATGATCTTACCTCACTAGCATTTTAGTGTGTAAGCCAATTCAAAATAGCTTCAACCTTTTCAGGATCCTTTCTTAAACCATCAGCTGAAATCACAAATCCCAAATACACAATCTCTTCTTTCATGAAGGAACACTTTTTAGATTAATCAGTAACTTTTCTTCTTTCAAATTTTGCAATACTTTTTTAATGTGCAACAAATTCTCTTCTCTAGTCTTACTGAATATTAGAATGTCATCTAGATATACAATCACAAATTTACCCAAAAAATTCTTCAAAACCTCATTCATCAATCTCATAAAAGTACGCAGTGCATTAGTTAAACCAAAAGGCATAACCAACCACTCATATAAACCTTATATTTTTTAAAAAGTACTCTTCCACTCACCACCTTCTCCGATTCTAATATAATGATATCCACTTTTCAAATCAATTTTGGTAAAATACTTTTCTCCAGTCAAACTATCCATTATGTCATCCATTCTTGGTATGGGAAACCTATATTTCATTGTTATCTTATTGATTGCTCTGGAATCAACACACATTCACCATTCTCCACTCTTCTTGGGTGCCAATACAACTGGTACTACACAAGGACTCAAACTTTCTCGGATCAAACCTTTCTACAACAATTCTTGGATTTGTTAGTTCAATTCTTGATTCTCGGTAGGTGTTAACCAATGTCGTGCCTTATTTGGTAAAATAGCTCTAGGAATTAGATCCATACAATGACCAATACTTATCTTTGATGGAAAACCATCTGGTACATTATTAGAAATGATCTCTCTATACTCAGTGAGTATCTTATCAATCTCTTCAGGGATTTAATCCACTATCTTCTCACTCAGTTTTTTAGGAATCACAACAAAACATACATCATTCTTCTTCAAATCCTTAACAAACTTTCATAGATGTACAAACATTACTAATAGGTTCTTCAATCAAAGCAACAAGATTTTCTTTCTCCCATCAGCCCAAATAGTATACTTAAGCAATCTTCCATCATATATAGCATGTCTATCATATTGCCAAATTCTACCCAACAAAATATGACAAAAATCCATAGGCATGATATCACACAACACTTTATCATAGTACTTTCCAATTTTCAAATTCACATAACATTGTTCACTTACCAATAGTGTATGCTCATCCTTGATCCATGAATTTTGATAGGGTCTCAGATGTTTCAATATTTCCAACTGCAACTTTGTAACCATTTCCTCAGATGCCAAATTCTCTGAGCTTCCACTATAAATGATTACCTTCCATACTTCATCAAAAACTCTACATCTAGTCTTGAACAAGCTTTTCCTTACCAGATCTTCCTTATTACTTTCACTCCATAGCGCTCTCCTAACCATCAAGTTCTTTTCTTTCTCAGATTCATTCAATGAGTCTTCTTGCACCAAAGCATTTCTATTGCTACTGACCTTCTTACTTCCATGTGTACACTCAAATGACCTATGTTCTTCCTCTCCACAATTGTAACAAGTTCCTCAGAATCCACCTCTGCTATAACCACCTTGGTAGTTACTACCTCTTCCTCTAGCCAAACTTTCACCTTTCCACTCAGTCTTGCCTTTATCCAGATTTATTTTGTCTTGATCAGATCTATTGTTTTCACCATAAGATCTACCTCTTCCTCTAGGGAATCTACCACCTCTTCCTCTCTATTTTTTCTCATGTCTTTTATTAAATTTCTCCTCAGCTTTCAAGGCAAATTGATAAGCTTCTTCAATGCTTTCTAACTTAACCAAACTGATTTCCTCTTGGATGGAAACTCTTAACCCATTTAGGTACCTAAAAATTCTTTTGACTTCATCCTCATCATGTCTAGATCTGATATCTAATCTATAGAATTTATCAGTATAGTCTTTTACCGAGCTATCTTTCTCTCTCAAACTTTGCATTTGCCTAACTAGGTTAATCTGATAATCACAAGGTAAGAATTTGCCTTTCAATTTATTTACCATTTTATTCCATACCTTGATTTTGTCTTTGCCTTTCCTTTTTCTGTCTAATTGTAGATGATCCCACCACAAGGATGCATGAATTTTCAACTTTGTGCCTTCTTTTCCTCGGGAACATTTTCATACTCAAAATAATTATCCATCTCAGTGATCCAATCCATAAATTCATTTGAATCTAGATTTCCATTGTACTCAAGAGGATTGAAATGTGGTGTAGACTTCATATTTGTCAACACCTTCAACAATCTTTCCTCACCCTGATCCATTACAGGTGTAGTTTCAGCTTCACCTTGTTCCTCTTCAATTTCTTCATCACTACCATCTTCAAGATGTTTTCCTCGACGCTGGGCTATCTCAATAGCTTCTAACCTAGCATCTATCTATCTTAACATGTCTGCCAATCTTGGATCTGCATCTTTCCTCCCATGAACCATCTTGAAAACCCTATGCAATTATAGGTCAGATCGCAATCTACTACTCCACAACAATTATCAACTAGGGTTTAACAAGAAGGAGCCCTCGACCGAAACTTGCAAGTTCAGATCTTGATCTCAACTTCGCTCTGATACCACCTGACACAAGACAAGGTAGGATGAAGGGCCAAAGACACACCTTAATCAAAACTCCCTTGCAGAGATCACATATGCGGAAGCAAACACACAACCATGAGAGAGATAATGCAGAAGATTATATATATTTTTCATCAAATAACCTCATACATGTCGGGTTGTAAGGCCTTCCCAGTTATGGTTAAATACATTCAAATTGATTACAACAATCCTCCAACATGTGAGGATTCAATCTTCAAAAACTATCTTTTGTCTTCTAGACTTGACATCCTACTACTGATCTAATTACTGATGCCTCCTAAAACTACAAATAACAGCTACATTTATACAAGAGGCTACCAAAACAAGTAAGCCTTTAGATCCATCATTGGAGAAAGAAATGACCAGATCTAGGTCCACAAGCTTCCCAATGATCGATACCAACATTAACTCCATGACCAAAATTCAATGCACAAGTTGAACTCAACAAGAAATCAAAATAAACCACTCGGTGAGCAAGATTACTGAGCACCAGGGAAAATTAACTCGGTGAACCAACCGAGCCAACTTGGTAAATGAAGGAACTGAGTAGCAATCGAGCCCCGTCGATAGAAATAGGAAAACATCACTGAGAGCCCAAAAGAAGATACTGAGCATATATAACCACTCTAACAAGTTTTTGGTGATACAAGATTGCTAAGAACCTGAGATGCTCCTACATCAGTTACTCCTCTTGTTGATGTGACCTTGTCAAATCATTTTCTCATTCAATTTAATATTTTTTGGTAGACAGCTAAGGCACGGCCTCCCACTGTAATACCTCAAAAATGGGCTATAAGTTCATTAATCTTCTATATCAACAATTCGAATGAAATCGACATCAAAGTCCTAACCTAAGGCACATCTAAACATCATCGAATCCTAATTGATTATCTTAAATTCTGCATCGAGGAATATTCCTAATTATCTTAATTATCTTTAATTTAATGATTATTTGGCGATAAATCACATTTATCCTAAGTTTGATTAATTAAATATTTTCATATTTAATTAATTAGATTTAATATCTTGCCACTTAATTATTTAATTAAATTTAATTCTATCTCTTATTAATTGTATTAATTAATTTTGACAATAAATCCAATATCCTATGAATAATTGATTAAATTCTTATTTAATTAATTAAAGCAAGTTGTCATTATTTAATAATATAGTTTTTAATAAAAGTTTGATAAAATAGTTAATTAACCCATAAATTAATTATTTTTTTTCAAAAAGCAGTTAAGTTGAGAATAAATCACTTTATTTATTTATTAAATCATAATTATCCATGTGCACATTCAAGGACCAGTTAAACTCAAATTGAAAAATCAATGCAAGTTGTTAGCTTTTTGAAACTCAACATCTTTTTGAGTTTTAAAGTTGATCTAAACTTCTAATTCGAGTTGAACTGTGCTTTTGCATGATTTTTGTGACTTAATTATCTTTATTTAAAAATAACTCAAAAATCAACCTGAGTTATTTGAGTGATTTATGGCTTTTTCTCATGCACCTCCAAAGCTCTGGATTTCTATAAAACCAAGGCTTAGCTCTTCATAATTCATCTCACAAATTGCAAACTTACTCTACAGGAATCATAGCATATCAGATTTGGAGAATTTGCACAATTGGAGCTTGAAAGATAAATTTGAGGATTTGAAGCTTTGTGAGATCAATTTCAAATTCATAGCTTTCATATTATTGTTAGAATTTTCATTCTCATATCATATCATTTCTAGATTAGCATTGCATATCAATTTCCATATTAGCATAGATTCATATCAGTTTTTATCATTCTTATTGCATAGAAAATTCAAAAATATAGATTAATTGCATTCAATTCATATCTAGATCATTTTAGCATTCAAATCCTTCATTTAGGTGTAGTCTAGGTCACTGATCTCGATAACAATCTTAGAACATTAATCTCGCACCTACTAGAAGGTAGTAAATCGCTTGGTTAGATAGCTTTCAATTTTGCACGATTTCGATTATAGCTAACCTCTAATATTTTACTGAAGTGTTGTGTCTATAGATCAGGTACAATTTTCACACACACATTTATGGCACCCACCGTGGGGCAACCCACCTTTGCATGCTAGTTTTGATTTTTTTTGGGAGCTAAAACCCCAAAGTTTCAAAGATTTAATTTTATCTCCCAAACAACTTCGTTTTTGATCTGAAATTTTTTTTTCAAGTTTGTGAAATATCAGGAAAGCTACAATAAAAAATTTTGAATTTTCTGAGATGTTTTGAATTTTTAATAATTTTTTCTTGAAATTATGGAAAAAATTAATATCTAACGCAAATCAGCATATTTTTTAGAAATTTTTATATTTTCAGAAAGCTCTTTAAATTCTACAGGGGGTACATTCTTTGTGTTTTAAATTTAGACATGATATAATAGCTCAAATAGTTAATTTACAAAAATTGGTCTGTTTTGATAAAACAGGTCTCTAGGGCACAAATGAAGAAATTTTTCTAAAATTTTTGCATTTTTGGAAATCTCTCTATTTTTTAGTAGGGGTCTCTATTCTGAATTTCTATTTTTGTGGCCAAAATCATATCAAAAAAATTAGATCTTGTTGACTAGGTTAAATGCAGTGCAAAAAAATTAAAATTTTGTGATGGATATGCACTTATTTTTCATATGATTCAATGCATAATATGAGTTGTCATTTGGATTAATTTCTAGTTATTATTACTCCTAACAATTAATTTTTAGATCTAACCCTAGGGTTTTCATAAGTTGAATATACCTTGCATATCTTATTTATTTGTTGGCTTGTTGGAGAGTTCGTAGCTTGCTTGCATAGTAAAGCTCAACAAAAATTGCTAAAAATCAGGTAAAATCTACTAAGCACGTTGCAAGGATCCCACGTATTCTCCTTCATCTAATGACATTTTGATTTGGGACTTAAAATAAATCTCTCATGTGTCTAGCTTGGGTGATTCTTTTCATGCTTTTGTTTTACACACTTGCATAATTGATACTAGGTTGTGACCCCTTAAGGATTCATTAAGTAGTCTTAGATACTTGTGATTGATCTTGATTGCTATCTTGGGTTATTGGACTTTCTAATCCACCGGCCCCTCATTTTCACCCCGTGGTTGCAATCTCAGCGCCATAAAGGGGAGGGGTCAATAGGACAGAAGCGTTAAGTGTTCCACTTGGCAACCCTTTTGTGCTTTTAGGAACTCACTTATTTTCTAAGTTGGGGACTCGTTTTCAGCTTGTGTGAGGTGTTAAGTGTTCCACCTTGTGGACTCATCTCATATTCACTTTAAGCGTTAAGTTTTCCTCTTTCTACTTTTTGGATACTTTTGGTAGATTTGCTTTTGGAAACATACATCTATGCTCACATAGTAATTAGGCCCTATGAACACTATTCATGATTCTTGAGAGATTGGATTCCCAGCGAAATCCTTCTTGATGATAGAATCCTTGTAGGTAGGGAGGATACTTAGTGCATTTCACATTCAACTTGGTTAGTGTGTCTTCTCTTATTGATCGATACATTCTCTCCCAGGAGAGGTTGATAGATCACGTGGGGTTGACATCACGAGCTTTGGTGAATCAAAATTGGTTAGTGCACCTTCTCTTATTGATTGATACATTCTCTCCCCGGAGAGGTTGATAGATCACGTGGAGTTGACATCATAAACCTTGGTTAAGCAAAACTTTGTCTTAGCATGTCGGATTAATTTGCTTACTTTGTTTGGGTTAAAAGTGAAGAGGTATCAAAACCTTGGATCTGGAGCCAAGTCCCCTTGTGGTATACTATTGTGAGTCACCTTTAGAGAGGGTTGACCGTAGCAGACAATCCCTTCACAGGGAAAACTACGTTGACGGAACCTCAAGCGGTAATAGCCATTTTTGCCGTGGTAGTGACAACCGCTATATAAATGTCCTTGTGGAAGAAATCTCCACGGGTATGGTTCATTGTTGGGTTGTCAGATCTCCCTAGTAGCTCCTGAAGATTAAGTTCTCAGACTGTGTCAAAACCCTGGTGCACTGGGATTGGAGTTCACCCCTTTGGATCATAAAAGTTGCAGAGTCAAACCATTACTAAAAACCCTAGCAAGGACAAATTTTTATTTTTTAGGGTATATGTGCGTTATTGCAAAACATTTTTGAAACATACACAATTAGCACTTCTGAGGATTAGAACAAATAAGTCACTTGATTGTTCATGCACAAGGTTGCTTTTTCCCTTGTTCATTGTTTTCAGACAGGCTTGAAGTCACTTGCTTGCTGTTTTGTGTGCTTGTTTATCTATTTGGTTACTAAAAATGAACAAATCTGTTACAATCCTCAAATTTGGACATTGAAATTTGCAAACAATTCAAATCTGAAAACTCAAAATTTGCAAAATCTAAAGTAAAATCCTTTCCTGGAGTCAAAAGTCATCTCAGGAGGTCAGAAAGTCATACGAGTTTCCATCAAGTGTCATTTCATTACAATTAATCTGTCATATGATTGAGTACCCAGTGTCGTATGAGTTTCCATGCCAGCAAATTCTCAAAGTCAAAATCTTGCAACTGTCGTATGATATTGTCAACTGTCGTTTCATAACCTACCCACTATCGTACGAGTTTTGTAGTGTCATTTGGGAAATTTTTGAAAGTTGTCAAAAAATTGTCAAAATTGCCAGATATTTATCTTTTTCAGCTTAATTTTAGAATCTATCGAACAAATCACTGTGTCAGGAATAGAGTAGTAGCTATTGAGAATCAGTACACATGTCTCAAAGAATTAGTACACATGAGGAAGAAGCTCTAATCACCGCTATGATGAAGTAGCTCCAAGCTATGCAAGTTGAACTTAACAATCTTAAGAAAGAAAAGGAACCTAAAGAGTTCTCCATGGAATCTCTATACTCTTTTTCATTTGATAAAGACTTGTACATGTCACCATGCCCCCGGACAGAATTTGAGCAATGTGATAGCCCTTATGATATCTCTTCCATGGAGAGTGACACATCCAGATTTGGAGACTATGATGACTATGATGATAGACAATGTAATGATACCTATGACACCTCCGTTCCTAAGAATCCTCCTCATCGTTCATTCCTGCTTACTACAAATGAGCCATCACATTGGATAGATCATGATGGTGATCCATATGATTCTAATTTTGAAAAAGACTTTGATTTTTTTGTGAACAATACCTTGATTATGATCCATCTACTACTGCTGAGGACTATAAAATGTACCGTGCTGATTTGAAATGTCAATACTATAAGGATCTCTCCTCTAAAGACTCTCCTGTTGAAAATAAAGATTACACTCTCAAGCAAGATCATGTTAATGTTGGACCTTTGTCTTGTGATGGTTCCCTTCCATCCCCTACTTCCTCCAATACTCGTACATTTCCTAAAGCTTCTGAGTCTTTCAAATCTTTCACAGAACATTCATCCGACACAAGCCCTCATACTTTTCATGCGGTTCCCTATAGTTATCCTCCAGAGCTACCTCTTAAAGAAAATCAAGCTAACCTTCACTTGGCTGCAAATACTTTCCATAATGATCAACCTAAAGATCCTAAGCCTTCATATGCTATAATTCCTACTTCAGCTAGTCCTCCACCATCTCTTCCAAAGTCTTCCATACAATCCCAACATACTTCCTTGTCCTTAGAAGTGGCTCCATGTCAAGAGGACTCCAGAAATGATAAAGAAAAGAACATAAAGAAAGATCAAGATCAAGAACCCTCCATGTCATCCACTCTTTTTCACGATGTCTCTTATCCACCTCAGGGTTCTTTTGATCCTGCACACCTTTTTTCATGCATTCCACCATGTCTTAAGTCTTCTCCTAAGCAAGATCAAGCTACTACTTACACTGTTGAGCTTATTGACAATCAAAATAACCTTACTATACTTTCACTTTCCAAAGATGATACTTCCATTAAGGTTGGTAAAAATGGTGTTGTTACTTCCAATGTTAAGCCCATTAACAATCAAGAGAAAAATTATGCGCTTATGCTATCCAAAGATCCTTGTCAAGATCAAAGTCTTCCATCTTCTTATTCTACCACTCCATATTTGCTTCGACTTTCTACTCTTCCTAAGTCTTTGCAAGCTTTGAACAATCTTATCAAAGAAGGTGCTCATATTCAAGATGTCCACGATTTTATTAAAAATTCTAATGCTCACTCTAAAGATGCTTATATCCTTGGTTGTCATATAGATGCTGATGAACTTATTGATTATCCTTTTGTATCTTCCATGTCCATCCTTGGACCTCCTCCACCACTACTACGAGCTTCACGTCTGCCTTCCATCTTGGGTCCTTATGTCCCTTCACTTTCCCCTCCTAACTCTCTTAATTCACCATCCATCTTGGGTCCTTACATACCTCCATCTCCCATCTTTCCTCAAGATCAACATAGATGCATAACCTTGAATCCTTTTCATCCACCCACCCATCTAAACCAGTCATATCCTTCTTCTTCCACAAGTCCCAAGTCTTTTGGAAGTAACTTTAATGTTCAATACAAGAAAAAGAAGCAATACAAGAATCCATCAAAAAAAGAAGATCACCATGTCTCCTTTAATCGACATAGAAGCATAAAGTCAAAAGAGATATCTAAGAAAAAAACTACAAGACAAGTATGGGTTCCAAAGTCCATCATTGAAGATATTCTCTCCAAATTACCAAAAAGAAATGAAAAGCCTATAGCTATATGGATTCCAAAGTCTCTCTTGAAAGAGTCTGGTGTTGAGCAAAAAGTTAAGCTGACATTCAAGCTTCCAAAGGCTTCCACTTCATCTCCCTACAAAAATATTCTTCCATTCCATGTGCCTAAACCACAACCTCTATTATCCATTCACCATATTTCTTCACGTATTCTTTCATTTACATTTCCTCCATCCTCTCGCCACCCTTCAAGGTGTGTGTTGATGTTGATCTTGCCTTCCTTTCCACCTACCCTTTCATAATCCTTCCATGCATTATCCTTCTACCTTCTATCATTTTTCCTCATTTGCCTATTTTTCCTATCTTCCAACCTCACTCACTTTACATAAAACCTTATCCTCTATTTTTCTCTTCCATCTTCCTTTCCCTATCAGCATCTTTGAGCATATCATTTTGAATCTTTGGCATATCATGGTTTATCCTTTCAAAGAGCACTATCTAAAAAGCTTGCCTTCTTCTAATGAAAAAATAAAATAAAATTGAAAATGTGTCTTGGTGGAAACCTGGAAACAGGTTTCTTGGTAGCAAAAGTAAAGAGAAATAAATTCATCCTATGGTGAAAACCACTCCCTTGTGGCACCTTGGATAAGTACCATGATGAAAACCTGGCAATCAAGTGTCATGCGTAGTTCTTCTACATATTTCATCCATTCTATCTTCTCTCTTTGATCTTGACAATGTTGATCTATACACAAACATTTGGCTATCTTGTGAGTTATTTTACGATGATCTTGCTTTCATTCCATTCATGTTTAGCCTTCATATCCATCTTCCTCCATTCATTTTCACCTATCACTATCCTTTTCCCCTTTGGTCTTGATCTAAAAAAAAGAAAAAAAAAGAGAAAGAGTAAAACAGGGTGCTATGACGCCTCTTGACATGTCTACTCCTTTGGATTTCATCCTTTCCTGCTCTTGCATTATGATTTTCTGAATTATCCTATGCTAGCCTTTCATTGCTTGTCCAAATGCGCTTTACATAACATTTTTTCCCTAGCTTGGGTATTCTTGAAGAGTTTTCCCTTGAGGATTTCTTCCCTTCATTATCCTTTATTCTCTTGTCTTCCATCTCTTCCACCAACTTGTCAATCCTTCTTGTTCTCCACCTTGCTAGACATTGGGACTACATGATATGATCTTGTTTGGGAGTTTGCAAATGGAAAAAGATGCTATCAAATATACCAAGTATCAAAACAAGTATCAGAACCAGTATCAGAACAAGTGTCAGAACTAGTATTAGAACCAGTATCAGAGCCAGTATCAAAACAAGTATCAGAACTAGTATCAGAACAAGTATCAAAACACCCACTGGGGCTACACCTTTCACTTTAGTTTATGGGTCTGAAGTGGTACTACCTATTGAGGTTAAAATCCCATCACTCAGAATTAGAATGCATGGTATAGTAACTGATGATGACTACAGAGTGTCTAGGTTACAAGAACTAGAACTACTAGATGAGCGCAAATAAGAAACATATGATCATCTCAGAGTATATCAGAAGAGAATGTCTAGAGGCTAAAACAAGAAAGTCAGACACAGAGAATTTTAGGTTGGCGATCTAGTTTTGAGAGAAAATCTTAAAAATCAATCACATCGAGAACGCAAGGGGAAGTTTGAACCCAACTGGCTGGGTCCCTTTGTTATCACTACTACTTTTGGCTCTGGTGCCTATCAGATCTCAACGACTGAAGGAGAACAGCTCCGAGAACCAATCAACATTCTCCATCTGAAGAAATTCTATGCCTAAGGCATTCAGTCTAGGGTAAAATGTCTTGAAAAAAATTATAAAAATTAGAAAAAGTCCTAAAAAATGAACATCTTGGTGAAAACCTAGCAATAGGCACCTTGATGATTCACAAAAAAATCAAAAAAATATCAAAAGTCCAAAAAAAAAAATTGAAAAATGAGAAAAAAAAAAAGTGCCTTGGTGAAAACCTGGAAACAGGCGCCTTGGTAGCAAAAATAGAATCTCTGCCAAGATGGTGAAAACCCGGCAAATGGGCACCTCTTGTTCAAAATGCTCCATCTATCCGCACAATCTTGGTCTTTCCCAGCTTTCAGTCTTGCTTTAGTTTGTACATATCTCCTGGTTTGTTCTTGCATTCCTATTTTCAATAAGTCAGTTTGTACACCAATTTGCTCAAGTGTCTATATCCTATCAATGTTCAAACTTGGGGGCAATTAATGTCATATCCTATGGTCTCCCATGTATCTTAGACATATCATATCCAGTCAGAGTCCTTTGAAGCTATATCTGAGTCAGTCAGTCAGTCTCCTCTCCAGAAAGAATTTTGCATCAACAACAACACAATCAACATCAAACTGAAAACTGAAAACAATCTATGCTTTTTTTTACATGTTTTATCTCCTTGTATGCTTAATGATTCGCATTGAGATTTTTGCATATTGTGTCCCTTTGAGCCCTTTGATGATGTCCTTTACAAGATTTAGAGAGTGATGACTGGGGGCATAATCTTTTCTTTGTCTTCTGCTTGTATGTGAAAATCTAACAACTTTGGAAATTCTGGATTGAAATGGTGTCCGACTGTAAGAGCCTCTATCTCAAATTGGATGGCCATGCGTACCTCGACCATTGATACCCAAAAAATTCAAGGAAGTTTGATCTAACTATTATCTTTTTGAGTGAGTTCTTTCTCCTACTGTGAAACACAATCTTACCTAAGGATGTGAACGATAAAGGGTCACTACAGGTAATTCACATTGGATTTAGAATGATCTCTTAGCTGTTGGATGTGTTTGTCATGCAAGGCATATTCAGATCATCACGGCATTTATGTTTTGATGCTTATACAAATTGCTATATCAAAATGGACGTGATATTTAGGTCATCCTGGTGCTTGTGCCTTGGTGCTTATATCTAATCCGACATTTTGAAAAAAAAATCAATATTCATATGTCCATGGTTGTTTTGGACCAGTGGGTGTTGTATTGGTTCTTGAGCGTTACAAATCGATATTCATATGTCTATGGTTTCATAGCTAGTGGGCATTGTATTGATTTATCCAGTTACCTAAAAGTTCAATGATGATAACAAATCGACACATGATCAGTGACTAGGTCCTAGGTCTTAGGTTGCATTTCATTTTGCATGTCTCATTGCATTTTTCATGTTGCATGATCTCACAATGGCTAAACGAACTTCAATACTTAAAAGATTCTCCACTCGTATCTTCAAATCTAACAAGAGCTGAATCTCACACGAAGGTTCCTCTAATGAAATAGCAAGTAGAATCCTTTTTCGGGATCAAAATCAAAATTTGAGATTGTTTATATTATTAACTACCTGCATATTCGACCTTTGCTCATCACAGAAATCCATAATTCAACTTAACTGATTATCTTACATCAAACTATCAAAATTTCAACTTGGTCAACTATGGTCAACTCATGGTTTAACCTAGTCCAACTTGGTCTCCAGGACCTCCAAACGATGTAGAATGCACTCTTGAATGTGTATAACCACTTTTCCAATCAATCAACATCCTTCTGAGTGATCAACACTGACTTTTCTTGTCAGATTTCAATTTTAATCCCGAAGGGGGCATATGGTACTGCACATCAATTCAAAGTCTGTAAATCAAAATTCTATCGATCAAGTCTATCAATATCTTCCATCAGTAAACAAGATAATAATCACGTCTAGTTACTGATTCATCAAAAAAGTCCTCATCACTCGGGGCAAATCTATCATCACTTGGGGCATATCAGATTCATCAAGATCCATATCAATTTGGTATTCTCCTAATCTTGTAAACTGTATTAGTTTTTGCAACCATCAGATCATAGTGTTCTTTCCTTGGTTCTTCGGCAACTGAAGGGTTTGGATGTGATACCTACTAGTTCTGCTAAGACAATCAAGTCTAGAACGGGTCACTCACTTCTTCGCAATCCTAAGGTTTGGAATCAGGTGTTTTGACACTTTTTCACAATCATAGGTTCATTTTCTGTTATAGTGAACATTATCTTTGGTCATTTAGGACCTATTATCTCCATATCAAATCAATATCAATCAGCTTCTATCTCATAGCAATTATCAATTTCAAACATCAGTTTCATATCTTTATCAAACACAGACTATCTTTGAACCACTGCGCTTCACACAGTAATTCAAAGAGGGGCAAAATGTAATACCCCAAAAATGGGCTATAAGTTCATTAATCTTCTATATCAACAATTCGAATGAAATCGACATCAAAGTCCTAACCTAAGGCACATCTAAACATCATCGAATCCTAATTGATTATCTTAAATTCTGCATCGAGGAATATTCCTAGCAATATTCCTAATTATCTTAATTATCTTTAATTTAATGATTATTTGGTGATAAATAACATTTATCCTAAGTTTGATTAATTGAATATTTTCATATTTAATTAATTAGATTTAATATCTTGCCACTTAATTATTTAATTAAATTTAATTCTATCTCTTATTAATTGTATTATTTAATTTTGACAATAAATCCAATATCCTATGAATAATTGATTAAATTCTTATTTAATTAATTAAAGCAAGTTGTCATTATTTAATAATATATTTTTTAATAAAAGTTTGATAAAATAGTTAATTAACCCATAAATTAATTATTTTATTTCAAAAAGCAGTTAAGTTGAGAATAAATCACTTTATTTATTTATTAAATCATAATTATCCATGTGCACATTCAAGGACCAGTTAAACTCAAATTGGAAAATCAATGCAAGTTGTTAGCTTTTTGAAACTCAACATCTTTTTGAGTTTTAAAGTTGATCTAAACTTCTAATTTGAGTTGAACTATGCTTTTGCATGATTTTTGTGACTTAATTATCTTTATTTAAAAATAACTCAAAAATCAACCTGAGTTATTTGAGTGATTTATGGCTTTTTCTCATGCACCTCCAAAGCCCTAGATTTCTATAAAACCAAGGCTTAGCTCTTCATAATTCATCTCGCAAATTGCAAACTTACTCTACAGGAATCATAGCATATCAGATTTGGAGAATTTGCACAATTGGAGCTTGAAAGATAAATTTGAGGATTCGAAGCTTTGTGAGATCAATTTCAAATTCATAGCTTTCATATTATTGTTAGAATTTTCATTCTCATATCATATCATTTCTAGATTAGCATTGCATATCAGTTTCTATATTAGCATAGATTCATATCAGTTTTTATCATTCTTATTGCATAGAAAATTCAAAAATATAGATTAATTGCATTCAATTCATATCTAGATCATTTTAGCATTCAAATCCTTCGTTTAGGTGTAGTCTAGGTCACTGATCTCGATAACAATCTTAGAACATTAATCTCACACCTACTAGAAGGCAGTAAATCGCTTGGTTAGATAGCTTTCAATTTTGCACGATTTCGATTATAGCTAACCTCTAATGTTTTACTGAAGTGTTGTGTCTATAGATCAGGTACAATTTTCACACACACATTTATGGTGCCCACCGTGGGGCAACCCACCTTTGCATGCTGGTTTTGATTTTTTCTATGGTTGATGATAAAGCCCCAAGATGTGATGGATTTTCCTGTGAGTTTTATAAAACCCCCTGGGATGCTATTGGTCTTGATTTACACTAGGTCTACCTAGAAGCCTTTCATTCCCAATCTCTTGGGGACACCATCAACCAAGGCAATATTAAATTCATTCTAAAATCTGGGGACCCAGAGGATATCTTCAATTGGCAGCCTATTACCTTGCTCAATGTATCTTACAAGATCATTTCCAAGGCTCTGGCTCTCAAGCTCCATCACATCCTGCCTCAGATTGTTCGCCCGAAGAAAACTGGCTTGATCAAATCAAGATTTATTCTTGATAACATCATTGCAGTTTGGGAAAGTATGGAATGGGCTCGTAAGTCTCATCAGAAAACCCTTTTCTCAAAATGGATTTTGCTAAAGCTTATGATCACATTGAAAGACCTTTTATTTTAGCTATTTTTGGGGAGTTGCTTTACTAGATTCTTCCCAGTAATTGGTCACTGACCATTTTGTTGATGATTCCTTTCTCACTCTTGAAAAGATGAAGATAATATCAAGACAATGTTGCAGTGTTTATACACTTTTTTCCTAGCCTCTGGTTCTGCCATTCAGTAGCATAAAACCTTATGCTTTAGGAAGTCTACCTTTCCCGATCTGCCCTAGTTTTCTTAGTTTGGATGGTCCAGGATTCAACATGGGGAACTTTTCCGCTTTCTGGGCATCTCCTTTGCCTTTCAAGCTACTCCTACAGAATTATGGAATGCAATTTTAGACAAAATAGAGAAGAAGCTTACCTTTTGGATCACCAAGCCCCTCTCTCTCACTGGGAAGTTTTAGATTTACTCCAAAGTGATGGTTGCTACTCATGTTTAATACTCCTCTTGTTGGGCTCCCTCAAAAGCTTCTTACAAGAAGCTCAAGAAATTGCTACAGGATTTCATTTGGGCCTCCGGAATTGATCATCATGGTTTTCACATATTTGCCTGAGATTTTCATTGTCTCCCTAAGGCCTCTGGTGGGCTTAGTTTGTTAGATACTCAGAAACAAGGTCTGGCCCTTTTTAAAAAATGGATTGTGTGGTGTCTCACAGGAAATGAGGCCTGGAAAATTTTTCTTCGACATTGCATCTCTTCGGGGTATCCATTACACAAGCCTACATAGAAGGGGATTGGCTTTCAAACCCTTTTGGTTATGAAGACCCTTGTTCATATCCAAGGTATTTTTGTTGTTAAAAGTATTTGGAGAGCTTGGGAAGCTATCAAACCTTGGAATCACCAGGATGGGAATGGTTTTTGTGAATGTCTTTCTCTCAACCAGAAAAATATTTGGTGGTCCCCTTTATTTTCTCAGTAAGGGCTTCCTCTAGTCAAAATCTAGGGAATGAGTGCTCTTCATTTTCACAAATGAGGCATTCAAATGCCCAATTTTTTTTTCCAGAGCCACTACGAGTCTTCGCTCTTGGGATGATCTCTGTGTTCAGTTCTGGCTCATCTGTCCAGATCATTAGACTTTTGACTTGCTTGTTTTGGATATTCTACCCTATTTCCTACATAAATTAGAAATTTAGTTAGTTAAACCTTGGTGGAAAGAGTGGAAATAGTACCCTGATATGCCATTTACTAGTTATAAACCCAAGCTTGGGTATTCTTGGCTTGTGCCTCATTTGCCTATGATTGATTCTCTCAATCATAGATGACACCTTTCATCCTCCCAAGAAACTTGGAGCTAGAGATTTCATGCTATTTGGGATGCTATTACTGAGCCAGAGATCTCTCACTTTGCCTGGTGTTTTCATAACCATGGTTTGCCTTTGGGAGCTCAGCTCTGGAATTTGGGTGTGCATGACCCTAAATGCCCTTTTTGTGGGTATTCTAAAACTATTATGCATATTTTTTGGTTTTTATCGTTGGGGCCAGAATTATTGGATTTGGATTCATGACCTTTTTATGCCTTTTTAGCTTGAGCCTTTTTCCTGGCATATGGTGCTCCTTGGTGACTCACCCAGAATGCCTTTCCAGTATACCCAAATTTGGCATGCTTTCAGGATGGAGATCTTGTTTACTTTATGGAAAGACCAAAATGTTGTTCTTTTTTCTCAAAGATTTATGGATATTAATATTTCTCTCTATCATAAGGCATGTTTATGTAATAATTTCATGATGTAGATTCAAGTTTAAGTAGACAACGTGGCCCTGGAGGTCACCCATTTGCAGGAATTGCTGTAGCACTGGGGAAATGCCCCTTGTACTGTTGCTAGGGTGCCAACAGATTTTCTCTCAGTTGTACACCACCCTAGGACTGCCATCATAGCCGAAGTTCCTCTGTCAGGTATTCCAGAATGCTATGCCCTTGGCATTGCCACTCTACGTCTCCTCCTCCTTGGAGGGCTACAGATGATGGATGGACTTTCTTTCTTATTTCTACTCCAGCTGCATCTACTTGGCCTTCAGCCAATGTTCCTACGTGCCCCCTACCACTTTTGATAAGTTCTCTCACCTGGTGCTTGCTATTTTTCCCAGGTGGGAGGAAGGAGAGTTGGAGAAAAAAGAAGATAAAGATGATGGTTGGTCACTCCCCAACCAAACCCTAGGGCCCAATGTTTGGGGAAATCCTAATGACAAAGATCCTCCTCCCTCTTCTGCTACTGCCCTCGCACCTTGAGGGTTTCTTTCTTTATATGCTATTTTGATGAATAGTTGTATGTTTCTGGCCTAGGTGCTATGTGACTCTTCGCGGGGTGACTTTTTCCCCCGACCCCTTTTTTGTGAATATTGTACTTTTATATTTTATTAATAGAAAAGGCCTCTATTTATCAAATCTCAAGAATTTTCTACCATGAATTAAACAAAACCCTAATTGATTAAATCATATGTTTCTTCCTAATTATTTTTCTTGTAATCTCCTCAAAAGGATTCTAAGGTTTACCGGATCTAATATTAACATAATTTTTTCACACAAGCAATCCTAATATTATTTTCTTCTTAATTTTAAAAACAAGGCAAGATCCATAATACAACACTCCAAAAATCATCAACCAAACTTGGAAAACACAATGAAAAAAATATTTTCAAAAGGAAATATTTATAAGAATTATCAAACCCCACCTTAATCCAAACTTCAAAAATCCCAAGCTTTCAAAAATTCCTTCACTTCCAAAATCTAGACCAAAACCTGTAATCCTAGACATCTCAAATTCCTTCTACATCTCCTCTGCAAATTTTCTACACAAATCATCTTTTCCTCCAAAAATTATGTCATCAACATAAACCAAAATAATTAAGATATGATCTAAATAAATTTTGTTAGACAAATTACTGTTAGTAGATCCCTTCCAAAATCTTTGTCCAATTAGATACTTTTCCAATCTACCATACCAGGCTCTAGGTGCCTATTTCAATATGTATAATGCTTTCTTCAATTTTCAAGAAACATCTAGGTCCTTTCCAGATTTGAATCCATCTTTTTGTTCAATGTAGACTTGTTCCTTCAATTTTCCATTTAAGAACACTTACTTAACATCCATATGGTAAACTTTGAAATCTTTGAATGCTACAAAAGCTAGAAATATCTGGATTGCCTCCATCTTGGCAATAGGGGCATAACTTTCATAAAAATCAATGTCTTCAATTTGAGTGTAACCCTTGCAAACTAATATTTCCTTGTTTCTCATTACCTTTCCATTTTCATCCATCTTTTTTTCGAATACCCATTTTTTACCAGTCACATTATTGTTAGCGGGTCTAGGCACAAGTTCCCAAGTTTGATTCTTTTCTATCTGATCAAGTTATTCTTTCATTGCTCTTACCTAGTTCTGATCATTAATTTCTTCTTCCACATTTTTGGGTTCAATCTCTGATAGTAGACATAAAATTACTTGTTCTTGAGAAGCTCTACTTCTTGTAATGATGTCTTTGTTCTTATCATCTATAATCTAATTCTCTAAATAGTTTCTTTGTACATACCTTGGGGTCTTAGATGTAGATCCTGGAGCCTATTATGTCTCATCTTCTTCTTTCTTGTGTTATTTTCTTTTGTCCTCTGTATCATATTCATATTCAAAGTGTCTTTTAGGATTTTTTTAATATCTTCATTAACCTTCACATTCACAGTTTCAACAATCCTGTTCAATCTCTTATTGTAGCACTAGTACATTTTTCTCTTTGTACAATATCCTAGAAATATACCTTCATTAGCTTTGTTGTAAAACTTTCCAAGATTGTCTTTGTCTCTCCAAATTTATCATATGCTTCCAAAAAATATGAAGTATCACTATGGGCACCCTTCCATGCAATAGCTCATATGATATCTTTCCATACTTCTTCTGGTAAATAAATATTTTAAGTGTGTACACAACTATATGAATTTCTTCTCTCCATTAAAATTTTGGTAAAATTTCCCTTTTGATAATTCTCCTTGCTTCTTCCTGCACAATCCAATTCATCCTTTCCACTACACCATTCTTTTATGGTTTTCTAGGGGTTGATACTATCTTTTAATTCCATGTTTCTCATAGAAACTATTAAATTCATCACAAGTAAAATCTCCTCCTCTATCACATGTCAAACATTTTATGCTCCTACCAACTTCATTCTCAAATCTAGCTTTAGATATCTTGAATTTATCAAATGCTTTTGACTTCTCTCTTAGAAATGAAATCCAAGATAATTTGGAATAATCATCAATGAAAAGTATGGAATATCTCTCACCTTGTAAGCTTTTTTTTTCTGGTAGGACCACATAGGTTAGTGTGCATGAGATCCAACAAACCAGTAGATGAATGATCTTTTGTCTTGAATGACTCTCTTGTCTACTTTCATTCCTAACATCCTTTATAGATAATGTTGTCTAGTTTATATAATCTTGGTAATATATTATTGCACTTGATGAACTTAGAATTACCAAGTTGTCAAAATTGATGTGACACATCCTTCAATGCCAAAGCTAGTTGTCATTAGACTAAGATAAGAAAAAACTTTTTGTAGCTCCTTCAAGTTGATACATGTTCCTTCCTATTATTTTTCCAACTGCAATAATAATTCCTAACTTCTTTTGGATATCACAACATTCATTCTTAAATAAAACATCATAGCCATTTTTACACATCTATCAAACACTCAAACGATCATGACACAAATCCTTCACATAGTAATGATGAAAATATGGAAGTAGACAAATGAGAGGGGGGGGTGTATCAGTTCTCTCCAAAACTCAAAAAATATTAAAAACTTAAACCATAAAATTCTAATTTGATAATTCATATGCAATCAAAGATCCAAAACACATAAATAACACATAACACCAATATTTTTTTGTGTGGAAACCTTGTTAGGGAAAAAACCATAATGGGAATGAAACCCACAAGATGGTGTACTTTGTTAGAAGTACTATACCCTGTTAGGAGTATTACAATGGGAATGCACATGCATTTAAGAACACTTTGTAGAACTCACTACTAAAATATAATAAGGAAGGTTTATTGCCTTAAAACAATCATAGAGTAAAATCTACAGTGGAAAACAATCCACAGATCATGATCTGGATAATATCATCTTCAAAATGCCTAGATCAGTTCCATTGAAGTACATATACAACTTTCTTTTCTACAGTTAATATTTTCCTTCAAAAGATATAACCTTCAACACATTTGCATCCACTCAATCTACACACACACACACACACTATCACACATTATCCACAAAGGGATACAATTAAATTTATATAAATCATCAATCTTGATATAAAAAATAAGGTGAGCTAAACTCTCACCACCTCACCATTATGAATATAACCATACATGATACAATTTTTAATGTGAACCAATGAATGTCGACTAAAACATATCACAGATCAACATTGACATCCTCGAACATACTAAGCACCCAAAAATCATGCCTTGAACATTTGCAACATGATACAACACCAAGTTGGCCAAGAACATAAAGAATATGATGTCACTAGTATAAAATTACCAAAATAGATCACCATAATCAATATAAATCAGAAATACAATATAAATATGATCTAGAAACATCAACAAGCATCATGAATATGTTAGAATAACTGAGAGGGGGGGGGGATAAGTTAGATTAGTTATCCTATAGTCCCAAACTCCCAGATGTACCTTACAAAACAATTTCAACAATTTATGCAGCTTGGTAACATAAAATATCAATCTGTCTGTTCACTTTATTGAATACCAGTAATTATCCAAACTATGATTACCGACTAAATCAACTATGCAATATGTAAAGTATGATAGAAAAATAATCATAAAAAATAACACATAACACAATGATTTAATGTGGAAACCCTGCTAAGGGAAAAACCACTTGGGACAGGTAACCCAAAATAATTCACTCTTCTCAATTGAGCTCGGTAAAGAGACAACCCTGTTAAAGATTACAATGCACACTGTTAAGTGTGACTTGGTTAGAGGATTTATCACTAACAGTTAACTTTTGACCATCATTCACTATGGGGCAACAAGATAACACTTTACATTCAATGAATGTCATAGGATAGTACAATAAGACTGCTAAGTCCACTTAGTTAAGAGATTTTCTGAATCAATGGTTAAACTGATACAGTACTGATCTAATTCAAATACAACTCAATTGAAAATATTCAGATCTATGATATGCTCATAAAATCCTCTGATCATTAATCAATTCACTTCCTCAATATTTCTCAACTTACTTCACTCAGTAAATAATTCTCAGACGCTCGGTAATGTCTACAACTCAGTTCTTTCTGTAACCAGTTTGATCAGAAATGCATGAATAAAATCTTCATGAGAAATCTCTGCAGTCTCATTTTTGTCCAGCATATCTCAACAATGAAACTCATATCTCTTAAATAGAAAAGTAAATCTTTTTCATATCAGCCATCATATTTTGCCTCATAATCTCTTTCATCCATTTTACCGCTTAAAACTTCCTCGGTAGATGTGTCTTTGACACATCTTAATCTCATCCTTTAGATCATCTCTGAATTATGTACGTCATGGATCTCATAACTAACTTCATACTTAACCTCGAAATCATAACAACTTCTAGCTCATCAATTTTAGTCGGTTGTTCTTAGCATTTAATGTTTTCATCCATACTTGGTTAATATTGAAATGTGTCGGTGATAACTAACTCGGTTATTATTGTCACTTAGTATACACTACAATGGGTCAGTGTATACATAAGTCTTCAATTACCAACCACATTGAACTTGTTCAATTCAAATCTCTTCTTCATAATAGATTAATGTGACATGCTCAAGTCAACAATATAAAGCCATAGAATCATCAATAAGTTACCCAATGTTTACCTTATCCTTGTCTATCATATCCATCTTTTCCTTATGTAGATATCTCAGTTCTTCATCTTTTCTTCCTTCTACAAATGTTTAGATGTTTGTAACTATCATGATAAGTACTGTCAAAACTAGTTGACATCAATGAAAACATATTGATTGATTTAATCATCTTACATATCACTTTAGTATCTTGGTGATCTCTAATCACTATTCCTTCAGTTCATCTAGATACTCAATTAGTTGTAGATCATCAATCTCTCCCTTTGGCATTGATGGAAATACAAGCAATATGAAAATATGCCATACACATACCAAACATGTATTCTAGAACTATGTAAGTAAATGATGTAGCTTGGTAAGATCTCCCTAGCTTGATATTTAATATGTTTAATCACTAAAAAACAAAACAAAATTCCATGCAGACTCTCCCTATGAATTTGATGTTTTTCAATTTTCATATTCTTTCTCACATATATGTTCTCAGCAACATATATTCCAATATGAAGTCTCTCTCCCTGTTTGTGTTCTCACTAACTGATTTTGCATATGCAGTATCTCTCCCTTTGACAAAAATGCCAAAGAAAATAAACAACTCTTCAGGAGCCAAGTAATTCTCTATTGTTCGGTCCAGATCAAGTACCTTCATGTATTGATAAATAATTTCTTGTTCTTGCTTCTACAATCTTTCACAACCTTTGAAAAACTAAAGTGTGAGCTATGTGCATCAACATGAATGATTTTCTGATAAAGTATAGGTTGATGCAACCTCTTGATCACCTTAGTGATCGATAGATAGGGGATGGACCCATAGTCTAGTCCTCAAATACTCAAATGTTTCCTTTGGTAAGGGTTTGGTAAAAATATCAGCAAGTTGTTCTTTAGATGTTACAAATTCTAGTTTCACCTATTTCTCTTGAACTTCTTCCCTTAAGTAGTGATACTTAATAGATATATGCTTTGTTTTTGAATGCATCACAAGATTCTTGGAAATATTTATAGTACTAGTGTTGTCACAATATATAATCACCAGGTCAGTGATTACCTCATTCATTCCTTCCAACACTTATTTAATCCAAGCAATATTTGAACAATTTGTAGTAGCAACAACATACTCTTCTTCAATAGTAGACTAAGAAATGCATGCTTGTTTCTTGCTTATCCAAGTCACAAGCCTTTCTCCCAAAAAGAATGCTCCATCGGTTGTGCTCTTCCAGTCATCAATTTTCTAGCCCAATCTGCATCTGTATAAACTCAGAGTTCAAATTTTCCTTCCATTGTGTACCATAAACCATAGTCTTCTATCTTCTTCAAGTATCTCAAAATTCTTTTAACTGCAACCAGATGTGAATCTTTAGGATTGGCAGAAATTCTTGCCACAATCCCAACTACATGTGCTATATCAGGCCTACTGTATACCACATACATCATTTTTCCAATCATAGATCTATATAGTGTCTGATTTACTTCTGTAGATTCATCATCCTTTGTCAACTTACATCTAGTTACCATCAATGTCCCTACCGGTTTTGAATCTTCCATGCCAAAAGTCTTTAAGACTTCTTTAATGTATTTTGATTGAGTGATGAAAATCCCATCATTTGGTTGTATAATCTGCAAACCTAGAAAGAATTTAATCTCTCCAAACATTGACATCTCAAATTCTTTTCTCATTTCATCACCAAAAGATTTGCAAATTAGATCATGTCCACCAAAGATTATATCATCAACAAATATTTCAACAATCAAGATATTATCATCAGATTCTCCTTTCATGT
Organism: Chamaecyparis obtusa; assembly: GCA_027943335.1. NCBI lineage: Eukaryota > Viridiplantae > Streptophyta > Pinopsida > Cupressales > Cupressaceae > Chamaecyparis > Chamaecyparis obtusa. The sequence goes on from BSBK01000667.1 coordinate 522,398, forward strand.
ATAAATTATCATTTTCACTAGTCCTTACAAAGCCAATATTGATAAGATAAGCATGTAGTCTTTCATACCATGCTCTCAGTGCTTGCTTCAGTCCATACAAAGCTTTGTGTAGTCTACATACCATGTTCTTCTTATTTGGATCAACAAAACCTTCTGGTTGTTCTATGTAGACCTCCTCCTCAAGAATCCATTCAGAAAAGTTGATTTCACATCCATTTGATATACTTTGAATCCGTTATGTGCAGCATATGAAAGTAGTATATGGACTCCTTCAAGTATAGAAATAGGTGGAAAGGTTTCACCATCATCTATAACTTCTTCTTGTGCATATCCCTTGCATACAAGTCTTGCCTTATTCCTAGTGACCTCGCCATTTTCATTTAACTTGTTTCTGAAAATCCACTTAGTGCCAATCACATTTTTATCTTTTGGTCTAGGTACTAATGTCCATGTCTTATTCTTCTCAATCTATTCAATTTCCTCATTCATAGCCTTAATCCATTCCTCATTTTCAAGTGCATCCCTAACATTATTAGGTTCAAACTCAAAAACTAAGCATGTGTTTTGTCTTACCTTACTTCGGGTCATCATGCCAGCTTGCTTATCTCTAATGATTTGATTTTGTGGATGGTGTCTTCTAACAAATATTGCTAGCACTTGTTCTCTTCTTTTCTCATCATTTGATTCAGGTTCATTTTCCTACTCGGTAGCTTCTTCCTAGTTCTTGGTTTGCATTTGCTAATTCTTGGTAGCATTTTCTTGATGCTCGGTAGACTCAACCTATGGCTTCAGTAGATAGCCTGGATCTTCAACATATGTAAACCTACCATAGTCTTATGGTTCCTTCATGCTTTCTTCATCATTTTTTTAGCAAACTCATCAAATTTTACATTAGCACTTTCTATCATTTTATTAGAAGCTTTGTTCAAAAATTTATAAGCTTTACTCTTAGTAGAATATCCTAAAAATATTCCTTCATCACATTTAGAGTCAAATTTACCATTCCTATCATCTTTCAGAATATAACACCTACTACCAAAGATTCTGAAATAACTTACATTTGGTGTATATCCAAACCATAACTCATAAGGTGCTTTGTTCGTGTCTTTCTTTAGTTGAATTCGGTTTAGGGTGTATACTATAGTTCTAACTACCTCTCTCCAATACATTTGTGCAACATTTTTCTCAATCATCAATGTTCTGGCACAATCAACAATAGATCGGTTCCTCCTTTTAGCAATCCCATTTTGCTGTGGTCTCCTAGGTGCATAAACCAATCTTTTGATTCCATGCTAATTATAGAAATTAGTGAATTCATCATAAATAAAATCACCTCCTCTATTAGATCTTAAGAATTTCAATTCTTTCCTAGATTCTTTTTCAACTTTAGCTTTATACCATTTAAACAATTTGAATGTCTTCAATTTTTCTTTTAAGAACATTACTGTCATCATCCTAGAGTAGTCATCAACAAATAAAATAAAGTATTTGTCACCATAGTAGCTTTGAGTTCTCATAGGACCACATAAGTTGGTGTGTACCAACTCCAAAATACCTTTATATGAATAGTCTTTACTTTTAAAACTAGATTTGGTCATCTTTCCTTTTTGAAATTGATTGCACATAACATGATCAGGTTTGGTTAGACTCAAAAATCCTCTAAATTTTTGCTTTCTACTGATCTTAATCATGTTATCAAAGTTTACATGACATAGCCTCTTATGCCATAACCATAGATCTTCATTCTTCACTAGTAAACAAGAAGTTTCAGTATTGTGAAGATAGAATAAATTACCTTTTGATTGTCCTCCAGTACCAACAAGCTTTCCATTTTCATCATAGATTTTCACCTTCTTGCTTTCAAATGCAACTCAGTGACCTGAGTTATTCAGTTGTGCTACACTCAACAAATTGTAGTTAAGTCCTTTTACCCAGTATGCATTATCACATCTAATTCTATCATTCAATAAGATAGACCCTTTTCCTTTCACTTGACAAGGTGTATCATTTCCCATTTTCATTGATCCTCTATTATAATACTCAAGATGTTCAAACTTATCTTCATCATCAGTCATGTGATGTGTACAACCACTATCAATGATCCAAGTATCATTCTTACTAACTTTAGAAATAAGGGTTATTTCTACATACCTTTCCTCTTGTTCTGAATCATCTTTCATTGCAACAAATACCACTTCAATTTCATCATCAGTGTCGGTGTCGACAGGCATCTTCATTTTCTCCAACAAGGTAACATGCCTTCTTGCCTTTGTCTTTGTAATCTCGGTTGTCTCTGTTGTAGTGTCAGTTTCCTCTGTTATTCCTTCTGCCAAACTTTCCATCACCAGATCGGTCATTGTCTTTATCTTCCTCTTTCCTGTTAGGACATCTAGCAACAATATGGCCAATCTCTTTATGGTTAAAACAAGCTAAAGGTAACTTTCCCTTATACCTTCCTTTACCTTTTTCAAGTCTCTAGGCTATAAGTGCTTCAAGCTCATAAAGCTCATCTTCGCTATCACTACCACTTTCATTCTTTATATTATGCTTACTACTAGATTTACCAATCTTAAGAGATGACATAAAAGCATAATCAACACTCAGTACAACACTATTGCCATAATTATTCAGCTCAAAAGTAGTTAACTTTCCAGTAAAACTATCAAGATTAAGAGTACTATTAGGTGTAGACCTCATTTCATGAATATTATATATTCTGATTGCATAGATAGGAAACAAGGTTCTCAGTATCTTACTTACCACAGTGTCTTGAAAAATAGTACCTCCTGCTCCTCGGATAGCATTGACTACCTCTTTGATTTGGTTTGAGTATTATGTGATGTTCTCACCTTCCTTCATCTTCATGTCATCAAATATGCCCCTCAAGCTTTTAGCTTTGGCTTTCATTACATTCACATCACCACCATAAACTAGAGAAAGTTTATCCCACATTTGCTTCATTGTAGTGCAATCCTTGACATCCTCAAACTCAGCATAAGATAGAGCAGCAACAATCTCTATCATAGTAATATTATGTTCATGTTTGTCTCTCAACTAATCAAGAGTCAAAGGTCCAACATTTGGTTGTAAGTAACCATTGTCTAGTAAATGTATAGCAGATTCTCTGATTCTCGATATGTGAAGCCTCATTTGACTTTTCCATGTGGAGAAGTTATCTTTGTTCAGCTTTGGCACTTCCCTCTTATACATCTTGTGATCTTTTTGCTTAAGTCCTTAAAACTTTCCTCCAAACAACCAATATGCTTTGATACCAATTTTTAGAATAAATGAGAGGGGGAGGGTGAATCAGTTAGATTAGTTATCCTACAGTCCCAAACTCCCAGATGTACCTTACAAAACAATTTCAACAATTTATGCAGCTTGGTAACATAAAATATCAATCTGTCTATTCACTTTACCAAATACCAGTAATTATCCAAACTTTGATTACTGACTAAATCAACTATGCATTATGTAAAGTATGATATCAAAACAATCATAACAAATAACACATAACATAATTATTTAACATGTAAACCTTGCTAAGGGAAAAACCACCTGGGACCAGTAACCCAAAATAATTCACTCTTCTAAAGTGAGCTCGATAAAGAGCCAACCTTGTTAAAGGTTATAATGCACACTCTTAGGTGTGACCTGGTTAGAGGATTTATCACTAACAATTAACTTTTGACCAGGATTCACTATGGGGTCAACAAGATAACACTTTACATTCAATGAATGTCATAGGATAGTACAATAAGACTATTAAGTCCACTCAGTTAAGAGATTTTCTAAATCAATGGTTAAACTGATACAGTATTGATCTGATTCAAATACAACTCAATTGCAAATATTTAGATCTATGCTATGCTCATAAAATCCTCTGATCATTAATCAATTCACTTCCTCAATATTTCTCAACTTACTTCACTCGGTAAATAGTTCTCTGACGCTTGGTAATGTCTATAGCTCAGTTCTTTCTGTAACCAATTTGATCAAGAATGCATGAATAAAATCTTCACACAAAATCTCTGTAGTCTCCTTTTTGTCCAGCATATCTCAACAATGAAACTCATATCACTTAAATAGAAAAGTAAACCATTTTCATATCAGCCATCAGATTTTGCCTCATAATCCCCTTCGTCCATTTTGCCACTTAAACCTTCCTCGGTAGATGTGTCTTTAACATGTTTCAATCTTATCCTTTAGATCATCTTTGAATTATGTTAGCCATGGATCTCATAACTAACTTCATCCTTAACCTCAAAATCATAACAACTTCCAACTCATCAATTTCAGTCAGCTATTCTTATCATTCAATGTTTTCATCCATACTTGGTTAATGCTGAAATGCATCGGTGATAACTAACTTGGTTATTACTGTCACTTGGTATACACTACACTGGCTTGGTGTATACATAAGTCTTCAATTACTGACCACATTGAACTTGTTCAATTCAAATCTCTTCTTCATAATAGATTAATGTAACAAGCTTAAGTCAACAATATAAAGCCATAGACTCATCAATATGCTACCCAATGTTTACCTTATCCTTGTTTGTCATATCCATCTTTTCCTTATGTAGATATCTTAGTTCTTCATCTTTTCTTCCTTCTACAGATGTTCAGATATTTCTAACTATCATGATAAGTACTATCAAAACTAGTTGACATCAATGACAACATATTGACTGATTTAATCATCTTACATATCACTTTAGTAGCTTGGTGATCTCCAATCACTGTTCCTTTAGTTCATCTAGATATTCAATTAGTTGTAGATCATCAGAATAACCTCAAGAACATCCACAACAACTAAAATCTTTGAAATCATCAACATTAGTGAACCGAACCTCAAGAACACAATAGTAATGATTGTAAATAAAAAAATATATATTGAAAACCTCCACATCATGAACCAATCAAGATGAGGACACACATCAATGTTCCAAACACATTACGTAGATCCACATATGAAAATATTTCAATATCAAACCTTGCCAAACTGAATACTTGTTACTCTTATTTGAGGATTAATGGATTGTCATTAGTATCAATCAGTTATTCAATCAGTAAATGTCAGTAAAGGAGACAAATAGGAGAGTTGATCAACCATACAAGGCCTTCACATCAAGAAAAGACAAGGTAGATCTTTAAGTTAACCAAACAAGGGTTTGACCGAGTACACTCACTGAGCAACAAACAATTATCGAGTACTGAGATAGTGATCACCGAGAATTCATATGAATTGAGCATCAATAATTTACTGAATGGAGAATGCTGTGATTACTGAGTAAAGCAAGAAATGACATAGTAATCTGAAATGGCACAAACATCTATGAAAATGGTTCATACTGACCAGTAAATAGTTTACCAAGATCGAGACATAATTAAATATGGTTGTAATCATTAAATTTGTGATGATTCCTATGTAAAGTTAGATCTAGGTTATTTTGTTACACCGTTGATCTTAGGTTTTATAAGATGATGTAAACCCTAATTAGGTCAAGTCAGTTTGATATAAAAATTGTAAAGATTTCATTATGAATAAGTATCATGAAGGAGTAGCTGCACTAAGGACATCAGGAGATCAGACAAAGGGTTTTTGATAGAAGGTTTATTAAAGAAGAATTTAGTTTTTCAGAATACACACAAGGTTACCGAGAAGAACAGAGGGACACATACATCACTAGAAGGTGATATCTATTTGATATTTCATAGATTTGAATCAGGCAAGATTAGGTTTCTATTTACATATATATATATCTACTGTTACCTTTTAACCATTGTAGCAGAATTGAAATCTCTTAACAGAGTGAACTTAACCATTCTTATGTAAATCTCTTAATGGAGTACACACATGTATTTTGTTGTTAAAATCCAGTAACCAGGTAGATCTAGTCGATCTAATTGTTACTCATAATAGGGTAATATCATACGTGATCACAAATTTGTAGCCTTAACCGACATACTTTATTGTTGCAGTAGTGAAGATTTGTGGGTGTCATGCCCACCATAGTTTTTACCTTCTTACAAGGGTTTCTGTGATACCAAAATATATGTGTCATGAGTATGAATTTTCATGAATGATTTATTGTTTAGATTACATGCAATTTACATTTTCAGTTATTTGAATGTATATTTCAAACAATGGATTTAGTTAGTTAATTGAGATCTACACTTGCAAAGTTTTAGTCTTGAAAGTTTTTGAGGGTACTGATTCACCCCTCCCCTCTCAGTACTTATCTTTCCATAATCCCAACAATTGGTATCAGAGCTAGATCTCTTGTTAAGGAAGTTTAATTACTAAAGTGGAAAGATCTAAGGATGGAAAGATACAAGCTAGATAAGACTATTGAGAATCAAAGGTTACAGATGTAGATCTTCATTGAACAATTCAAGGAAGCCAAAGAAGAACTGAAGAAGTTACTGGTCAAGAGGAAGGATATGGAAATTTGGTATAGTGAGATTGATTATCAAGAAGAAGAAATAGATGATCCATTTGAAGGATCTAGATCTAGATCTAGTAGCATATCTAATGCATCTAAAGGAACCATATCAGATCTATCTAAAAATAATCTAAATTTTATTGAACAAGTCAAATCTATGCAGATTGGTCAAGAGACACAAATGGTTAGGATGATTGATGTCATGAAAAATGCAAGGCAAGCATAACAAGAAAGAAACTTGGCTATTGAAGACATGAGACAAATGACTGACAAGCTACAAGAGAGGGAATCTGAGATACTGAGACTCACTGAGCATCACTTTGAAATCTCCAATCAGATGGTTGTCATAAGTCAGGAAGTCAACTAAGTAAATAATGATCTTACAAGAAAATTAGAAGACATCGGTGGATTAAGAGAGGAAAATGAAAGATTAAAAAATGAGATAAAAATACAACATAATGAGATGATCAATAAAGCTGAAGATAGCACTAAAAGAATGGATGAATTTTTGATAAGTCAAAAGAGACTTGATAGAACAACTGGTTTAGGCTATACGGAGAAGGGAGAGTCATCAAGACAAGATGAAAAGAAGAATGCCTATGCAAATCCAAGGCCAAAGAAGCTATCATGTTTTCATTGCGGAAAACTAGACCACACATCAAATGTTTGCAGGAGTAAAGAAAAAGGTATGCCTAAATCCACTCCTAAGTTTAATGGTTATTGCTATAATTGTAACAAGTATGGACATCGGGCACATGAGTGTAGATCTAAGTTGAATAGGACTCCTAAGAAACCCTACATGGAGAAACATTGTTGCACTTGCAATATGCATGGACATATGTCACAAGCATGCAAGAGAAAGATGAAGCAAGTTTGGACACTGAAAGAATAGAATAAAATGCATCAACTAAGAAGACAAGGTAATGCATATACTTAGGATTAAAACACATGGGTTAATTTCATAGCATGTGGTAGGCATGGACATATAGAAGAAAATTGCATGAGAAAGAACTGGAGAGGAAGATCTTGTAACTGGACAAGCACTGGTATGACATGTTTACATTGTCACAAAGTCGGCCACCTAAGCAAGGATTGCAGAGACTGAGCACTAGAGACACAAACCAATGAAAATGGAAATACAATTGAGGAAATCATGAGGATAAGAAATCAAATGTGCAGAAAAGCATCAAGTGATAATGTTGGATCAAGCACTACAGTCAGTGACACCTCATCCATTAGATTAGGTGACATCACGACTTCCACCTAAATCATAAAGGTATGTATGGAACTGAATTTTAAATTAGTTATATTATACAATAGCTCCTTATATCTAGTGAATGCACACCAAATCAGCATGAAATAAGATTCACTATGGGATTACATATTTTTGAGCTTAAACAGTGTATAGTCGGTAAAAGCATAACCGAGTGAAAGTTTGCTAGTCAGTGAATATTGGCAAGGTTAATTGAGTTATGGTATCAATCGAGTAATATCTATGCGTTAACCGAGCTAAAGTCTTTTAAAGTGTAAACTGAGCGCAACTATGTTTATCGAGCTGTGGTAGGTAAAGGATTAAATGCAAAAGTTTGAGCATGCAATAAAAATTTTAGCATAAAAGAATGATGGACTTAGTCATTTTTCACACAATGTTTATGAAGAACCAGAGCGATTTTGAGTAGATTTGAGCAAATATTTCAGATCATTTTAGCAAAGATTTGAAGGATTTTCGAGCAATTTATTCACGAGAAAAGTAAGTTTTGCATCCGCTGAGTCATTTCACTGCATATTTGAGAAGCCCTAAATTTTAGAAATGATGGCACCCTCATCCAAAGTTGTGAAATCCAAGTCTAAGACTGACAAAAAGGTCACTTTGATAAAGTCCACAACCTGTAATGAACCAAAGTACAAGCTTCACCCTGAAATCACTTCCCAAATTGATCAAACCACCGTGTTTTCATGTATTCTACCTAGGGTTTTATTGGTTCAAGATATTTGTGCATACATTCACTGTAAAGTTGATGAAATAGGGGATTTCAAGCTTCTATCCACCTTCCAGGAGTTGAGTGTTGATGGAAAGATCAAGGATGAACATAAACATTTGGAGGTGAAGGGTTAAATGAACACCCTATCTTTCCCAAGAGAGTTTAAGACTGAATGGATTACGATTATGTTAAGCCGAGTGCACAAAGGAAATTTATGGCTGGATGGACCGGTAAAAATTATAAGGGACATTATACATGCAGTCATTGGTTACCCCATCACCGATAAAGTAAAATCTATAAGGAGTGCACCAAGAACTAATATTGAGAAGAAAACCAGAGTAAAATGGGATGACAGAGGTATGAGAGTCAACATAATTGTTGATCCTGAGACAAGGTTCAATGCCTATGCAGTCAATTATAAGATATTCCAATCAAGTAGGCCGAATAGTGTACCTTGTGGAGCGGTAGATTGTTAGAAAGTAAAGTCCACCAATATAACTGAGAGGGGGGGAATCAATTATCTTGGTAGACTTTACTTTCTAACAATTGGTATCAGAGTAGCAAGTCCTTGAAGGAAAAGTTTAACAACTTAAGGAGATCCATGGTGTAAAATTTTAGGAAAGAAAGCCCTAAGTTTGATGGAGTAAACTATGACAATTGGAAAGAAAAGATGAAGATGCATTTGCTATGTTTAGGACCAGGATACTGGTTAATCACAAAGAATGCAAAGACTATAATTGAAGAAGACAAAATTGAAGAATGTAAAACCAAAAAATCCATAAAAATTTGAAAAATCTAGAAAAATACAAAAACATCAAAAAAGAAAAAAAAAGAAAGAGAAAAACATTTGTCCAAAGATGAAAACTTGGCAATTCAAGTGCCTTGGACAAGTACCATGATGAAAACTTGGAAAACAGGCATCATGTGTAATCCCCCCAGTTTCTTTCTGCAATTGGGGGCAATTCCCTTCTATCACATCTTATCTAGCATCTCCTCCACCCCATTTGTCTCTTACCTCCATCGTCCTCCTTTGGATCTTGATAACAAAATAGAGACCACCAAGTATACATGCTTTTGGGCACCTTTCAGCATCCATCTTCCTATCACATCTTCCAGCCACCTATCCTCTATCCACAAACTATCCAAGCTTCTGTCTACCTTCCTCATCCTCTTATCATTGTATCTTCCATCCAATCATACCCCCCACCTGTGTGTGTGAAAATTGTACCTAGTTAGAGACACAACACTTCAGTAAAACATTAGAGGTTAGCCAAAATCAAAATCTTGCAAGTAATTGAAACTAAGCTAACTAGGTGATTTATTGCCTTCTAGTAGATGCGAGTATGTATTCTTAGATCAGACTGAGATCAGTGACAATGCAACACCTAAACGAAGGATTTGAATGTAGAAGATGGATATGAAATGAATGCAGATTTAATCTATTTTTTTGGATTTTGTATGCAATTAAGATTGAAAAACTGATATGAATCTAATCTAGAAATGAAATTGAGATGATATGCAGATTTATCTAAGAATGATATGAAAACTATGAATGCAAAGCTATGATATGAAAACTATGAAACTATGACCAACAATGAAAGATCTCACAAATCGCCTATCGTAAGTGCTTAATCCTTCAATCGCAAATTTGCTAGAATAGTTGTGCAAATTTGAGGTGGTTTTTTTGTGAAGAGTTGAGCCTTGATTTTATAGAAATCCAGGGCTTTGAGGATGCATGAGAAAATCCATAAATCACTCTTGATAAACTCAAGTTGATTTTTGAGTTATCAAGAAATCAGAGATAATTAACTCACAAAATCATGCAAAAACAACTTTTTAACTCAATCAGAAGTTTAGATAAGCTCTCAACTCAAAATAGATGTTGAGTTTCCAAAAAATAACAACTTGAATTGATTTTCTGATTTAAAGTTTAATTGCTCTTTCAAATGTGCATAGATAATTATGAATTAATTAAATAAATAAAGTGATTTATCTTCAACTTAACTGATTTTTGAATTAAAACAATTGATTTATGGGTTAATCAATTATTAAATCAAACTTTATTCAAAAACTATATTATTAAAAATTGATAATTGAATTTAATTAATTAAATAAGAATTTAATCAATTAGTCATAGGATATTTTGATTTATTGTCAAAATAAAATAATACAACTTAGGAATAAATGTAATTAAATTTAATTAAATAATTAAGTGGCAATATTAAATATAATTAATTAAATATTTAGAATATTCAATTAATCAAACTTTAGGATAAATATGATTTATCGCCAAATAATTATTAAATCAAAGATAATTAGGATAAATAGAAATATTGCTAGGAATATTCCCTAATGTAGAATTTAGGATAATAAATTAGGATTCGATAATGTGCAGATGTGCCTTAGGTTAGGACTTTGGTGTCGATTTCATTTGATTTGAAGATGTAGGAGGTTAATGAACCTATAGCCCATTTTTGTGGTATTACATTTTGCCCCTCTTTGAATTATTGTGCAAAGCGCAGTGGTTCAAAGATTAGTCTGTGTATGATACTGAAACTGATTTAAAAGATGAACCGATTTCGAGACAGAAACTGATTGAAAGATTTGAAGATGTTAGGTCCTGATTGACCAAAGATAATGTTAACTATAGCAACAATGAACTGATGATTACAAAAAAGTGTCAAAACACTTGATTCTGAACCTTATGATTATGAAGAAGTGAGTGACCTGACTCCATACCTGATCATCCAAAGGAATCAATATTGGTATCACATCTGAACCCTTCAGTTACAAAGAACCAAGGAAATAACACTAATGAACTGATGGTTACGAAAAGCTGATATAGTTTACAAGATTGAGATAATGCTAGATTGATATGGATCTCGATGAATCTGATATGCCCCAAGCGATATGCCCCTAACGACGAGGTCTTTAGATGAATCAACAACTAGACATGGTTGTTGCCTTGATTATTGAAAGAAGATTTGATTGACATAAGTAGATTTATAGACTTGAATGATATGCAATACCATGCCCCCTTCAGGATGAAAATTGAAATCTCACAAGAAAAGTTAGCGTTAAATGGTTAAGAAGCATGTTAATTGATTTGAGAATTGGTTGTACACATCTAAAAATGCGTTCTGCATAGTTTGGAGGTCCTAGAGACCAAGTTTGACTAGGTTTGACCATGAGTTGACCATAGTTGACCAAGTTGAAATTTTGATAGTTTGATGTAAGATAATCAGTTAAGTTGAATACTGGATTTCTGTGAAGATTGAAGGTCGATTATGCAAGCAGTCAGCCGTCCTGGGTCTGAAAACTTTAAATCATGATTTTGACAAAGTAAATGATCTCAGATTTTGATTTTGATCTCGAAAATGGGTTCAAAACGTTGAAATTAGCCAGGGGTGCAATTTTCATGGAAAACAGAGCACTTTTGAAAATTCGGTCAAAAATCTATATAAGGGACAAAAAGGGCATTTTCAATTCATTATTCACTTTTGACTTTTGAAACCTTGTGGAGCCCTCTGAGAAAGAAAATGGCTGAGATGAAGGTACCTGTCTCTTCCCATTGATTTGAGCACAACCGAAGACATTAGCGGCCTCTGTAGTATGGACATCCGGTAAGTGGACCTCTGTGCCTCTTTGTAAATTCCATTTTTGCATGTTTGTAGCATTTTTAGATTGTTTTTCGTACATTTTGAATTTTCAATTCTCGCATGCATGGAAACTCATACGACTATCCTCCGAACTCGTAAGACTTTTCAATTTCCTATAGATTGTCGTATCATAACCCCTAGAAACTCATTTGAGAGAGACCCAAGAGTCGTACGATGTTTCGTCGGGTTGCTCATATTTCGTACGAGAAGACCTAGAAAGTCATATAACCATGGTTAGTCATATGAGACCCTATTGAAACTCATATGAGTTTTGATGCCAAACCGTGTTGTCGTATGGAAAATAATGAGCTTAAAACACCTCTTTAGGTCAAAAATTTTGATTTTATGATTCCTTAGGCTGATTGCTAAACATTTAATGCATCTTCTGAGATAGTGAACTTTTGAATTTCTATATTGTTAGCCTATTTTTAAACCAAATTACTGATAGGATTCCATGTTTTTGTTCTGTGTAGGTCATATATCCTGATGTGCATGTGCGTATCTCACACCCTGCGACACAAAGATTATGCGTGTCTCTTCCAGACCCTATGAGGGTACATCTAGTTGCCTGTGGTTTCAAGTATCTGATTCAGTTGCTTGAGATTAGGGTGAACCATAAAATGCTAACTGCTTTGATTGAGAGGTTTCATTCAGAGACCCATACATTTCACCTCCCTATAGGAGAGATTACTGTTACACCAGAGGACATGTAGAAGATTTTGCGCATTCCATTCCATGGTCCTCGTCCAGATTATGTGAGTTCGGGGAACTCTATATTACATGCCTTCAGATGATTGTTTGGAGATGATACACAGCTCATTGGTTTGATTTCTTGGGAGAAATTAGTCCAGCTCTATGGGTAGATCCATGGATTAGAATGCATTATAGTTGGTATGATAGGAGGCATTATTATGTTTGACCATCAATAGAATGGTCTCTTGATGGGCTGGGCCCTGATGATTGCACGGTTGATGGCCACACCTTCTGATTTTGGTTGGATTTAGTGTATGATAGCTCATATGCTCTCCAAGATGCACGAGATCATGTATCAGGAGGGCAAGTCTTTTGCTTCCGGTGCATTGGTTCTTCAGATTTGGGCCTGGGAGCATATCCTAGTTTGTAGACTAGTTTTCCAGGGTCAGCACCAGCCATAGGAGACAGTGATATATGTATACTCTGGTTATGTTACATAGGTGGGCATGGGTCATATAGAGTATTGGAGATGTTGCCTTGATGATAGTACATTTGTGATTTGGCATCCATATCTACAGATTGAGGCCTGGCCTACTGCACGAGAGAAATTTAGCTATTTCTATCAGAGTCAGGTATTGATTGGTCAGTCTACTACAATGCTTGAGTGCTTCCTTATTACTAGAGTGTGGAGGTAATAATACATCATTTAGGATGCACCATAGGAACATGCTTCTTATGCACAGATACTTAGAGAGCTCGGATTAGGATGGGGCCCTCGATTATCCTATGCTCTTTGTACACATGAGTATATTGGTATTGTTGGCAGAGATTGGGACTATTGGTCAGATGTTCCAAATGCTGGGGTTATAGATGGTTTTATTGCATGGCTTGCAAAGCATCTGATACATAGGTTTTCAGATCCTATAGAGTTGATACCTTCCATGGAGGAGGCTATGGATGTTATAGGTGCTCCGATGTGTAGAGGGCAGAGATGTACAGGTGCACAGGTTCCAATGCTCTAGCCTACACCTTTGAGGATGAGAGTAGTCATGACACCTCCACAAAGACCATCTGGTCAGATGAGACCACCTCGTCCCTCTAGTTCTTCAGTAGATAGACCTGTAGTTTTATAGAGGAGATCGACTAGAGGAGAGAGTGGTACTTTAGGCAGTATAGGTAGTGTAGATGAGGTACTTGGAGTAGAGTAGTATGTAGGTGCTGGTCCTGATCCTCTATAGGATGATTCAAATTTTGACTTGGGTGATGAGGTGAGATGCTGTAAGGCATAGAGAGTAGAGGCTGCTGATTAGCTAGTGAGAGATACAGATATGCCTACAGCAAATTCAGATCCTGGTGTACCACAGACTTCTTAGGAGATCATCAGACAACTCAGATCATGGGTCAGGGACCTGAAGGTATGGAGTGCTCAATTTGAGGAGTGTTTTATAGAGGTAGACAAACATCAATTCGAGCTCCAAGAGGAGAACATGAGATTATAGACAGAGGTGACACATCAAACCTCTAGAGCTGCTTACTATGTTTCTACCTACTATGTTGTTGTTCCTGCTGCTCAGAGAGTACCCACATACTCTCAATATATGATAGCGTTAGAGGGAGCCAGGTCACCCTGAGCTGAGGTAGTGCCTAATGCACCACCACCACCTCCACCAGATGCAGAGGATCAGTCAAATAGTTGATCTATCTAGATATTCAGATGTTTTTGCTCTTTTCATTCATAGATATATTGTTCCAATCTTCTGACAGCTCACATGAGCTCATTCTTTTGTATACTGTGCCAGTAGTGCACCCTTGACTAGTTCAAGTTATATGATATATATGAGATCAAGATTTTGGTTATGACTTCATTTGTACTTGTCATGTTTTGATTTATGATGATATTATGTGATGTAAATGCTATAAGTAGTGTAGAATGTATGTATGGATTTATGCAATGCAATGATTTATTTCACATGTATGGATGTTATGCAAATGTAATTGATTATGGAAATATTTATGTATGATTTTGATTATGCACATGTATGATATGTAAATGCAACAGATGGAATGATTATGATATGCAATGTGAATGCAACGATACACATGATATGTTTTACAGGTATTGATGAAGACAAGTACTCAGTCTTATGTCAAAAAGGATGTCTAACCCAGGATGGTGACTGCTTGCGGTTCTGTGAGGCAACCTTCATGGGAGATTTGGCATTTCATGTCAAGTTTAATTTTAGTTTTGAAGGATCATTTAAACATTCAAATTTATTCAGAAAAGTGTGAGATCATGTAAAGTGCAAAATGTCCTGCAGAATGAAATGCAAACCTAAGACCTAGGACCTAGTCACTGATCATGTGTCAGTCATTTTTCATCATTGAATATTTATTAGGTAACTTGATAAATCAATACAACATCCACTAGTTAGGAAACTATGAATATATGAATATTGATTTGTACACACAAGAATCAATACAATGCCTACTGGCTAGACAACCATGGACATATGAATATTGATTTTGTTTTTGGAATGTCAGATTAGATATAAGCACCAAGACATAAATGCCAGGATGACCTGAATATCATTTCCATTTTGATATAGCAATTTGTATAAACATCAAAACATAAATGTTGTGATGACCAAAATACACCTTGTGTTACAAACACATCAAGCAGTCAAGAGATCATTCTAAATCTAGTGTGAATTACCGATAGTGACCCTTTATCATTCACATCCTTAGGTAAGATTGCATTTCACAGTAGGAGAAAGAACTCACTCAAAAAGACAATAGTTAAATCAAACTTCCTTGAATTTTCTAGGTATCAATGGTTGAGGTACTCATGGCCATCCAATTTGAGATAGAGGCTCTTACAGACGGACACCATTTCAATCCAAAATTTCCAAAGTTGTTAAATTTTCACATACAAGAAGAAAATAAAGAAAATATTATGCCCCCAGTAATCACTCTTTAAATCCTATAAAGGACATCATCGAAGAGCTTGAAGGGACATAATATGCAAAAATCTCAATGTGAATCAGTAAGCATACAAGGAGATAAAAGCATGTAAAAACATAGATTGTTTTCAATTTGTGTTGATGTTTGATTTCATTGTTGTAGATGTAAAATCCTTTTTGGAGAGGAGACAGACAGACTGACTCAGATGTATCTTCAAAGGAATTTGACTGGATATGACTCGTTTGAGATACTAAGGATTGTAGGATATGACTTTGATTTCCCCCAAGTTTGAACATCGATAGGATAGAGACGCTTGAGCTAATTGGTGTACAGACCAACTTTATTGAAAATAGGAATGCAGAAACACACCAGAAAATATGTACAAACTAAAGCAAGACTGAAAGCTGGGAAAGACCAAGATTGCCCTGATAGATGGAGAATTTTGAACAAGTGGTACCTGTTTGCCGAGTTTTCACCATATTGGCAGAGATTCTATTTTTTCTACCAAGGCGCCTGTTTCTAGGTTTTCACCAAGGCACTTTTTCTTTTTCTCATTTTTTTGTATTTTTCATTTTTTAAATTTTTTTTGTACTTTTGAAAATTTTTAATTTTTTTTGTGATCATCAAGGTGCCTATTTGCTAGGTTTTCACCAGGATGATCATTTTTTTAGGACTTTTTATGATTTTTATGATTTTTTCAGGACATTTTTGAATACTGAATGCCTTAGGTGTAGAATTTCTTCAGATGGAGAACGTTGATTGGTTCTTAGAGCTGTTCTCCATCAGTCATTGAGAGTTGATAGGCTCGAGAGCTAAAAGTAGCAGTGATAACAAAGGGACCCAGCCAGTTGGGTTCAAACTTCCCCTTGCACTCTCTATGTGATTGATTTTTAGTATTCTCTCTCAAGACTAGATCGCCAACCTGAAATTCTCTATGTCTGACTTTCTTGTTGTAACCTCTAGAAATTATTTTTTGATATATTATGTGATGATCATATGCTGCTTGTCTGCACTCATCTAGTAGTTCAAGTTCTTGCAATCTGGACACTTTTTAGTCATCATCAGTTACTAGACCATCCATTCTGATTCTTAGTGATGGGATTTCAACCTCAATAGGTAGTACCACTTCAGACCCATAAACTAAAGTGAATGGTGTAGCCCCAGTGGGTGTTCTTATACTTGTTCTATAGGCCCAGAGAGCTGGATTGATCATGAGATGCTAGTCTCTTCCTATTTTATTAACTGTGCGATGCAACATTTTCAATAGATTCTTGTTTGAAGCCTCTACTTGTCCATTCCCTTGAGGATAGTAGATAGATGACCAATGTTGTGTAATCTTGAATTTAGCACATAAATCATCTAAGTCTCTATTTTTGAATTGGCCACCATTATTCATGACTATAGAGTGTGGAATACCATCCTGACATATGATGTAGTTCAGAATGAACATAGAAATTTGTTTTCTAGTTGCTTGAGTCAAAGGGACTGCTTCTACCCATTTTGTAAAATAGTCTATAGCTATTATGATATGAATATGTCCATTAGAAGAATGAGGATGTATAGCTCCGATAAGATCAAATGCCCATTGGTGAAAAGGCCATTGTGTAGTAAAAAGAATTAGATCTCTCCCTAGAGAATGAGTTAAGTTACCATGTACTTGGCACTTTTGACAGTTCTTATAAAACTTGATTGCATCCTTCTCCATTTCAGGCCAATAGTACCCAACCCTAATAAGCTTTTGAGCTAGTGTTAAACCATTCGAGTGTGACCCACATATACCCTCATGGACTTGCTCTAGTGCACATTGAGACTCTTCCTGTTATAAACATCTAAGTAGTGTACCATCTAGGCCTCGTTTGTACAGATCGTGACCAATGATGACATACCGAGATGCATTTCAGATAAGGTATAGTTTCTCATGGCGGTTGAAGGTATCGAGAATGATTTGATCTTGGAGATAGAAGAAAAGGTTTTTGTATCGGGATGAATCATGACCAACAATAGTGCAGATCATGTGGGTTTCAAGGGAATCATATGCAGGATAAGATAGTGCTTCCACCAGGAACTCATATCGTAGCTCATGTTCGAGTTCCTCTAATAAAGTAGAGAGTGTTGCCATAGCATCAGTAGCCTTGTTCTCCGTTTTAGGAATTTTCTCAAATGTGATAGATATTAAATGTTTCTTTAGATCATCTACTAGTCTCTTGTATGGAATGATCTTTTCATCTTTCATTTGGTACACATCATTGACTTGATGGATAACAAGTCGTGAGTCTCCATGAATGTGTAACTCTATCACTCTCCACTCAATTGCTATTTTCATACCATTAAGAAGGGCTTCATATTCAATAATATTATTTGTACAAGGCAACTTGATTCTGAATACCTTAGTAATTGAGTATCCTTGAGGAGTTATGAACAATATGCTTGCTCCAGATCCATTCTATGTATAGGAGCCATCAAAGAACAATTTCCATTCTCTAGAAGAAAGATTCATGATAGAGGAATCTAGGAATTCCATTTGCATTGGTGTATCATCAAACATAGGTGCATCTGCCAATTTATTAGCAATAACTTGGCCTTTAATAGCTTTTCATTCAACATATTCAATGTCAAATTCACTTAAGAGCATGACCCATTTAGCTAATCTACCTGTGAGGGCAGCTTTTCTTAGTAGGTATTTTAGTGGATCTATCTTAGCTACCAAATGTGTGGTATGAGCTAACATATAATGTCTTAGTTTCTATGATGCAAATTATCATAGCTAGACAAGATTTCTCAATCATTGAATAGTTCTTTTTATATGCCACCAATGTTCTACTGATATAGCATATAGCTCTTTCCTTCTTATTCTCATCATGTTGTGCTAGTAATGCCCCCAGTGATGTATCTATGGTGGAGACATATAAGATCAATAGCTTCCCTTGAATAGGAGGCATAAAAATAGGAAGATTTGATAGATATTTCTTGATATGGTTAAATTTCTTCTCACATTCATCGCTCCATGAAAAATTCACACCTTTATGTAATGTTTTTGTAAAAGGCTGTGATATGTCTGCAAGCTGTGATATGAAGCATCTGATAGATTGTACTCTCCCTTGCAATGTTCTCATTTGACTAATGTTCTTGGGAGGTTGCATCTCCATGATGGCTTTAACTTTAGCTAGATCAACTTCAATGCCTTTCTTTGAAACTATGTATCCTAAGAGTTTTCCAGAAGTGACGCCAAAAGCACACTTCTTAGGATTCAGTCTGAGACTAAATTTTTCTATTTTGTCTAGTATCTTGCTCAAATAATTTAGATGTTCAGCTCTTATCATAGATTTTTCTAAGGTATCATCAACATAATCCTCCATAGTTCGATGCATCATGTCATGAAAAATAGACGTCATAGCTCTCTAATATGTAGCACCAGCATTTTTAAGCCCAAATGTCATGACATTTTAACAAAAGGTACCCCACGCACATGTGAAAGAAGTTTTCTCTTGATCCTCTGGAGAAATTTTTATTTGATTATATCTAGAAAAACCATCCATCAAGGAATACATCTTGAAACCCGCAGTCATGTCCACTATCATATCAATGTTAGGTAGTGGAAAATCATCCTTTGGGAATGATTTATTCACATCTCTAAAGTCTATGCACACTCTGATTGATTTCTCTAGTTTAGAAATAGGT
This sequence comes from Chamaecyparis obtusa, assembly GCA_027943335.1. Classification (NCBI taxonomy): domain Eukaryota; kingdom Viridiplantae; phylum Streptophyta; class Pinopsida; order Cupressales; family Cupressaceae; genus Chamaecyparis; species Chamaecyparis obtusa. The sequence continues at coordinate 541,820 of BSBK01000667.1, forward strand.
ACACTATTTGAGATCCATTCATAGTCAATAACATAGATGAATCCAACTTTTAGTAGTTTCTCTAATTCAGCTTTGACCAAGAGTGCAACATGTGGATGCATCTTTCTTAATTTTTTCTTAATAGGTTTGACCCCTGGAGCTATAGATACATGGTGCATTATAAGATCAGGATCCAACCGTGGCATATCTGAATATTTCCATGAAAATTTGATCTTCTTTTCTATTAAGAATTTGGTAAATTTTTGCTTTTATTCTTCTGATAAGGATTGTGCTACATGGATCAACTATGGTTTTTCTGTTGTTCCCAAGTTGATAGATTGAGTGGGATCAATTAGAACTAGAGATCTATCCTATAAATGACTCAGAAGGACATCAAATATCTCATCTTTAGGCACCTCAGAGAGGTTTTCACCTTCGGATACATCTTTTATTTTTACTTTTGTATCTTCTAAGATTGCCACAAAGTGGTTTTCACCCTCAGAACTCCTTTTCTTTTTATTCTTATTCTTATTCTTTTGACTAAGATACTTGATGTCCAAATCCATCATGCTAATGCTCGGTTCACTGATGGAATTCCTCACAGGCTCAACTACATTTAGGTAGCAAGCAAGGGCATAGTTATTTTGGAAAGTATAGATACCTTGGATTGGAGTTATGGAAGTTTGGTCAAGAAGTTCAGGATGTTGGATAGTCAAAGTGGGAAAGGATTGGGAGATAATGTTTATGGATATGGATCTGTCATCATTGGTCCTAACCCAATGCTCAAGTTCAAAGGTGATATTACAACTTAAGATGTTCAATTCATGAATAGGATCAATGTCATTGTGGGAGTCCACTTCAGCCATCGGTGGATTAGACTTGTTAAGTTCATTATTTCTCTCTAGACTTACATTGGGTTTAGGTGCATATTGGTGAATAACATCAATATGTTTCTCTGTGATAAGTTCATCTTCTTCTGGAATGACTCCCCATTCATAGTCATTAGATTCTTCATCTATGCCTCTAGGAAATTTAAGAACATGAGTAAAGTCAGGATGGATACCCCAAGAAGGGTTACCCTCAGATTCTGATTTGAATTCATACTCATGGGAATCTGTTTCAGAATAAATACCACCTTCTTCTTTGTCTGGTTGATTTCCTTTGAGATCAGCTGGTTCTTGTGGTGCAACTATCTCTTGTTCTATAGTAGGTTCTTGTGTTTCTACTACATTGATTCTTTTTACTGGATCATCTTCAGCTTCAAGGAGGTATTTTATTTCTTTAGGAAAATGCTCATAAGGAATGAGCTCATTAGTGGTGTTTGAATCATCACTATCAGACTATTGTATTGTTTCCTCCTTTGGTTCAATCTGTTCTAAGACATGTGGGGAGTTCTTGCTAAGATAGAAAGGCTTCTTCTTATATCCTAGACCTGTTGTATTCTTGTTTGTTTAGCCATAATGGTCAAGAGGTGATAGAAGACCTTTACCCTATAGTCCTAGAGGTCCTTTTCCTGTATATCCCATTTTTGTGATCAATTTGTCCCTTGGGCCATATGACTTAGAAGGGATCTTCGGTGTTTTAAAGTCACATGTTTGAAAAATTTGAGATGCAGGTTCATCTTTGTATAGCCATGCAAGCACAACTTCATCCTCTTCAAACTCTTGTTTGGAGACTTGTTCTGTAACAAAATTTCCTTTATATGCCTCAAGAGGTTCTTTAGACTCCAGTTTGGATTATTTTAGAGTTTTCCCATAGGACTTAGGTGAGATAGGGAGAGATGTCAAAGATAAGATTGGCTCTATAGTATATTCTCCCATACCATTTTCTTTGATTGTGAGCTCTTTTTCAATGTCTTCCATCTTGGATGTGGATGCTACTTCTATTTTCTTAGTGGAAGATTCTCTATTATTAGGAACAAGTTTATCCGCACTTTCTTTTAATGCATTGCAAGTTGTAGATACATCAACTGAAATGGTTACCTCTACCCCTTCATAAGGAAATTTCAAACACTGATGGTACATAGAAGGAATAGCTTTCATTTCATGTATCCAGGGTCTCCCTAGAAGGATGTTGTAAGCCAAAGGTAGATCAAGAACTTGACATGTAGTATCTCTGATGATTGGACCTGTTTTGATAAGTAAGACAATTGTGCCCTTGGAAGACCTTTCTTGCTCATCATATGCTTTGATAGTTATCTTCTTTCTAGGATCAATGGCCATTTCTAAAAATTCCAGCTGTGTGATCAAGCTGAAAGAACAAATGTTGAGACCAGTGCCTCCATCTATCAACATGCATTTGACATGATGGTTCTGGATCAAGACTTCAATATGCAAGGGCTGGTTATGTGGATGACTTAAGGAGTTATCATCTTCCTCTGAAAAGGAGATATACTAGGGAGAAGTTAGATGACCAGCCATAGTCTAGAACCTGTCTAAATCAAGGTTATCAGGAACATTGGATCCGAGCAAAGCTTTGTCTAGAATGGCTCTATGAGCTGGAGATATCTGAAGTAACTCAAATATGGAGATTTTTTCATTAGTATGCTGGAGTTGTTGAACAATATTATATGATGTAGGCCTCCTATCTTTAGGATTTGAAGATTTAGATGTAGCCTTCTATTTAGAAGTAGAGGAGAGATTGAAAGGTATCTTGGGGACATTTGATGAATCTAGGATTTGTCCTTGCAGATGCTCCCGAGCTTGTGATCAAGTAACAACATTAGCTAATTGATTTTCTCTATCTTTTCTTATAATTGTGATGACATTGCAATTCTTAGATAGGCATGGTTCAACCATATTTATGACAATATTATTTCCAGAGTAGGCATAATTGAATTTAGCACCCATATTAGGCTGAGAAGAAGAATCTTCTATACCATGTTTCGAAAATGGTTCCATGAATGTTGTATGATCATTATTGCTTTTATGATTGTCAATCATGATTTCTCCATTATCAATTTTGTCTTGTATGGTATGTTTCAAGTGTAAATAGTTATTGATTTTATGACCCTTACTGCGATGGAAGTCATAGAAGTCATTCTCTTTCCACCTTTTTGGTTTAGGTTCGGGATCAAATTGTAGGATCTTAGGAAAAGAGATGATGTTGTTCACCAACAGAGTTTTCATAGCAGGTTCCAAGGACTCTCCAAGAGGAGTAAACTTGCATTTAGGATCTGAAGCCCAAGGTTTATAATCAGATGACTTTTTGTTGGACTCTATGGTTTTTTATTTGGAAGCTTTTATGGCTTGGGTGCCAAAAGTGAGATTGAAAGTGGGTGCCTTGGATGGGGCATGGATAGAATCAATAATGCCATTAGTGACAATGCCTTTATTCTTATTCTATTTTTTATTCTTGTCCTTAGAACTAGATCTAGATTCATACTTGTCCTTTTGAAGTGTGATGTCTCCTTTTTTCACAAGTACTTTCTCGATTTTGATCACATTATCTACCATCTTATCAAAGGATGTATGATTTTGCATTTGTAAAGGGTAGTTGATTTTTGGAACAAGATTATTGATGAAGATTTCTAGTTTCTCAGTTTCTGGAATGGGTCTAGCATATAGAGAAAATTTCTTCCTCCATCTCTTGAGAAATGTCAAGAATGGTTCTCCTAGATATTGTTTTAGATTGCAGATGTTGATCATGGTGACTGGATGCTGGATATTGTAGGAGTATTGCTGATAGAATAGTTTGATTAACTCCTCAAAATTTTTGATAGTTGGAGGCATCCTAGAGAACCAATGAATGGCTGCTCCTCCCAAAGATCGAGGGAAAAGACACATTAAGTAGGTTGGTTTGTGCATGAACTCCATAGATTGAATACTAAATTATCTAACATGATCTTGAGGATCAGAGTTTCCATCGTACTTATCATATTTAGGCATTTCCACTTTCTTTGGGAATGGTGGTAGGTACAAGTCCTTATAAAATGGAAAAGGGCATAGGGCCTCCATGGAGAACTCCTTAGGTTCCCTTTCTTTCTCTAGTTTGTTGAGCTTGACTTGCATGGCATGCATTTGTTTCATCATAGCCATGATAGGGGTTTCTTCCTCATGTGTAATGATATTTTCAACATTAAAATTTGGAGGAAGTTTAGCTCCTTGATGAGCTAACTCTAGAAATTATGCCTCTCTATCTTCTTTCAAGAAATGCTTCAACATTCTTTTGAAGTTATCATCATTTTGATATTGGGAAATTTTAGAAGGTGTAGGTTCTTGATCTACACCATGTTGGGTATGAGGTCCTTGAGACCTATGGTTTGTCCATCCTTGAGACATGTTAGGAGTTTTAGGGCTCCCTGGGATAGATTGATGTGGAGTTTGTTGATTACCTCCGTGAGTTGATGGAGGGGGGGTATGTAACCAGTTTTCAATAAAAAATTGCCAAGACCATCATCTTCATAAAGATCTAAATTGTAGAGTTGATCAAGGGTTGGACCCATGTGAATAGAAAAAGGTAAGGTATTGGGTGCTTCTTCAGGTTTCTTGTGTGAGGAAGCTCTAGTTTCCACCATTAACCTTGGGTGAAGCAAGAGAGAAAGATGAAGACAACTAAAGAATGACTTGATTCAAGAAGATCGAATGATGCAACCTTGTCAAGATTGGATTGATTGAGGACTAGATTGGACACAAATGAAGGATACTATGCCCTAGTAGTATGGGTAGATGCCCAAAAGATAGCGGACATGAGTTCACAACACTTAGCCATTTTGAAGATTGATGATTATGACAAGGTTTTGACACAAGATAAAAAAAGACTCAAATCGATAAATCACAAGGCTAAATAAAACTCAAGAGGCCACTTTAGGAGAATGATTAGATTCTTTCTAGTTTCTTCTCTATTCCTGACATAATGGTTTGTTTGACAGATTCTGGAAATACGTTGTAAAAGCTGGATTTCTAGCAATTTTGACAACTTTTTGGCAATTTTTTTCAAAAATTCTCATACGAATTTCTACAGGCTCATACGATAGTGGGTAGGCTCTAAAATGATAGTTGACAAAGCTTGTACAACAATTGAAAAGATTTCACGATAGTTGATAGTAGATTTTGACTTTTTGTTTGTGATTTCTAACAAAGCTCGTATGACAATATACAAGCTTTCATACAACAATACAGGGGTTCTGAAATGACAATGGTCAAAACTCATATGAATTTTTGACCCTATGGGATGAATTTTGACTCTAGAAAGGAATTTTGCTTTAGATTTTGTAATTTTTTAGTTTTTCAGAATCAGTGTGTTTGCAAAATTATCTGTTCAAATTTGAAGATTATTCCAGGATCGTTTGTTTCCAATAACCAAATAGATAAATAAGAACACTGAACAATAGGCAAGTGATTTCAAGAACATTTGAAAACAATGAACATGGGACAAAGAAATCTTGTGCATGAACAATCAAGTGACTGAATGTGTTAATCCCTAAGAGTGCTAATTGTGTATGTTCCAAAAAGTTTTTCAATAACGCACATATTCCTAGAAAATGAAAATTTGGCCTCACTAGGGTTTGTAGTAATGGTCTGACTCTGTAACTTTTGTGATCTCAAGAGGGAAAAATCCAATCCAGGTGCACTAGGGTTTTGACACAGTTTGAGAATTTAATCAATCAGGAGTTGCTAGGGAGATCTGACAGCTCAACAAGAGATCACACCTGTGAAGATTTCCTCCACAAGGACATTTATATAGTGGTTGCTGCTACCATGATGAAAATGGCTATTACTACTTGAGGTTCCATCCATGTGGTTGACCCAATTAAGGGAATGTCCACTATAGTTAACCCTCTCTAAAGGTGACTCACAAAAGATACAACAAGGGGACTAAGATCAGATTCAAGGATCTGGGTTTATGATACTATCCAAAAAGGAAGTAGAGCATAATCCCTTAGCCTCTTCACTTCACCAAAAAAAAGTAGATAGATTAATCTGACACGCTAAGACTGAAACTATCTTGCCAAGATCTGTGATGTCAACAACTCATGGTCTATCAACCTCTTCGGAGAGAGAACATATCGATCAAAATTCAAGGACTACAAACCCAGTAGAATGCAAAACAATCTCAGTATCCTCCCTACCTACAAGGGGATCCTTCATCAAGAAGAGCTTCACATGCATGAACAAGTGAAAGAAGCCCACTCTCTCAAGATCATCCACAAATAGTGTTCATAGGGCCTATTTACTATGTGTAACAGAAATGAGAAAAGCAAATGTATGTTCATTTTATAGCCCAAAATGAAGTTTATGATATGAAAGCAGGAAAATTCACACAAGTTTGACATGTGAGAGTTCATTTTAATCCAAATCAAAGTGTTATCAGATTGTAGTAGAATACCTGAATTCCTCGTAATGTGCTTAGTAGATTTTACCTATTTTATCAATTTTTCTTGCACTTTTCCAATCAGACTCAGCAAATATCAGTCAAAAATAGAAGATCTCAATTGTTAGGGTTAGCTGTTAGTCCAAATCTAAAAAACTCCCTAAAATTCTAAAATGAGAATTGAATCCTGGTATCAAAACTTGTACAATAGTGGGTTACCTCCCAGACGATAGTTTGAAAACTCATACGACAGTGGGTGTCTTACCAAATGACAATGTAGCTCTCAAACAATGATTTGTAGTTGCTAAAATGAGCCTCAAAAATGTCAAAATTCGTACGACACCCAGAAGGTCTTGGCACAAGTTTCTGATAAAACTCGTACGAAAATTATACAAACAAAGAATAAAATTGCAAGATTGATCAGAAAATGATAGAAAATAGATAGAAATTGATAGAAGTGAAATGGAAACCTATTTCAGGGCCCCATGGTGGGCGCCAAAAATGTGTGTGTAAAAATTGTACCTAGTTGGAGACACAACACTTCAGTAAAACATTAGAGGTTAGCCAAAATTGAAATCTTGCAAGTAATTGAAACTAAGCTAACTAGGTGATTTACTACCTTCTAGTAGATGCAAGTATGTATTCTCAGATCAGATTGAGATCAGTGACAATGCAACACCTAAACAAAGGATTTGAATGCAGAAGATGGATATGAAATGAATGTAGATTTAATCTATTTTTTTGGATTTTGTATGCAATTAAGATTGAAAAACTGATATGAATCTAATCTAGAAATGAAATTGAGATGATATGTAGATTTATCTAAGAATGATATGAAAACTATGAATGCAAAGCTATGATATGAAAACTATGAAACTATGACCAACAATGAAAGATCTCACAAATTGTCTGTCGCAAGTGCTTAATCCTTCAATCACAAATTTGCCAGAGTAGTTGTGCAAATTCAAGGTGGTTTTTTGTGAAGAGTTGAGCCTTGATTTTATAGAAATCCAAGGCTTTGAGGATGCATGAGAAAAGCCATAAATCACTCGTGATAAACTCAGGTTGATTTTGGAGTTATCAAGAAATGAGAGATAATTAACTCACAAAATCATGCAAAAACAACTTTTTAACTCAAATCAGAAGTTTAGATTAGATTTCAACTCAAAATAGATGTTGAGTTTCCAAAAGATAACAACTTGAATTGATTTTTTGATTTAAAGTTTAACTGCTCTTTCAAATGTGTATAGATAATTATGAATTAATTAAATAAATAAAGTGATTTATCTTCAACTTAACTAATTTTTGAATTAAAGCTATTGATTTATGGGTTAGTCAATTATTAAATCAAACTTTATTCAAAAACTATATTATTAAAAATTGACAACTGACTTTAATTAATTAAATAAGAATTTAATCAATTAGTCATAGGATATTTTGATTTATTGTCAAAATAAAATAATACAACTTAGGAATAAATGTAATTAAATAATTAAGTGGTAGTATTAAATCTAATTAATTAAATATTCAGAATATTCAATTAATAAAACTTTAGGATAAATATGATTTATTGCCAAATAATTATTAAATCAAAGATAATTAGGATAAATAGAAATATTGCTAGGAATATTCCCCGATGCAGAATTTAGGATAATCAATTAGGATTTGATAATGTGCAGATGTGCCTTAAGTTAGGACTGTGGTGTCAATTTCATTCCATTTGAAGATGTAGGAGGTTAATGAACCTATATCCTACCTCTGAAAGCATGAACTATCCTAAGTAGAGGCATCTTGTTCCTTGGTGACATATTCCTTGGAGACCTATCCAAATCCTTATCTTCCATCTTCTAATCCAAATCTTCCTGCATCCAAATCCTTATCTTCCATCTTCCAATCCAAATCTTCCTCTATCTAAATCCTCTACCCAAATCCTAAGCATTCCTTCATCCAATCCTCAACATTCCTCTATCCAGATCCCTCAACAGTTCCTCCAAGCTATTCAAATCCTCTAAGATCTTCAATCAATCCTCAACAAATCAATCATCATCCATCATCCTACCTATGGAAAAGGGTTTTGTGAGACACTTTTTATTTGATTTGTTCCTTTGGATCTTTGCTTATATTTTGAGCTCTCTTGTAATTATCTTCCAGTCCTTTGTACATATCATTGTTAGTCCTACAACATCACTTGATCAAATAACTTATCCCATCCACCCTTGCACTTTAGCAACATCTTTTGTCGACTATCCTTGATCATCATGATTATCTTTGAACCCTCATCATTTTCCAATCAACAACACAACATTCTCCCCATCAACACATGTCCGCACAAATGTATTCTTCTGTATTGTTTGGCCTAAGAAATCAACATGGCTCCACACAGATGTATCCTTATGTATTGTCTAACGTAAGCAAATAAATTGGGTCCATGACGATGTATCCTTCACCATGTTCAGACCTAATCTCCACCCATCAACCATCGATCTCTCTCCTTGGTAAAGGATGTCTTTTGGAGTTATCATTTTGACCTTGGATTTTTTCCTTTGGGTCTTGTTAATATTTTATAGCTTCTCATTGTCCTCTACTCAAAGTCACCATGATCCTTTATATCATGGTGTGCTATGAATGAGGACAATCTGGGGCAAGGTCTTTTGATATTTTACTTCTACTCATGAGTCAGTCAGACATGACCCTTGCATGGTTCACATGTGATCTTCTAGGTTACATGGTGCACTTGGGAAATGTTATTTGTTTGTGGTTTCTCCAGTATCATTTCTACCACGCTTCCGCTTGGGTTGATCCGTGATGCTGGGGAAACCCTTGAATGTATTTTTCACATTAGTCTTATGCAATGCTTGTGATAAGGCCTTGTGTTCTCAGTAACCTTGGTAGGTCTCTAAATCAAACTAGGTTGTGCTCTCCACATTTACACACAGAACTCCCCAAATCCCCCATCTTGTATCATATAGATTAATCTTGTATCTTGCATATAACTTCATCCCGCATCTCACATCATATTACATTCATGCATCTTTTCTCTTGGAAGGTCATTTTTTTATCTCCCCCCTTCCTCCTTTCTCCCTTCCATTTTGTGTTCTTTTTGAGAAAATTCCACAACGTTTACTCTTTGCGTTACTTTCTAGAGGGGGCACAACTCCTTATCTTCTAAATTCTAGCATGGGGCATCTTATTTTCTTATCTTTGACACCATGCCACTTGCAGCATCTCATCAAAGAGGTGAAAAATGTAGACACCTAAAATGCGTTTGTCAAAATAAAAATACTTTATTTTGTAAAACCCCTAATGACATCATCATTTGTTAATTAATTAATTATTTAAATAATTAATTAATCATTATGCCATTAATTCCTCCTATCTTAATTAAAAACATTTAATTAAGAAATCCCTTCCAAAAATGTTTAAATCCTATTTAAACATCATTCCCTCCTAAATTTATTAATTATTTAATAAATTGACCAAAATCCTTCAAATAAATAAATTATTTATTTAAATCCCTCAAAACCCTATAATCTTCTAGAGATTCCTAAACCCTTCTAAACTTTCCTAAACTTCCCTAAACCTTTCTTAAACTTGTTTAGAAGGTGTTTCCTAGCTTTCTTAGCCTAATCCAGTCTCCTTTGACTTTTGGTCGACACCCCTCATTAATGAGCCTTACAGACTCATTAATGGCCTCTTACACACTCATTAAGGCTCTTACAACCTCATAAATGAAGCCCATGTCTTCTATTCCACCCTTGTTCCCTAGGAACACTTCCCTAGTGTTTCTCACACATGTGTGAGCAACCTTAACCCTCATCCATCTAACCTTACATCTAACTCAATGCCAGACTCTACCCCAAACCCTGAGTCTGACCCTTACTCTCCTTCCTAACCCAAGCCCTTCCTCAAATCCTATAAATACCCTAACTTCCAAGAGAAATTTACCAATTCACATCCTTCATGCTAAGTAATGTTATAATTCTATTTTACTTCTAGATCATAAGCTTTTATCATAATTGTTAGTTTAACTCATTTTATAAGCTTTCCTAAATTACAAACTTAGGTTAGAAATAATGGATTAATCTTAGTTTCCTTTATTTCTTTGCATTTCTTTTATCATATCATGCTTCATTTGGACTAAAATCAACCCTAGTTTAATCATTTGTAGCTTAGTTTACATTCTATCATCATTAGGCTCTTTGAGACCCTAGGGGAAAAATAGGTGTTCTATACCTGATTTTGTGCCATTATGGGGTTCTCATGGTCCCTAATCTATCCCAATACTTCCTAATCCACATTAGGGACAAGCTCCAAGTGTTTTGAGACCACACCTACATCCCTAAATCAAGAAAAAATCAAATGGTGATAGGGTGCTCCCGTTTAAGTTCTATCTAAATGTCTTTGCAAATAGATTTTACTATATATTAGGAATAGACTGTTTGACTAATGTTTGAATGTCTATGTGTGTTCTGAATAGGTTAGGTTTTCTCTGTACATAGAAACAAATAAACTTTTCTGAAAATAAATGAATGAAATAATATGTACGATAGCATACGTTACTAACCTGTTGTTGTTGAAGGAGATTTGTTGCGGTTGTAATACCCCAAAAATGGACCTCAGTACCATTAACCCCCTATATCAACAAATTGATCGAAATTGACCCTAAAGTCCTAATCCAAGGCACATCTGCACATTAAGCTATCAAAACTCTAATCAATTTTATCACAAATCCGCATCAGGGAATATTCCTAATTCATCTTAATTATCTCTAATTAAATATTATTTGGTGATAAATGATATTATGTTATTTCTCCTAAGTGAAATTAATTGAATATGTTAAATATATGATTAATTAAACTTCATTTAGCCACTTAACCACTTTAATTAAATTTAATTAGATTATTCTTAATTAATATTGTTTATTTGACAATTAATAAAAAATTTCTAAGTTAATTGATTGAATATTTATTTAATTGATTAATTTAAATTGTCAATTGATAATATGATTTTGAATAAAATTTGATTTAATAATTGATTAACCCACAAATCAGTTATTTAATTAATCAAATGGGTTGAGATTATTACACATGGAAATTAGATAAATAAATGAATATTAAGTATTTATCTACACACAAATCAGAAAGTTCAGTTAACTCAAATTCAACTATCTGACTCATTCTTTTAAGTTTCTAACTCAACACTTGATTGTGAGTCATAAAGTTGATTTGCATGATTATTGAAAGTTAACTATTTCTAATTCGGCCATGATTACTTGCCAATCAATTTGAGTCAATCAAAGAGTGATTTGTGGTTTTTCCCATGAGTCATCAAATCTGGGTTTTCTATATAAATGGCCCTTGGTTCTTCACAAAGTATGTGTGCAATCTTGAGAATAATAGCATTATACTGTCGAGTTCTTGATTGATTGTGCCTCCATTGAGATCATTTCTATTTACATGTTCTTAGTTTTGCATTCTTAGTTTGATTTCATTTCATTGTCATCATAGCTTTAGATCATTTCATCTAGCTTAATCATTATTATTGCATTGAAATCTACAAAAACATAGCTTAGCTTTTACATTCATTTCAATCATCTAGCATTCAAATCCTTCATCTAGACGTCACATTGTCACTGGTCTCAGTCATAATCTGAGAATACTATACTCATGTCTCTTAGAAGGCAATAGATCATCTGGTTTATGATAGATTGTTTATTTGTTTGTTTATTTATCATTTATCTAAAATGTTGTATTGAAGTGTTGTGTCTTCTTAGCAGGTACAATTTCAACACAATTTTTGGCGCCCACTGTGGGGCCTAATATTAGGTTTCCCATTTTATTTTCATCTCATTTCTGATCATTTTTTTATCTGGTTCTCAAATTCTATAAATTTTCTATGCATTGCATAGGAAATATTGTATGACACTTTGGATTGATGTATCAGATAATCTTTTCTATCATACGACATAAAACATTCATGTATTTTGTTCCAGAGTGGACCCATTGCTGTATCAATACAACTTTGCTATGTAGATAGATATTGTGTGTCGTACGACACTCAATACCAGTTTTTCATTTTCCATATGGGTTTTTGTGATCATTTTTCAAATTTTTTGCTATGAAGTTTGATTAGTACTAATCTTGATCTCTGTTGTTCGTTGATGTATGATCATTTTTAGATGGTCTAACTCTTTTTACAGGACATGTGAGGAAGACTTGAGCATTAAAAACTTGTGAAATTCAAATTGGCCTATTCTTGTCTTTACTTCTAAGCCCTTGTTTGTAGGAAACCTGTCAGAGATCACTTATCAAAGAAAGCTCAATCAATTTAAAATTTATGACTTGTGGTTTTGTAGGTTTCCAAAACCTTCATCAAGAAAATATTTTTTCTGATTAATTTTTTTTTCATAGGCACATAGTTAATTAATTACGTGCACCATATTGATGTTATGGTAGATATTGAGGGACTATGCTCTTCTCTTTTATAGAGAATCAGAAACTAGAAGGTATCCTACCCCTGGCAATATACGTACTATCTCTAGATTAACTATATTTTGTGTGTCTTGGATAGGGAAAAGGACAAGGTTAGGGGATTATGCTCTTCTCTTTTCAAGAGAATTAGAAACCTAGATTTTGTAGTCCCCAACCTCACATTTCAATTAAACCCTAGCGGTACTATCAGGGTGGGAAAATATCTTGAGAATGACCCAAAGTGATATAACATTTATTCCGTACTTCTGATTCACTATAAATGTATGCCTAAGGGGACGAAAGCCTTGAGGGACATTGTTGAACTTGTTTGATTTATCAAACATGGTTGCATATTGTGATGAGAAAAAATGACGCTTAATATCCTGCTTGTGGGACTTCACATGTGTTAATTTCTCATATCATCCTATAATGGGACTATGGGTTTCAATGATGAATGAATGCCTTTATTAAAAGCCTAAGCTAGTGGCCACCAATTTACCTCTGAAGGATTTGTAGTGATTTTTTGAGGTGAATAGTAATCACCCCAAAAAACTCATCATATCAAGTCACTTCCAATGTTAACACCCAGACATCTATGGGCATCAATATCCATTGCGTGTTATTGGCCTCCCATGTGGTGGGGAGTTGGGGGATGTGTTTCTAAGTCAACAAGCAAGTGTTGCATCTCTTCTCCTAGTTAGGTTAATTTAGGTGTGTTTGATTCATTGAGTCAGTTCCCAAAGTGTTTTATGTGATTGTAAACCTACTGCTATGTTAAACATCCTCAGACATTTAGAAATAAATAGATCCTAAACTAGAAAAAAAATTGAAGAGGAAACATAAAAAATTTAGAAACTTGAAGCAAAAATCCTTTTCTAGTGTCAGTTGTCATTTTATCCTATCAATTGTTGTATGAAAATTGTCCAGAATCTTTCATTACCATATTAGAACTACCTATTTGTTGTATGAGAAGTAACTATGTGACATACAAATATTGTCAACATTTGCAAGAAACAAAAACATTTTATGGTCTAAACTATCGTATGGGCTACCAAATTTCTGTGCCAGGGTCCATCCTGTGTTGTATGAGTCTGCATATTGTCATATGGCATTTTTTCACAAACTGTCATAAAACCCATGCTTTTAATAGGGAATTTAGTCAACCTTTGTTTCAGTCATAAATCTGTCAGAAAAACTCACTGTGTCAAGTACAGAGCAGGTAAGATAGAAAGCCTCTTTCATTTTCCTTCAGTGTTTCTATATTGCTCAATTTATCATCTTGGTGGTAAATCTGGAACACATATTCACCTTGTTAGAAAGTAAAGTCCACCAAGATAACTAAGAGGGGGGTGAATCAGTTATCAGATAAATACAACTATTATCACCCTTAACATATTTCAACCATGTAATCAATGTAAGCAACAACCATAGAAAGATAAACATACACAGAAACACAATAAAACAAGATATGTTGACTAAGGTGTTAGGAATGAATGTTGAATATATCCTATGGGGGAGTATTTGTATCCATTATGTAGCAGTTGAAGTTGCATTCATGACTGTGATTGTGATTGATGTCAACATAGTGATCTACTAAAGATTAGCAGAGGAGAAGAAATTGTTTGAATTAGCGCATGTGGAGTATTGAAAATCAAGCTATGTGGAGTTGAGGACCTACTCTATATTATGTCCTGAGATCATGGTCAAGAGCGCATATGAAAATTTGACTATTCATGGTAGTTATGTGTAAATCAGTGGAAGCAGTATTTAGGCAGTGTTCCTGAGAAGCGGCTTGTGGAAATTGGATTATATCTCCTAATCAGGATAGAATCTGGCCATGCAAAGTTATATAGTTGATAAATAAATTATGATAGTGATGTGGACATGAAAAAAATGTTAGAGGTTGCATGAGTGAAAAATTATCTTGTTTGGAAGCTGATAGTTTTATGTAATTACAAAATATTGTGTAACGTGTGGAAGTTTATATTTTATAATTGGTTAAGCCTTGTTGGCCGACTCATTTGTAATTATTTGAGTGTGGTATAAAGGAAGGATTGTTTTCCTTTATTTTAATAAGATATGAGAGATAGTATGAAAGTGAATTGCGGAATTGAGCAATATTTGTTGTAAGAGGATATGCAAAGTACACAGATATGGTATTGAGATCTGATGAAGTAGCTGGTGTAGTTTGGCACAGACAAAGGAGAAAAGATAAGTTTTTGAGATCTATAAATACTTGGTATTATTATGTTGAGTAATACAGAGTTCAGTTGGACAGTGTGTTAAGTGATCTTTCCCTTGAAGTTGTTTGGGCAATGGGTCCTTCTATCTTCCATAACTCCTAACAGAGTTAGAATCTTTTAATAGGGATTCAAAGTCTCCTAACAGGGACTCATATGTACTAAATGTATTTCATAAGGCTCCTAATAGAGTCCATCCTCTCATAATGAATTTTCATATTAGTGCATCTTTTGTGGGCATCATTCCCACCTAGGTTTACTCTCTGATCAAGAGGTTCCCTAGTTAACATATCTTGTGTTATTGTGTTACTGTGTATGTTTATCTTTATATGGTTGTTGTTTATATTGATTACATGGTTGAAATTTGTTAAAGGAGAAACTAATTGTAGTTATCTAATAACTAATTCACCCCCCCCCCCCCTCTTAGTTATCTTGGTGGACTTTACTTTCTAACAATTGGTATCAAAGCAGTAGGTCCTTAAAAGAAAAGTTCAACAACTTAAGGAGATTCATGGAAAATCATTTCAAGAAAGAAAGCCCTAAGTTTGATGGAGTGAACTTTGACAGCTGGAAAGAAAAGATGAAGACACATTTGTTATGTTTAGGACCAGGATACTGGTTAATCACAAAGAATGAAAAGACTATCATTGAAGAAGACAAAATTGAAGAATTTACTAATGAGGAGAGAGATATATTCATGTGTAACATACTTTCCAGAGAAGCACTCTTGTCAGCCCTTCTAGAAAATGAGTACAGTCAGGTAAAATATCTAGGAATATCTCATGAAATTTGGTTAGCTTTACAATCTACTTTTGAAGGTGATGAACATGCAAAGAGATTCAGATTACATAATTGGATATGTGCATTTGAAGATATAAGAATGATGGAAGATGAATTGGTTAGAAGTTATATTGGTAGAATGTCAGAAATAGTTATAGGTATCAAATCTTGTGAAGGAAACAAGACATAGAATGAATTGATATGGAAAATTCTAAAGACATTAACTCCTATATTTAAGCATACAACATAGATGATTGAGAAAGTTATACCTTGTACTGAGAACTTCACCAGAGAAACCCTTCTTGGAAGACTAGAAGCAACAGAGATAAGCTTGAGACAGTCGGGAGATCTACCTAGAATGGAGACAACATTCAACGCACTTAGTGTTCATCCTACCTTGTCAAGAAGCATTAGTGTAAGTGGAGATTATGCTAGTGGTAGTAGATCTAAGAATGAAGAAGACAGAAAGATTGATGAAGGAATTGCCTTGCTTGTGAAAAGAGAACCAAAAGGTAAGAAATTTTTTAAATGTTGGACTTGTCAAGAATATGGTCATTTTGCATCTAAATGTCCTAAGAGAGTAAATAAGTATAGAAAGAATCTAAAGAATGTTACTATGCTAATGATGAATAATTTGAGGCTAGTATGGAGAAATCCCTAAGTGAAAGTGATAATGAGAATGATGATATAGGATTTGTAGCAATAAAAGAAGAAAACTCTGAAACTGAAGTTAGAGAAGAAAAAAATTTAGTTTCTCAAGTAGAAAAGAGATCTGATTGGATTATAGATAGTGGTTGTTCACATCATATGATTAGAGATAGGAAGAAGTTTATAAAGTTTAACAATTATGATGGAGGAATAAGATCTATTTCTCTTGATGGGAAGACTAACACTGATGATGTTTATTTTGTGGATGGATTGAAACATAACCTTTTGAGTGTTGGAAAATTAGTTGATAAGGGATATCAAGTTTGGTTTACTGAGAAAACTTGTGTAATCAAGGATAAGGATGGTAATTTTATTGGAAGTGGATCAAGAACCATAGGTAATGTATTTTAGTTGAATCTTGTTGAGATGACATGCTTGATTACTAATATTGATGATAGTTGGTTATGGCACAAAAATATTTTTTCATATAAACTTTGATAACATTGTGAAAGTAAGTACTACACTTGCAGTAAGAGATTTTCCTAAAATTATGAAACCTACTAACATGATTTGCAAGGAATGTGTTATGGCTAAATAGAAGAGAAGCTCATTTCCTAGCAAGAAGTTTACAATAGCAGAGAAGTTGGAAATTGTTCATACAGATTTGAGTTGTCCCACAAGGACTAGAGGATTCTATAGTGAAAGGTATTTTATGATTCTTGTTGATGATTTTACAAGAATGGTGTGGATTGCATTTCTTAATGAAAATTCTGAGGCATTTGATAAGTTTAGAGTAATTAAGAACAAAGTTGAGAATGAATCTGGAATAAAGATTAAATTTTTAAGATCAGATAGAGGTGGAGAAATTACTTCAAAAGAATTTAACACTTTTTGTGAAGTGAATGGCATTAAGAGATAGTTTTCAGCCCCTAGAACACCTAAACAAAATGGTATTGTAGAAAGAAGAAACAGGTCAGTGATTGAAGTAGCAAGAGCTATGCTATTTGAAAATGACTTGGCAAAGACATTCTCGAGAGAAGAAGTGAATACAATAGTATATACAATGAATATAGTACAAATCAGAGTAGACATAGATAATACACCTTATGAATTATGGTTTGGACATGCACCATCAGTTAAGTATTTTAGAATTTTTGGAAGAAAATTTTACATTAAGAGAGATGATGACATTGGAAAGTTTGACCCTAGAAGTGATGAAGGTATATTTCTTGGTTATTCATTTAAAAGCAAACCTTATAGATGTTTCAATAAAAGAACTAAAACTATTTTGAGAGTGCAAATGTTAAAGTTGATGAAAAGTTCAAAATTCAGGAAAGAATGCTTGATTATGAATCAGATGAAGGAACTCATCCTAGAATTGATCAAGAAAATATTGAATTATTCTATGAAATTGAAAGTGATTTATAGAATGAAAGTCACATTGAGAAAATTAGAGAAGAAGCTAGAGTTGAAGCAAGAATTGAGACAATGACACCTAACATAAATCTAGCAAGAAATAATCCTGTTGAGCAGATTATTGGGAGCATAGAAAAAGGAGTTTTGACATGGAATAAGGTACAGGAAGAACTATGCTTAATTTCTCAAACTGAACCTAAATCTATTGATGAAGCTTGTAGAGATGAATATTGGATTAAAGCAATGAAGGAAGAACTAGATAAAATTGAAAAGAACAAGACTTGGGAGTTGGTCCCTAGACCTAAAAATAAGAATGCTATAGGAATTAAATGGGTACTAAAAAACAAGATGAATGGACAAGGAGAAGTGGTAAGAAAAAAAGAAAGATTGGTATGTAAATGATACTCACAACAAGAAGGAATTGACTATGAAGAAAATTTTCACCTATTGCAAGAATTGAAGCATTAAGAATGTTTTTGGTTTATGTAGCCTATAAGAAATTCAAAGTATATCAGATGGATGTGAAGTCAACATTTTTGAATGGAGAATTAGAAGAAGTCTACATTGAGCAACCTGAAGGTTTTCCCTTAACTCATTAAGGAGACATGGTATGTAAACTGAACAAAGCTTTATATGGACTTAAATAAGCACCTAGAACTTGGTATGCAAGACTGGATAAGTATTTGATAAAATTAGGATTTACTAAAGGCACAACAGACAGTAACCTGTATATGAAATAAATTGAAAATGGTTTGTTGGTTGTAGTTATTTTTTTTGATGATATTATGTTTGGAGGAGAAGATGAAGCCAGTGATAAATTTGCAGATGAAATGAAGACTAAATTTGAAATGAGTATGATTGGTGAGATGAAATATTTTTTAGGATTGTAAATAACACAGAATAATGATGGTATATTCTTATGTCAAACAAAGTACTTGAATGACTTATTGAAGAGATTTGGAATGGAGAATTGTAAGCCAGTTGGCACACCTATGGTAACTAGACACAAGTTATCTAGCACATATGAGACTCCTGTAGTTGAACAAAAGAGGTACAAATCTATGATTGGAGGATTACAATATTTAACTCATACAAGACCAAGGGTATCACATGCAGTTGGAATCATTGCAAGATTTCAAGCTAATCCTAAGGAATCACATTATGCAGCAGTAAAAAGAATACTGAGGTACTTGAAAGGCATAATTGAATATGGATTGTGATATGAAAAATATGATAATTTTACCCTATGTGCATATACAGATGCAGATTGGGGAGGAAATATTGATGAAAAAAAGAGTATAAGTGGTGGAGCATTTTTCCTTGGAGGAAGATTGGTTTCTTGGCTAAGCAAGAAAAAAAAAAGTATTTCACAAAGCACAAAAAAAGGAGAATATGTAGCAGCAACAAACAATTGTAACCAGATAATATGGATGAAACAAATGTTGAAGGATATTGGAATAAAATTTGATAAGCCTGTTGTTATACATTGTGATAACACCAGTACAGTAAGTAAGTCTAAGAATCATGTACTACATTCTAAGACAAAGCATATAGAAATAAAGTATCATGTAGTAAGAGAGAAAGTTGTAGAGAAAGAATTCGGACTTGAGTATATAAGCACAAAAGAATAGATTGGAAATATATTTACAAAGCCCTTACCTAAAGATACATTTGAATATCTGAGAGGTACGCTTGGGGTTATGCTTGTTAGTGCTTAAATCTATAGATGATTAAATTCTCATAAACTCATGTGATCCCAATAGATACAATCTAACAAAATACAAGCACTAAGGTATTAAGGTTAAAAACCTTCTTCACTTCGAGTATGAAAACTCAGGTGGGTGTACCTATATCAATTCACTATTTGATTGAGCTCTGAATTGTGAACTAGCTCCTTCACTGCTTTGTTACTGCTTTCAAAATTAACTCAATGAGATGTTATAACTCTGAGTATGGCCCAAATTATCCTGATACACAATGCTATGATAGAAATTATGAAAGTAATGACACAAAAAA
Organism: Chamaecyparis obtusa; assembly: GCA_027943335.1. Taxonomy (NCBI): domain Eukaryota; kingdom Viridiplantae; phylum Streptophyta; class Pinopsida; order Cupressales; family Cupressaceae; genus Chamaecyparis; species Chamaecyparis obtusa. Next base: position 561,681 of record BSBK01000667.1, read on the forward strand.
ATGGCTTAAGGATATTCATCCTTCTTCTTTTTAGAGTTGAACTCAAGGAAGGTTAACCTTATTCAGTGCTTCTATAAAGCATTACAAAATACATCCATGAACTTATCACAGAATGATTCAAATATAAGGTTGTACAGGAAAAGTAAAATGAATCAATTATTTATATTTTTGGTGGTAACAAGTGCAAATGGATCTAAAACCAATGCCTTATCTACTTGGGCGACAGAGTCAAACCCTACTTCCACAAAAATCTATCAAGACAAAAATACTAAAACTCAAATGACATGCCTAACACCCCATTATTTCAATTCCTATGATTTTCATCAAATTCATACATAGATTATTAGTTCACAGAGATCTCCCCTAAGATTTTACTCTTTCCTTGAAAGATACTTAAGCTTAACTCCTATATTCACCTGGTGAACAATGCATTGAAAAAGCATTACAATTTAAATGCATAAGAGAACTAACACATCCATACACAAAGATAACAAAATAGTAGTAATAGAGCTCCAATATTTTGAATTAATCATCAAACTGTGTTAATACAATATTCTCTTGACTTCAAAGAAAATCAAGTTTTGTATTCAGAACCTCTTTACAAAGTATTTTCAACCACACCCACAAAGAGCAAAAACTTGCTATATATATATACCCACAGCCATCTTGGAATCCTCAAAGGATGCAATAAGCTTCAAATGGCTGGGAAAAGATATTACACTAAAGACAAAAATAAAAACTAACAAAATTTGATTGCAACAATAGATTGCAATTATCTACTTCTCAAACATCTCGTAGGTGGCACCTTTGTCTAAGGATATTTCAAAGCAATTGCTAAATTTGTTGCATGAATGATGACCACCATTACAGGCTAACTTACATCATCCTCTTTTTGAAACATGCTCTTCCTTGAAATCTGGATCAGGTGCCAAGTGCAATCTATTCTTCTTCCTCTTCTATAAGCTGGACAACTGTCTTCTTCTTCTTCTTTATTGTTAACTTCTCCCAAGCTACCACATCATCATTAGATGGCCAATTTTAAGTCTGCAATTCCTATAGTAATCTAATCTACTGATTCCACATGGAGTCAGTTATATTATTTGCCTCCACTGCAAACCTTACGCAATCATTTTCAATCTTGAACAAACTGTCAATTATGTTGTTACACCTCTCCAAATCCAAAGTATTGTTATCACTAAGGAAAGCATCTTGTGTAATTGTTAGCTGATCCATTAACATTTTCCACTCTTCCAAACTGACCATACTTCCACTATCATCACATATTGGAGGAAGATACCTACTGTAATTCTTATCAAACATAGTCAACTTGGCCTTTACCTAGTTAGACTTACCCTTAAAAAACTTTAAAACAACACTAACTAGGCTAATCTTCTCAAACACTTCAGTCACCACCCCAGGGATCTCAGGCTTATGCTCTTGTAGGCTATCAAGTTTATCAAATAAAAAACTACTCCTAGACCAAATGCTATGAAGTGGCTCTAGAGCAGCCAATGATTCATTCACCTTTCCATTGGCTTGGTGCAATTGACTAACTAATTGATAAACTATTTCAAACCATTCTATTATTTTATCCCACCTATATTGCACAATCTTTGCCACAATGTCCAAAGATGCATCTATCCTTATCTTTTCTAGGTCCTCAGTAGGTTTCTCAGGTACTTCCTCATTAATTTGAACAGGGGCCTCAATCTGCAAAGGAGGAATGACTACCTTTAAAGCCTCTTCAAGCCTAAATTTCACTTCTACCAACTCATCCTCTAACTGTTTGATTCTCATCATTTTCAAATCTCTATCTTTAGCAACTACACTTGAACTTTCAAATAATTTTGAATATCTTTCATATAACTGAGCTATTTTTGCTTCATTCAAGTTGGCCCAATGAGTCACTACCTTGGAAACTTCAAGGCTAGTTGTGTTTTGCACAGTCCATATGATCTTATTGCCTTCCATCCAATCTTCTATACTCAATAAAGCTAGCTTTTGAGTTTTAGGGGCAAGAGACCACATTGCAACAACTTGAGATTTAGGGTCATAGCCACTACCTCTAATCATATCACCAATATGGACCTCATAGGATAGGATACCCTGTGGTTTCTTTCTTATCTGATCAATGATGAACGTAGAAGTCAAATCCCACCTTGGAGTCAATAGCATTCCACTTGACTTAACCAATTCTCTAGCTTCATCTACAATTATAGGATCAAGACTAGGATCATAAGATCCTAGAGCTCTCAAAGTTTCTTGACTTGGTTCCACTCCTTCAGGTAGAGCTTTCTTCACTTCTTCATGTTTCCTCCAAATAAGGAAGCTCTTGAATTCCTCACTCTTAATAAATTGATCATCACTCAAGAACTCCTCTTGATACACCTCTCTGATATCCTATCATGCCCACATGGATTGCTCATCACTTTCTTCATTAGTGGCCACCCTCTGGTTGGCTCTAATTAATTTCCTCAATTGATGGTGGTAGGCCCTATCACCAAGAACAATAGCAGATGCTTTATCAATCCCTTTCTTTTGTTTTCCTTGCCTTGAAGACTCTCCTTCCTCAAGCCTCTGCTTCTTCAAAGGTGGCTCTTGGACATTCTCTACCTCTGGCTGGTTCTCAACAGGCTCAAAAATTTGTACATCCCCAACTTGTGGTGGGCTATTCCCTTCTTGGGATTCGTCAGAACACTCCTCTTGATCAGAGGATGAGTAATCCTTCCTTTTCTCTGGCTACTTTTGATCAATCAATTTCTCCAACTAATTTGATAGACTGTCATGCATCTCTATCATCTTATCAATTCTTTTCAAGTAAGGAAGGTCAAGGAAGAAACCCTCAAAAGGAATCTGAGCTTTCGTCACCTGTTTTGATAGATCTATCAAATCAAAGAACCTATTCCACCTCCTTTTAACTTCATCCATATCCATAACATTTCTGATTATATCCTCTTCATCAAGGCCTTCATGTTCCTTGATGACACCAATATTAGGGATTAGGGTTAACCTTGCAGTCATAATAAAACCCTCAGGGTCCACATGTCTACAAAAACTAGACACCATCTTGAATTGATTTAACCATGCAGTGACTTGTGGGAAGGCTCTCTTGCAAATCAAGATATCACCAATTTTGAAGTGCCTGGGTGTGAAAGTAACCTTCTTATGAGGGGCCAAAAGCTCTTTGTCCATCCATATGAACTGCCAAATGAATTCCAAATAGGCAACTCTTGGTGGCACAAATTTTGGTAACAAATGTGGGGACTGGGGGCAACTGTAGACTCTCAAGATTGTGGAATTTTCCCCAAAGTAAAAATCACCCCAGTTATGGTCTGCCTCCCACTTCTCTACAAACTACTTAGGTCTTAGGAGTTTAAGTACCCTTGGTGATATCCTTATAACATTTATGCCTAGCATCTTTATAATGGGATAGACAATGAAATTCTGGAAAACACAGAAGTCACCCTCATTTGAAGAAGAGTTCCATTTCCTCACCCATAATTGTACTGGATTATATTGGCCTTTGAAGGTAAACCTTGGTTTCAACATATTCAAATCAAAGTTATTGATGTTGAAGAACAAAATTAAGTGCATTAACACTGAATAATGCATGAACTTAATGGGATTCTTACTTTCCTTAATAGATATCAACCCTTCATGCATTCTATCAATTATATACTGAATGTAATCATAATCAGTATTTACTACGAGGTTCTGGATGTCTAATATTATCATCAACAGATCGGCTGGCAAGAACTCTGGATCCCCATCAATTCCCAAAACCCTACACAACCCATAGCAAGTTTGCCTCATATAGTGCTGGAGGGATTTAAATTGGTAAGGGGCATTCATGTTAGCAGGGAGGGGAGCTATATATTTATCTTGTTTTGGGATGTGCTTCACCATTTGGTCCTTTACTAACCCTATGTTATTTTTGTACCTCTCTCTTTCTTGGCTTAGGTCAATTTTTGTAGAGGAAGACGCATAGAAATTAAAGGCTTTGATGAAATAACCCCTATCAAGAGTAACCAAAGGTTATTTGTCCTCTTTTCTAATTGTTTTGGAAATAGGGTCATAATGCCTAGCTAGTGCAACAATTAAATCCACATCTAAGAATACATCAGGGACAACTAATTTCCCCAAACCCAAAGCCCATCCATTACACACAAGAACATGCTTACCTCTATTTCCATAAAAGAAGTTGAAAATAGTAAAACCTGTGCTATTTGGTATGACAGGATCTCTGCAAATCCTTAGAACATCTTCAAAGACATCATCAGGAGCTCTTTTGTTCTGGCTGGAACCAGACAAAAACTCCATGAACTCATCTGAATAATTTGGCTTGCTTTTATCTTCACCTCCTTTAGATTTTGCTTCACTACTGGAAGAAACTACATTTTTCTCTAGTTGACTCATTTTTCCTGCAACTGCTCTCCAATTCTACAAACTTGATTCGCTTGGCACTCAGAAACTGCTTCAGCAAACACAATTCACCCTAAATGATTTTGGACACGTAAAATAATGAGTTAAGCTTATTTTTTGATGCAGATCAGATGTGTACAACTACCAAAATCATTGCAAATCAATCCTTAATTTCTTTCTCATTCAATTTCACATACCATCAGTTTTCAAATTTGAGCTAGCTGGTGTTTGGATGTTGACAGATAGATTAAACAATTTGAAAACAAAGCAAAAAGGAAATGATTACAATTCTATACTTTAACCCTATTTACATCACAAAATCCTCCCTTGATATATGATTGGATAGCCAATTGCTTTTCTTTCTAGCTTGATAGCGTACTTTTATCCATGTAGCAATAGTTTCTAGCTTTCCTTTATTACTTTCTCCAACTGGGCCCATTTGGCAAATCAGCGACTGAAGGCTCCTCATGATTGCTTAATACAATGCTAAGCCCAATTTATATTCAGAGAACTAGTGACTAAAGCCTTCACACATTCTCAGAATCAAACTCTTAACTCACCCATCTTTCAACGAACCAGTGAACAAGCTCAATATAACTGAACATGATTACAGTTATTACTTAGCGAATCAGTGACTAAGGTTACCTCTTATTCACTTAATGTTTTGGTTAACTATCAAGTTATCTCAAGATTTGGTGACTGAAGACTCCTCTTATTCACTCAATCCAAATCTTAACTTCATGCATATTACGCGAATTAGCAAACAAGCCTTCCTCTGAATCGCTGAATTCTTTCTTTATTGCTAGCTTCAAGCCGTGCTTTAGATTCAACCATTGATCATAGACTTAATCAATGACCCTCGATAATTTTTTGAATCAAAAAAAGCCTTATCCTTTTATTACGAGACTCAGCAAACTAAAGGTTCACTGAATCGCCCAATAATTCAAACACCAACTATCAAATCATGTGATTAAGTGACTGAAAGCTTACTACTCTGCTAATCCTTTGATTCACCCATTTGCCAAATACTTTTAGCCTTCACCTTTCTTTTAAGAGAACTTGCGACCACATGATTCACTGAATCACTAGATCATTTAAAACTTTACTGACTTATTCTAAGAATAAGCGAACAAAGAGAACCTTACCTCTGCCAAATTTATTACATCAAATTGTCAAAGCTGCTAGATTTAGAGGATAGTAATACAAGTGCTCAGTCGCTCATTCACCAAGTCAAAGATGTAGGACCCAAAAGATGTTGAGATTAAAACATAACCACTGATCATGATACTAATCAATGGTATTCACTAGTTCACCAATTGATATAACCCTTGACAGCTAGATTTCAGAGAATGAGTGATAACCTTTATCGCTAGGTCACTAGAAGCTTGCAGGAAACTGCCAAGTAACTAGCGAATAAGAGACAACACTTATCGCCAATTCGCTAGAAAGTTTTGATAACCTCCAGGAACCTTGGTGACTTAGCAAACAAAGAAAACACTTAACAAGCTTTGAATAAATTCGCCTATTCACCGAATGGTTGAGGTATCTGCTGAAAGACTTAGAGACTAGGTGACTGAACATGACACCTAACATAGGCTTGACACATTCACCAGATTGCCAGAAACCTTAAAGATGTGAAATTACATTATGCAACTTAGCAAATGTCCCATGGAAACAATCACGTGAAGAATTAAGGAACTTAAGCAACCAAAAAACAACTGCGATTTATAAGAAACTAGGGTTGACTTGAGGGTTTTTTACATGAATTCAAATTTTTTAAGGACAAGACCTAGGCTAAGGGTTTCAAACTTTTGTCATGGCAATTTCAAAGAATTTTACAGACCCTAAACTAGGAAAAAATGCTTGCAAGGAGATGAAACCAAAAATTTTACAAAACCTTAGAAAATTAAGAATATACCTAACAGTGGCTCTATCTGAGGATGCTTGATTGCAAGATCATAACAAGAACTTATGCATCTCTGGGAGGCAGACCACAAAACCTTAACTTGAAATAGGAAACAACACACAATAGAAATAAACACACTCACACATATATACATAGCCTACCTGTGCATGGAAAAAGAAAGAACTAATTGAAGAAAAATTTCAGGAATTGTCCATGCACTGGCAATTCCTATTCTTCACCATCTAGATTTTAAAAAAAATAAGAATCCTTTCCATGAGTTTGATGAACAACCAATGGTCCCATCCACAAAGATTCAAATTTCTTGTGTTTCCCTTTATCTTCAGCCCTGGCATTCCATTGAAGAACCATATCACCAAGCCAGAATTTTCTCATAGTTTCTCTCTTATCAAAGAGATATTTCATTTTTTGCTATAGATTTACATTTTCTCTTTGTCCTTCCCTCCTAATCTCATCCAATTCAATCAGCTGAACCATTCTTTCTTGCAGTGGATCACTGATTTCCATGTCCTCTTCTTACATAAACTTATAGATTGGAAGGAAATTATTAACTGGAAATCTTGATTTTGCACCATATACCATCTCAAAAGGGGACTTCCCTGTAGCTCTATTCTCAAAAATTCTATCAGCCCATAGTGCTAATTTTAATTTCACATGCCAACTTCTTTTATTCTTTTCCAGGGTTTTCTTCAAAATTTTCAAAATACTCTTATTATTGGATTCAGCCTGTCCATTAACTTGTGGATGATAAGGAGATGAGAAAGATAACATTATGCCCATTTCTAAGCAAAAATTAGTCTCCTATGATATGAAACTCATGGCATTATCTACAACCAATTTAACAAGGACACCAAATCTAGTGATTATATTGTTCATTAAGAACTCAATTACAACAGCACTAGTGGCCTTTTTAGTTGGAATGGCCTCAATCCATTTGGTGAAATAATCAGTAGCCACCAAAATGTGGCTATGTCCCCCACTAGATTTTTCAGAAAAATCTCCAATAAAATCCATACCCCACATTGCAAAAGGAGCTTCTGCAACAACAGGGTTCAATAATAATGCACCTGAGAATTTTAGTTTCTTGGAAAATATTTGGCAAGGCTCACACCTTCTAACATAAGAATGAGTGTCTTTGAACAATACAGGCCAATAGTATCCTGCCCTTAAGATTTTATGAGCTGTTGACCGAGCATAATGATGTCCTCCACACATTCTAGAGTGCACTTCCTTCAACATCTTCTCTGATTGGTGCTTATCCAGACAAAAGAGTAGAATTCCATCATTATCTTTCCAGTACAAATCACCCTAGATTAACACATACCTTTGAGCCTACAACCTCAGACTCCTCCTTTGATTATCATTCAATTCAGGTGGACATTTAGCATTTTTGATAAAATAAATAACATCCTTATACCAAAGTTGTACTTCAATGCTAGTGACTGTTCCTTCATCAATAGTAGTACTATTTACTTGGACAAGATCCATGTTTTCTTCAGTCATTAGTTTGGCAAGCCCCAAACCTCTCACCAACTTGGTAATGTGGATTTCAAGGTCAAACTCTTGAATCCTGTTTATCCACTTACATCTTTTTCCTGTGACTTCACTCTGTACTAGAATATCCTTCACTGCAGCATGAGGAACGTAAGCATTAACCTTTGCACAAACCAAATATGGTCTGAAAGCTTTGACTACCTTTACAAGTGCATAGGATTTCTTTTCCATTAGTTCATAATTTAGTTCAGTAGATTGCAATGACTTGCTGAAAAAGGCTATAGGATGCTCAAAACCCTCTTGGTCTTTCTATAAAAGGACATCTACAATAGTATGAAAAGATGCAAAAGAAAATAGAGAAAATGGTTTTAAATAATTAGGTGACACCAAAATAGAGGCCTCTTGAATTTCCTATTTAATTCTTTCAAAAGCCTATTGAGCTTCAAGGTTCCAATCAAATTTCACTCCCTTCTTTAGGAATTTCACTATTGGCTTGACCAATTTTGCAAAGTTAGCAATAAATCTCCTAACAAAATTAATCTGTCCTAGGAAAGATTGCACACCCTTCAAGTTCTTGGGTGAAAGAACCTTCTTGATTGCCTCTACTCTCTCAGGGTCAGTCCCAACCCCTTCCTTTGACACTATATGTCCAAGCAGCTTCCCTTCTATCATAGCAAACTAACATTTTTTAGGATTTAAGGAAACCCCAAATTCTAAAGCTGTAACCATGACCTTCTCCAAATGACTGCAATGGTCCTCAACCCTCTTAGAGTAAGCAATGAGATCATCTTGGTACATGACCATCAGGACATTGATCAATTCCTTGAAGGAAACATCCATTTCTCTTTGAAAAGTTGCTCCAGCATTTTTTAACCTAAAGGGCATGCAGATATATACATAAGTTCCCCATGGGGTTGTAAATGCTATCTTAAACTACTCTGATTCTTTGACCAGTACTTGATTATAACCCGATAAACCATCCATCATTGATAGGAGCTCACAACCAGTTACCCTATGTGTAACGCCCCGCCAGGGAACCCAAAAGAAACTAACCTAGAACATGCTACTAAGTTTGGTGAACAATTTTTTTTTTCTAAAGTTATCAAACAAGATAAACAATTACATGAAGCAATAACCATTAACTCACATAACACACATCGTAAACATAGGTTACAACTCTAATGGGTCCCATGACGTAGTATTACTTACTAACATAACACATTAAATAACATAAACAAATGATTCCATAAAATAAATACAACAATTACATCGCAATGTTTACATTTCATGAATAATCATTAATTCTAATAAACATACATCCACTGCACATATCGTAGGGTATTCATTAATCATTCTAACAACTAAATTCCAATATCCACATTAGGTATCACAAGTGATACTCTAATACAAGATTTACAATAAAGAATAAGTATATAAGAACATCAATGAAGAAATAACACATGGAATCCAACTGTAAAGACACCATCAAGCATTGGTACTAGGACATTGAATCTTGAATGGTAAAGAATCACTACCACCTGTCCGTGTAGAACCACAAAGGTCTACCCCATCGTGCTGAGGAGATAACATAGGACCCCAATCGAATAATCAATTCAATATAGGAAACACAACTAGAAAAGGAATCTTGATAGCTTATTAACTCAAAGTCAACAAAGGTAGTGAAAGCTATGACTCACTAGTCTAGAGGCAACCAACCATGTAGAATAACTAGACTATGTGTAGGAAGGTGTCATGATGTACGTCTAACCCTCGAGTCTCATCTTGGTAATCTCTCTAGATCCCGGCACTCAAGTGACCATACACGGAATCAATGACTTCTCATACTGATGAAGCCATTAACTATGCTAGAACACAGACCTCAAAAGGTGGCAAGCATCATCTCATCCCCATCTCAGTTTATACTAGCACTCAAGCATGGGAGAGGAAAACTATCTTATTAGGTTCATTTGTTTCCCTTAATTTAATTAGGTTATCACTTATTTACAATTACTTACAATAAGTGATCCATAGTAGCCACTTGAGGGCCCCAACGCTTATTGCAAGCCACCTCCTAACACATATCTAGGTAAACTACCCTAGGCTCAAAGATCTCTCCTAGATCAAATCAAAGATAAAATAGATAGTCTCACATCCAGAATCATAGAAACTAGGACTGACTACATAAACATAATCACTGAATTCACATAATACAACAAGAGCCTATAAGGTCACCTGGAACATAAACAATTCATACTCACACCAAACATGATAACCATCATGATCAAAAGATAATTCCCAGGCCTCTGTCTTTCGTAGGTCATCTAGATCCCATAACATTGATAACCCAAACATACAGGAAAGACAAAAATCATACTGTGAAAAACAACCAATTTCAATATAAAAATGACACTTGTTCCAATAAAGACTTCATCATAGATTAATTATGTTCCATAAAACTAGAAGCATATATTAACGCAAATAAAATCAAAGTACAAGTGGGATTCCTTTAATGGATAATCTAGCTATTACTGCACAAATAATATAAGTTCACTAAATTACACATAATCCAAAATTAAACCCAAATAGATTTAACTTAATTTACAATTAAACCTGCACTTATTTTATACATCATAAATAGCCATGAAAAGAACTACTAGTTAAATCCCTTTAAGACGGATAACTAATAACAAAAGAATCCATCCACAAATTTAATCAACCAATTAAATATATTTAAATATAAATTAAATAACATATACATAACAAACATATTATAAAGAAAATTATTAACAAATTAACAATATTATAAATTAATTTATTAACAAACTAAATATATATTATAAATTAATTTATTAGAAAATTAATTATAACATAAAATAGATTATTGTCAACTTAAATAAAACTTAAAATAATTATTAACAAATCTAAAATACATATCATAAAGCAAAATTAAAATAAAACTAACTTGGGGGGGGTCCCTACGGACCCCACACCCCGCACCCTTTCCAATACACTACGCACTCTTTAAAAGGCCGAGGTCACGGCCCCGCGTAGTAGTGTACTGCTACGTTAGTACTACTACCGTAGCAGTTGGTACTGCTGTAGCAGTGCCCTGCTACGGCCATCGTGCCAAAGGGAGTGGGGAAGGTGGTGGCCCCACTTCCCTTTCAACATTGCTGGCCATCGTGCCAAAGGGAGTGGGGAAGGTGGTGGCCCCACTTCCCTTTCAACATTGCTTTATATATATATATATATATATATATATATATATATTTTAATAAATTTTATATTAAAACAAACACTTGTCAAAAAGCTCAGCGCGACTGCCGAGATGACAGGGGGGTACGAGGTCAAATCCCGTGCCCTCCCTCATTTTATTAATTAATTAATTTTTATTTAAAAAAAAGACTTTTGCAATATATCAACAGCTAATACTTTAAATTTTTTTTAATATATCTTTAAAATGTGAAACTAGCACATTTAATTAAAATAAATATCTATTTTAAACAGACCTAACATATATCCGAAAACATAAATTATAGATCTGTACCTCATTTTCCAGAAATGGAAAAATATAGAGTTTTTAAACAAATACAAACTCAAATTTGACTCCTTTCTAATCTGTCTTTTTCTCTTTGACAATGTTGATTAAATATTCAACCAAAGACTTGGAAAACTAATTTTTTTTGTCTTATCCAGTATTTTTTTTTTACTGTATATATTTTTACAGAGAAAGGGTTTTTTTACACAGAATGCATTTTTTCAACTCAAATTGAATTTTTGAGAACAACCCATTTAATTAAATCATTCACACTATAGAACTAACTATAGATATTTCAATTTTTTCATTTTCTAAGTGCCCTAGGGTGAATTTTTTTCTCAAAATTTCAGCAGCATAACATTACTATGCCAAGTCACAATATAAAAATCAAAAGCATAAAACAAAGGGTTTCCTAATACCCATAATGAAACATAATTGAAAAATAATTTTGCATCCTCAAATCAAATCAGGCACAACTATATAATGAAAATTTTATAAATGAAATTACAGGAAGATTAAATCAATCCCCTACCTCAATCCAATGCTAGAAACTGAGATAGAATTGCCTGTAGGATGCTGAATCTCCCAAATCTAAAAATGTAGAGCTCAATTTTGCAACTCTGAATCACAGCTTGTAGAATTCCAATTCCAGATGCACACACACTTCACCTAGAAAAATTCTCACACCAAATTCTCAAGAACACAAGAAAGCACAAAATATTCCAAAAATGCTCCCTCTCCAAAATTGAAAATTCCAACAAAACCTGGTTATGCAAAATGAATGCAAATTTTCCCCAAATAGAAAATCAAACCCACCTATCATGCAAACCCTAATGAGTCACCAGACAACTCCTATTCAAACTCCTCTTTTTTTGAGTTGAGGGAAAATACTAATTATTAATTATAAAATATATTATTCATGAACATCTCACATGGTACTCTATTTACAAGTTATTTTATGAAATCCAATTTCACATAAATAAATAAAGCACATGCAATATGAAATTTCACATTTAAATTATTTAATAATTTATAACACAATTAAAACATGCACTAATTCTTCAACAATTTAATAAAAATGTATTAAATCAAAATTTAGCACAATTAATTAATTAAATTCAAATATTCTCATATTTGATTTTTAATTAATTAATAATTATTCAATGACATAAGAAATACTTTAATCATTATTTTCCCACTATATTATTAATTAAAATAACCTTAGCAAAATAATTAAATCAAAGCAATATTTCAGTAACATTCATGCATCATACAAACTCACAAGATGGGATCCACGAATTAGGTCAACTTGACCAAACTCAGGCAAGGTAGTCAAACGATACTTTATCCAACAATTAGGATAAATAGGCTCAGGATTGGGTTTTGGGTCTGAATACTATCTCCCCTCTTTACCATGAGATGAATGTATGTGGGCACGCTCACTCCTGCCAATTCAGGGAAGACGATGCCCTGTACCTGCAAACCTATCATCACCAAACAAAGCATGTACATACAACATATAACAAGCAATGATAGGGTATGGTCAGTCATGTGGATCTTGACAAAGTGAGTAACTACGCCTCCGCCCTCTACCATAAAGACACATAATACAAATACATACACGTGAACACCATACACATGCTAGTATGGGGTAAGTATATCATAAACCAACAAAAACATGAAACATCACATCATAATAACATAATCATCTAAATATGAAATCACATATCATCATAGCATGAACATAATCTAGATAAATCCACAATCACTGAAATAATATCCATAAATGCACACATGCAATGTGGCCTAAAAGAGTACGACATTGATAAACTGAAAGCAAAATATGGAGGTACTACACTGTGTAGCATGGCTTCCATGTTGGGCAATCCATAATTATCCTTGAGTGATGCAACATTCAGATTCTTGAAATCAACACAGAGCTGAATATCACCATTCTTTTTTCTTACTGGCACCAGATTAGAAACCCATGTAGAATGCCTAATTGGCTCAATGATGCCAGCATCTCTTAGCTTTGTTAATTCCAGTTGCATCTTGGTAGCTAGCACAGGGTTAATAGGTCTCTGTTTCTATCTAAAAGGTTTAGTTTCTTCCTTTAAAGGAATTTCATGTTGAAATAGATCAGTCCTATAAGCTTTGAGATCATCGTAGGACCAGGCAAACACATGCTTTTATTTTTTCAAAAGTCTAATCATATTTCCTCTAACCTCTTTGCTTAATTTTTTTCCAATGTACACCATCTGGGGGGAGGTTTCAGATCCTAGGTTTATTTCCTCTAAATCCTCCATTTTGGTGTTAGATTTTTGGGACAAAAAACCATCATTTATTTTGAAAATTTCCTCCAGTTCCACTAACCCTTTAGGTATGTGATTTGAGGGTAATTGCACTATCTCATTCCCCATGATACATTCCTTTCCCTCAATACACTTCTGTGCTTCACTAAAATCTATTTGTTGACCATCAAATTGATTAAGGCCCTGAAGAAACCTAAGGATATCAAGATCATCCTCAAAGACTTGCCAATTATATACATTATTAGGCACTGTAGGCCTACTTTTGACTTCTAACATGGATACACCAGTAAGGGTTATGTCATTATTTTTGAGGGCAACATTTGCAAGAAAATCTGCCATGATATTATTGGATCTTTCTATCCAAATTAGATTAAGAGCTTCGAAAAACTCTAATCTATCCCATACAGCATGTTTGTACAATTTTAGTCTTTCATCCTTGGCAGCATACTGAGATCTTACTTGGGCTATAATTAATTGGGAATCACCATGGACTTTTAAACATTTAATACCATGCTTTATGGCTACATCTAATCCCAATATTAAGGCCTCATACTCAGCAGTATTATTTGTACATTCAAAAGTCAGCAGAAAGGAGTACTTAAATGTAATACCTGATGGGGAGATGAATATGACACCAACTCCGGATCCTTCCTTGGAACATCCACCATCAAAGAACATTTTCCAGAGCCCATCTTGTTGCAGTATCAACTCATCCATAATTGGATCTGTATTTCTCTTTTGGGGTACTATCTCCTCAATCATGAAATTATTCATGTCAATATCTACACAACAGTTCAAGGCTTCCGAAGAAACCACTTCAATCATTATTGAAGAACAGGGCTCCCTGTACAACTTTACCTTAGTTCCATTGATTGGGATAGTAGCGTATGACAAATCTAGTTTTAATTTTCCACCAACACTACAGCCCATTGTCTTGATAATAGCATGCTATAATGAGGTTTTGTATCAACAACAACCACATCCATCTTGCATGTGGCCTCTGGGAATGCAACAATTTTTACTTCAATTCCAATCAAGGTCCCTACAATAGGTACTGCCATGTTATCCATGGCATAACACCTTCCATTAGATGTATCAAATTGCAACCCTAATTCTTTCATCACATGGTAAGGCATTACAGTTGTGGCCGCACCAGAATCAATCATACAATTTTTTAGCAGGAGATTATTTACAATCAATGTAACATAGAAAGGATTGATAGAAGAGGGTTCTTGTGTCACAATACTTCCAACACATACATCAAAGATTTCATTAATTACAATTGGCTTATCCATGGAATTCCCATCCTCTTGTAAAATAAGAGTAGTTCTTTGCTCACTTATAAGAGCCAAGGTTGCTGCCTTGTGCTCCTCTATTTTCAACATTTCAAGCAAAGGGATGGAGACCTTCATTTGGGACAAGGTATGTCTCATATCAAAAGTAGGGGAATCAGTAGAAAAATTAGGGTGATCCTTTGACCTACCAGTTCTCTTTTTCACCTTGTCAGTAATAATTTCCTCCTTTTTCTTCTTTTCACTCATAAGCCCATCTTCCTTACTACTTACAACATTGGGATTTGGGGAATCCTTATCTTGAAGCTTATTCTTGACAAATACTGATCTAGGGACTCCCTGATCATTATCCACCTTTCTGTTCCTCAAGTTATATGAGGATTTTTCTTGAGTGATAGCAGCCACAGTCAAATTTCTGATTTCTTCATTGGGCTTTCTCCACTATTTTTCATCTGATCCAAATTCCACCATATGAGTTTTACAATTATCATTATCAGACTCTTCTTGATCAGATTGAGTAAATACTTGTTCATAATCAGAGAAGATCTTCCTCTTATGATCAACATCAGGACAAATAACTTCATCATCTGAGGACACTAGGTCCCCCATTAGTTCAGTTGTAAACATGTTAATAGTAGGCTTTTCAGATCCTCCATAATCTCCTGCATATGAATCAATGGCCTCTTCTCCTAAGGCTTGAGCAACAACACATTGGAATGGTGAGTGGGGCATGTTACAAGCCACAAACCAAGGGGTATTTTGCACATTATGTGTAGTATTTTTCTTCAAGGGATCTGGTGTATCTCTTTCCTTTTGGGGTTCATTGTTGTCAGGAACAGGCCTCCCATCTTTCCAATTTATCTTGTAAGGCATATCCCATAGGTTAGGGGTTCTATCCTACCTCTGATAAGGTGGTTTTATATCTTGAAAATTTCTACCCCCCTTGTCAAACTTTGTTGGGAAGTCTTTGTTAATTCCAGCTCCCTTATCCATTTTATCATCCTCTTTGGATGGTCTTGCAAGTTGTGGCCTGGTTTCTTTCCACAGTCTACCCTCATCCCTCTTGTACATTTGACCAGATGCCTTTCGGTTGCTTTCAATATTTACGGCCAACTTAAATGCATCCCTAAGGGTACGGGGATTCTTATCTCTTAAAAGATAAGACATCTTGCCATCCATAGAATTGAAATAAGTAGTTAGGCAAACTGCATCATCAAGTCTCAATACTTGGAACAACTTATACATAGCCTTTTGGAATTGGCTATTAAAATATTACATGCTCTCATTATAATGCTTCTTGATATTGTTAAACTCATTGAGCATGTAGCTGGAGTTCACATGTTCTACATATTATTCCTTGAAACATCTGACAAACTCATCCCATGATGCAATACTATTCTCAGGTAGACCCCTATACCAATCCCTAGCATCTTCAATCAATGATTGAACAAAAAGCTTCATTATAACATCTTCATGTTCAATCTCATAGTCATTAACCATGTCTGTGAAAAACTTCAGGTGCTCTTCACATGTAATGACATTGTTCCCAGTAAATAATGGGTTTTTCTTTCTGATCTCATTGGGGACAGCATTGGGTTGACCAAGAATACCATCAAAGAATAAAGGCCTATACCTATCCAAATGAACTGGTCTTCTTTGGATACTTGGTTGAATTGGAGGGGTTGTTGCGATGTTTTGATAGGGTATAGTCCCCATTGTACCACTAACTACAAGGGGAACTTGACTAGGAATTTGTCCAGGTAAAATTTGTCCAAGGTGGAGGGCTTGATGATTTGGAAGTGAGTTTCTAGGTTGTTGGGATGAGATTGTTCCTAAAATGATAGGGTAGAACTACTAGCAGATGTGTTCATATTAGCATGTAAGAAAGCAATTTTCCTCTTCATTTCATCTGTAGCAGCCTCCAACTCGAGTTTCTCAAGTTGAATAGCCAAATCTTCCTTGGCCTTTCTAGCCTTCTCCAAATCAATGCTTTTTTGGGAAGGAACACTAGGAACAACCATTTTCTTGGGCTCATTAATATTGACACCCACTACCTTTTGTTTTCCCTTATCAGGGATTTCTTTTGGGGCATTTTTAATATCCTCATTCCTCTGGATTTCAGAGGGATGCAATTGTCTGAGAACATGGCCTATCCCCTCAAATTCACTTTGTTTAGATTTGATATCCTGAGCCTTTTTCCTCAAAACCTCCATATCACCAAACAATTCCTTGTCTAAACCCTAAACATTTTGGCTTAGATCCCTAGCCTAAGCTTCATTTTTCCTAGTTTTGATGATAAGGTCTTGCCTCCCCATGAGAAATTCATAGATTTTTTGTTCCCTCACCTTCACCCTATTAGCAATCTCAGCAAGTTGTTCACACTCTTTCTTCCTTAAAGCAATCACCTCTTCCCTCAACTTTTCAGAATCGTAGGAAGTAGTTTCAGTAGCAGAAGTTTCTCCTGGTGATTCTAGGGTTTCTCTTGTAGGGAAATAACCTACTTCAGTGACTTCTGTGATTACTTCTTTTTGAGAATGAACATTTGGCATGACCTTCTTGACATGTTTAGGGTCATCAGAAGATGAGGAAGTTTCATGAGGAAGTGGGGCATGAGATCTTTCTCTAGAAGGGCCTTGGGATCTTGCATTATTGTGACCTCTCCTAAACCATTAATTTCTACTAGGTGTATGGAGCTCATCACCCACATTATCTTCTGGGTGATCCCTGTAGTAAGACCTAGTGAACCTTGGTCGACTCATGGTATATGACACAAAATATATCAATATGTATAGATACCAGTGACTGGTAAACACAAATTATTAGAGTCACCACCAACTAACAAGCGGGAATCAAATTAGTTATGGTGGTCTGTAAAAGCACAATAGACAATATTTGCACAAACCTATTGCAAGCTTTTATTCAAAGTCCCCAGCAGAGTCGCCAATTTTGTTAGTGCTTAAATCTTCAGATGATTAAATTCTCATAAACTCATGTGATCCCAATAGATACAATCTAACAAAATACAAGCACTAAGGTATTAAGGTTAAAAACCTTCTTCACTTCAAGTATGAAAACTCAGGCGGGTGTACCTATATCAATTCACTATTTCATTGAGCTCTGAATTGTGAACTAGCTCCTTCACTACTTTGTTACTGCTTTCAAAATTAACTCAATGAGATGTTATAACTCTAAGTATGGCCCAAATTATCCTGATACACAATGCTATGATAGAAATTATGAAAGTAATGACACAAAAAAATGGCTTAAGGATATTCATCCTTCATCTTTTTAGAGTTGAACTCAAGGAAAAGAAACCTTATTTAGTGCTTCTACAAATCATTACAAAATACATCCATGAACTTATCACAGAATGATTCAAATATAAGGTTGTATAGGAAAAGTAAAATGAATCAATTGTTTATATTTTTGGTGGTAACAAGTGCAAATGAATCTAAAACTAGAGCCTTATCTACTTGGGTGACAGAGTCAAACCCTACTTCCACAAAAATCTATCAAGACAAAAATACTAAAACTAAAATGACATGCCTAACACCCCATTCTTTTAATTCCTACGATTGTCATCAAATTCATACATAGATTATTAGTTCACAGAGATCTCCCCTAAGATTTTACTCTTTCCTTGAAAGATACTTAAGCTTAACCCCTATATTCACCTGGTGAATAATGCACTAAAAAAGCCATAAAATTTAAATGCATTAAGAGAACTAACACATCCATACACAAAGATAACAAAATAGTAGTAATAGAGCTCCAATATTTTGTATTAATCATCAAACTATGTTCATACAATATTCTCTTGACTTCAAAGAAAATCAGGTTTTGTATTCAGAACCTCTTTACAAAGTATTTTCAACCACACCCACAAAGAGAAAAAACTTGCTATATATATACCCACAGCCATCTTGGAATCCTCAAAGGATGCAACAAGATTCAGATGACTGGGAAAAGATATTACACTAAAGACAAAAATACAATTTGACAAAATTTGATTGCAACAACAGATTGCAATTATCTACTTCTCAAACATCTCGTAGGTGGCACCTTTGTCTAAGGATATTTCAGAGCAGTTGCTAAATTTGTTGCATGAATGATGACCACCATTACAGACTAACTTACATCATCCTCTTTTTGAAACATGCTCTTCCTCAAAATCTGGATCAGGTGCCAAGTGCAATCTATTCTTCTTCCTCTTCTATAAGTTGGACAACTGGCTTCTTCTTCTTCTTTATTGTTAACTTCTCCCAAGCTACCACATCATCATTAGATGGTTAGTTGTAAGTCTGTAATTCCTATAGTAATCTGATCTACTGATTCCACATGGAGTCAGTTATATTCTTTGCCTCCGTTGCAAACCTTATGCAATCATTTTCAATCTTGAACAAACTGTCAATTATGTTGTTACACCTCTCCAAATCCAAAGTATTGTTATCACTAAGGAAATCATCTTGTGTAATTGTTAGTTGATCCATTAACATTTTCCACTCTTCCAAACTGACCATACTTCCACTATCATCACATATTGGAGGTAGATACCTACTGTAATTCTTATCAAACATAGCCAACTTGGCCTTTACCTAGTTAGAATTACCCTTAAAAAACTTTAAAACAACACTAACTAGGCTAATCTTCTCAAAGACTTCAGTCACCACCCCAGGGATCTCAGGCTTATGCTCTTGTAGGCTATCAAGTTTATCAAATTAAAAACTTCTCCCGGACCAAATGCTATGAAGTGGCTCCAGAGAAGCCAATGATTTATTCACCTTTCCATTGGCCTGGTGCAATTGACTAACTGATTGATAAACTATTTCCATCCTTTCTATTATTTTATCCCACCTATATTGCACAATCTTTGCCAGAGTGTCCAAAGATGCATCTATCCTTATCTTTTCTAGGTCCGCAGTAGGTTTCTCAGGTACTTACTCATTAATCTAAATAGGGGCCTCAATCTACAAAGGAGGAGTAATGACTACCTTTGAAGCCTCTTCAAGCCTAAATTTCACTTCTGCCAACTCATCCTCTAACTATTTGATTCTCATCATTTTCAAATCTCTATCTTTAGCAACTACACTTGAACTTTCAAACAATTTTGAATATCTTTCAGATAACTGAGCTATTTTTGCTTCATTCAAGTTAGCCCAATGAGTCACTACCTTGGAAACTTCAAGACCAGTTGTGTTTTTCATAGTCCATATGATCTTATTGCCTTCCATCTGATCTTCTATACTCAATAATGCTGGCTTTTGAGTTTTAGGGGCAAGAGATCACATTACAACAGCTTGAGATTTAGGGTCATAGCCACTACCTCTAATCATATCACCACTATGGAACTCATAGGATAGGCTACCATGTGGTTGCTTTCATATTTGATGAATGATGAATGCAGAAGTCAAATCCCACCCTGGAGTCAATAGAATTCCACTTGACTTAACTAGTTCTCTAGCTTCATGTATAGTTATAGGATCAAGACTAGGATCATAAGATCCTAGAGCTCTCAAAGTTTCTTCACTTGGTTCCACTCCTTCAAGCAGAGCTTTCTTCACTTCTTCATGTTTCCTCCAAATAAGGAAGCTCTTGAATTCCTCACTCTTAATAAATTGATCATCACTCAAGAACTCCTCTTGATACACCTCTCTGATATCCTATCCTTGCCATAGGGATTGCTCATCACTTTCTTCATTAGGGGCCACCCTCTTGCTGGCTCCAATTTCTTTCCTCAATTGATGGTGGTAGGCCCTATCATTGGGAACAATAGAAGATGCTTTATCAATCTCTTTCTTTTGTTTTCCTTTCCTTGAAGACTCTCCTTTCTCAAGCCTCTGCTTCTTCAAAGGTGGCTCTTGGACATTCTCTACCTCTAGCTAGTTTTCAACAAGCTCAGCAATTTGTACATCCCCAACTTGTGGTGGGCTATTCCCTTCTTGGGATTCATCAGAACACTCCTCTTGATCAGAGGATGAGTAATCCTTCCTTTTCTTTGGCTACTTTTGATCAATCAATTCCTCCAACTGATTTGATAAAGTGTCATGTATCTCTATCATTTGATCAATTCTTTTCAAGTAAGGAAGGTCAAGGAAGAAACCCTCAAAAGGAATCTGAGCTTTCGTCACTTGTTTTGATAGATCTATCAAATCAAAGAACCTATTCCACCTCCTTTTAACTTCATCCATATCCATAACATTTCTAATTATATCCTCTTCATCAAGGCCTTCATGTTCCTTGATGACACCAATATTAGGGATTAGGGTTAACCTTGCAGTCCTAATAAAACCCTCAGGGTCCACATGTCTACAAAAAATAGACACCATCTTGAATTGATTTAACCATGCAGTGACTTGTGGGAAGGCTCTCTTGCAAATCAAGAAATCACCAATTTTGAAATGCCTAGGTGTGAAAGTAACCTTCTTATGGGGGGCCAAAAGCTCTTTGTGCATCCATATGAAATACCAAATGAATTCCAAATAGGCAACTCTTGGTGGCACAAATTTTGGTAACAAATGTGGGGGCTGGGGGCAATCGTAGACTCTCAAGATTGTGGAATTTTCCCCAAAGTAAAAATCACCCCAGTTATGGTCTCCCTCCCACTTCTCTACAAACTGCTTAGGTCTTAGGAATTTAAGGACCCTTGGTGATATCCTTACAACATTTATGCTTAGCATCTTTATAATGGGATAGACAATGAAATTTTGGAAAACACAGAAGTCACCCTCATTTGAAGAAGAGTTCCATTTCCTCAACCATAATTGTACTGGATTATACTGGCCTTTGAAGGTAAACCTTGGTTTTAGCATATTCAAATCAAAGCTATTGATGTTGAAGAACAAAATTAATTGCATTAACACTGAATAGTGCATGAACTTAATGGGATTCTTACTTTCCTTAACATATATCAACCCTTCATGCATTCTATCAATTATATACTGAATGTAATCATTATTAGTATTTACTACGGGGTTCTAGATGTCTAAGATTATCATCAACAGATCAGCTGGCAAGAACTCTAGATCCCCATCAATTCCCAAAACCCTACACAACCCATAGCAAGTCTGCCTCATATAGTGCTGGAGGGATTTAAATTGGTAAGGGGCATTCATGTTAGTAGGGAGGGGAGCTATATATTTATCCTATTTTGGGATGTGCTTCATGATTTGGTCCTTTACTAACCCTATGTTATTTTTGTACCTCTCTCTTTCTTGGCTCAAGTCAATTTCTATAGAGGAAGACGTATAGAAATTAAAGGCTTTCATGAAATAACCCCTATCAAGAGTAACCAAAGGTGACTGGTCCTCTTTTCTAATTGTTTTGGAAATAGGGTCATAATGCCTAGCTAGTGCAACAATTAAATCCACATCTAAGAATACATTAGGGACAACTAATTTCCCCAAATCCAAAGCCCAACCATTACACACAGTAACATGCTTACCTCTATTTCCATAAAAGAAGTTGAAAATAGTAAAACCTATGTTATTTGGTATGATAGGATCTCTGCAAAGCCCTAGAACATCTTTGAAGACATCATCAGGAGCTCTTTTGTTTTGGCTGGAACCAGGCAACAACTTCATGAACTCATCTGAATAATTCAGCTTGCTTTTATCTTCACCTCCTTTAGATTTTGCTTCACTACTAGAAGAAACTACATTCTGCTCTAGTTGACTCATTTTTCCTACAACTCTTGATTTGCTTGGGGCTCAGAAACTACTTTAGCAAACACAATTCTCCCCTTATGATTTTGGACACATAAAACAATGAGTTAAGCTTATTTATCGATGTGGATCAGATGTGTACAACTACCAAAATCATTGCAAATCAATCCTTAATTGTTTCCACATTCAATTTCACATACCATCAGTTTTCAAATTTGAGCTAGCCGGTGTTTAGATGTTGACAGATAGATTAAACAATTTGAAAATAGAGCAAAAAGGAAATGATTACAATTCTATACTTTAACCCTATTTACATCACAAAATCCTCCCTTGATATATGATTGGATGGCCAATTTCTTTTCTTTCCAGCTTGACAACGTACTTTTATCCATGTAGCAACAGTTTCTAGCTTTCCTTTATTACTTTCTCGAACTGGGCCCATTTGGAAAATCAACGACTGAAGGCTTCTCATGATCGCTTAATACAATGCTAACCCTAGTTTATATTTAGAGAACTGGTGACTAAAGCCTTCACGTATTCTATGAATCAAACTCTTAACTCACCCATCTTTCAGTGAACCAGTGAACAAGCTCAATATAACCGAACATGATTACAGTTATTACTTAGTGAATCAGTGACTAAGGCTACCTCTTATTCGCTTAATGTTCCGGTTAACTATCAAGTTATCTTGAGATTTGGTGACTGAAGACTCCTCTTATTCACTCAATCCAAATCTTAACTTCATGCATATTACATGAATTAGCGAACAAGCCTTCCTCTGAATCACTGAATTCTTTCTTAACTACTAGCTTCAAGCCGTGATTTAGATTCAATCGTTGATCATAGACTTAATCAACGAACCTCGTTAATTGATTGAATCAAAACAAGCCTTATCCTTTTATTAGGAGACTCAACGAACTAAAGGTTCACTGAATCACCTAATACTTCAAACACTAACTATCAAATCATGCGATTAAGGGACTGAAATCTTAATACTCTACTAATCCTTTGATTCGCCCATTCGCTAAATACTTTTAGCCTTCACCTTTTTTTAAGAGAACTTGTGACCACATGATTTTTTGAATCGCTAGATCATTTAAAACTTTACTAACTTATTCCTAGAATAAGCAAACAAAGAGAACCTTACCTCTGCCAAATTTATTACATCAAATTGTCAAAGCCGCTAGATTTAGAGGATAGTAATACAAGTGCTCAGTCACTCATTTGCCAAGTTAAAGATGTAAGACCCAAAAGATGTTGAGATTAAAACATAACCGCTGATCATGATACTAATCAATGGTATTCTTCAGTTCGCCAGTTGATATAACCCTTGACCACTAGATTTTAGAGAATGAGCAATAACCGTTATCGCTAGGTCGCTAGAAGCTTGCAAGAAACTACCAAGTAACTAGCGAATATGAGACAACACTTATCACTGATTCACTAGAAATTTTTGATAACCGTCGGTAACCTTGGTGACTTAACAAACAAAGAAAACACTTAACAAGCTTTGAATACATTTGCCTATTCACCGAATGGTTGAGGTATCCGCTGAAAGACTTAGAGACTACGCAACTGAACACAACACCTAACACAGGCTTGACAGATTCACCAGATCACCAAAAACCTTAAAGATGTGAAATTACATTACGTGACTCAGTGAATGTCCCATGGAAACAATCACATGTAGAATTAAGGAACTTAAGCGACCAAAAAGCAACTGTGATTTATAAGAAACTAGGGCTGACTTGAGGGTTTTTTACATGAATTCAAATTTTAAGGACAAGACCTAGGGTAAGGGTTCAAACTTTTGTCATGGAAATTTAAAAGAATTTTATAGACCCCAAACCAGGCAAAAATGCTTGCAAGGAGACGAAACCAAAAATTTTACAAAACCTCAAAAAATTAAGAATATACCCAGCAATGCCCCAGCCTACTTTTGAGAAGTGATTCAGATTGTTGCATCAGTCCAGTGGTATATGAGCTTTATCTTTTTCTGGACTAGATGTTGGTACTTCCTCTATGGGGGAGTATGTTTGTTTTTGAGCTGAGTCATAAAGGACTCTAGTGAATGTATTTTCGAAAAACAATGTCTTTTGACATTGAGCAATAATTTGAATCAGATTGATATATTGATGCTTTAGTATCATTGATGTCAATGGGGGAGAAGGCTACATGAAAAATATCCATTGATGAGAATAATTGAATAGGAAAATGAAGCAATATTTGATTGATGAAGAGGACTTGAAAACATTTCAGAGCAATAGTAATGCAAGTTGGTGTTTATGGAACTTGGATGCTTTTTTCATCTATGTTACGATCAATGCCAATGGGGGAGATTGTTAGGAATGAATGCTGAATATATCCTATGGGGGAGTATTCATAGCCATTCTATAGCAGTTGAAGTAGCATTCATGATTGTGATTGTCATTGATATCAACACAGTGATCTACTGAAGATTAGTAGAGGAGCAGATAGTGTTTGAATTAGCACACGTGGAGTATTGTAGATCAAGCTATGCAGAGTTGAGGACCTACTCTATATTATGTCTTGAGATTGTGGTCAAGAGAGCATATGGAAATTCAACTATTCATGATAGTTATGTGTAAATCAGTGGAAGCAATATTCAGGCAGTGTTCCTAAAAAGTAGCTTGTGGAAACTGGATGATATCTCCTAATCAGGATAGAATCTAGGCATGCAAAGTTATATAGTTGATAAAGACATTATGATAGTGATGTGGACATGACAGAAAGGTCAGAGGTTGCACGAGTGAAGAATTATCTTGTTTGGAAGCTGACAATTTTATGTAATTATAAAATATTGTGTAACGTGTGGAAGTTTATATTTTGTAATTGGTTAAGCCTTATTGCTCGACTCATTTGTAATTATTTGAGTGTGGTATAAAGGAAGGATTTTTTTCCTTTATTGTAATAAGACATGAGAGATAGTATGAAAATGAATTGCAGAATTGAGCAATATTTGCTGTAAGAGGATATGCGAAGTACAAAGATCTGGTATTGAGATCTGATGAAGTAGCTGGTGTGGTTTGGCACAGATAGAGAAGAAAAGATAAGTTTGAGATCTATAAATATTTTGTATTATTCTATTGAGTAATATAGAGATCAGTTGGATAGTGTGTTCAGTGATCTTTCCCTTGAAGTTGTTTGGGCAGTGGGTCCTTCTGTCTTCCATAACTCCTAACAGAGTTAGAATCTTTTAATAGGGATTCAAAGTCTCCTAACAAGGACTCATATGTACTAAATGTATTTCATAAGGCTCCTAATAGAGTCCATCCTCTCACAAGGAATTTTTATATTAGTGCATCTTCTGTGGGCATCATTCCCACTGGGGTTTACTCTCTGATCAAGAGGTTCTGTAGTTAACATATCTTGTGTTATTGTTTTATTATGTATGTTTATCTTTATATGGTTGTTGTTTATATTGATTATATGGTTGAAATATTTTAAAGGAGAAAATAATTGTAGTTATCTAATAACTGATTCACCCCCCCCCCTCTCAGTTATCTTGTGGACTTTACTTTATAACATAGGGAACCTCTTGCTCAGAGAGTAAACCCCGGTGGGAATGATGCCCAAAAAAGATGTACCAATATCAAAATTTATTGTGAGAGGATATAATCTGTTAAGAGCCTTATGAAATACATTTAGTACATATGATTCCATGGTAGGAGACTTTGAATCCCTGTTAGAAGATTCTAACATGGTTAGAAGTTATGGAAGACAGAAGGACCCACTGTCCAAACAGCTTCAAGGGAAAGCTCATTGAACACAATGTCCAACTGATCTCTATATTATCCAAATAGAATAATACCAAATAGTTATTGATCTCATTATCTTATCTTTTCTCCTCTGTTTGTGCCAAATTGTACCAACAGCTTCACCAGATCTCAATATCAGATCTCTGTAATTTGCATATCCTCTTACAATATATATTGCTTAATTTTGCAATTCCTTACACGTGTCCTTCTTAAAATAAAGGAAAAAAATCCTCCCTTTATACCACACTCAAATAATTACAAATGAGTTGGCCAAAAAGGCTTAACCAATTACAAAATATAAACCTTCACACGTTACATAATATTTCACAATTACATAAATTTTTTTGGCTTCCAAACAAAATAATTCTTCACTCATGCAACCTCTGACCATGCTGTCATGTCCATGTCACTATCATAATGTCTTCATCAACTATGCAACTTCACAATCCTAGATTCTATCTTGATTAGGAGATATCATCCAATTACCACAAGCCGCTTCTCAGGAACACTGCCTGAATACTGCTTTCACTAAGCTACACATAAATATCATGAATAATTGAATTTCTATATGTGTTCTTGACTACAATCTCAGGACATAATATAAAGTAAGTCCTCAACTCTGCATAGCTTGATCTTCAATACTCCACGTGCGCTAATTCAAGCATTTTTTGCTTCTCTGCTAATCTCTAGTAGATCACTGTGTTGACATCAATGACAACCACAATCATGAATGCAACATAAAATTGCTATAGAATGAATTCAAATACTCTCCCACAGGATATATTCAGCATTCATTCCTAACAACCTCCTCCATTGGCATTGATGGCAACATAGATGAAAAAAAACATCCAAGTTCCATGAATACCAAACTACAACGCTACTGCTCTAAAATATTTTCAAATCCTCTTCATCAATCAAATCAATCAATCTTTTCAATTCCTCTTCATCAATCAAATCTTATAGGTTTTTCCATTTTATATTTCTTTAACTCCCCAACATATGTTTGTATCCTTCTCTCTCTTTTTATTCTTTTCTTTGCTCTCTTTTTTTGTTGTTCTTCTCCCTTTTTTTTGTTCTTATCTTTATTTTGTATCCTTCTCCCCCATTGACATCAATGACAAAAGTAAGCATCAATATGTCAATCCTCAATGTAAAAAGACACTTTTTTAGAAAATACATTCACTAGAGTCCTTCATGACTCAGCTCAAAATACACATACTCCCCCATAGAGGAAGTACCAACATCCAGTCCATAAAAAGATAGAGCTCATATACCACTAGACTGATGCAACAGTCTGCATCACTTCTCAAAAATAGGCTAGGGTATAACCCAAAGCATACCTCTCAAATAATCAAATGTATCGTTAGGTAAGGGCTTTGTAAATATATCCACAATCTTCTCTTTTGTACTTATATACTCAAGTCTGACTTCTTTCTCTACAACTTCCTCTCTTACTACATGATACTTTATTTCTATATGCTTTGTCTTAGAATGCAATACAAGATTCTTAGACATACTTATTCTACTAGTGTTGTCATAGTGTATAACATCAAGCTCATCAAATTTAATTCCAATGTCCTTCAACATTTGTTTCATCCATATTATTTGGTTACAATTGTTTGCCACTGCTACATATTCTGCTTTTGTTGTACTTTGTGAAATGCAATTTTGTTTCTTGCTTAGCCAAGAAACCAATCTTCCTCCAAGAAAAAATGCTCCACCACTTGTACTCTTTTTTTCAACAACACTACCTCCCCAATCTGCATCTGTATATGCACATAGGGTAAAATCATCATATTTTTCATAACATAATCCATAATCAATTGTGCCTTTCAAGTACCTTAGTATTATTTTTATTGTTGCATAATGTGACTCTTTAGGATCAGCTTGAAATCTTGCAACAATTCCAACTGCATGTGATATATCTGGTCTTGTATGAGTTAAATACTGCAATCCTCCAATCATAGATCTATACTTCTTTTGTTCAACTATAGCAGTTTCATTTGTGCTAAATAACTTATGACCAGTTACCATAGGTGTGCCAACTGACTTACAAATTTCCATTCCAAATCTCTTCAATAATTCATTCAGATACTTTGTTTGACATAAGAAAATACCATCACTGTGTTAGAATAACTAAGAGGGGGGTGAATCAGTTAATCACTGTCCTAATACAAAATGTATAATCCAAAAACAAATACTTCAATTTCTACTACTCGGTAACTTAAAATACTTTTACTGTCTGTGAATTTATTGATTACTAGTATAAAACATATAGTAGTTACCAATCAAATCAAATATGCAACATGTAAATATGACATCAAAACAAACATCACAATCAACACATAACACAAGATATTTAATGTGGAAACCCTGTGAAGGGAAAAACCACCTGGGACTGGTAACCCAAAAATATTCACTTTTCTGAAGTGAGGTTGGTGAAGACCCAACCCTATTAAAGGTTACAAACAGACTGTTAGGTGTGACCTTGTTAGAGGATTTAAGACCAATCGTTATCATCCAACCAACAGTCACTTTGGGGTTGATAAGATAACAATGCTCATTCTATAAATGATACATAATAAGACTTTCTTAGTCCACTCGGTTAAGAGATTTGACTATATACAATGGTTAAATATGTAACAGTAGGTGATATGATCTATTAAAACTTCAATTGTAGATATACAAATCAATACTCAGCTCATACAAATCTTTCTGATCAATGTAACATTTCTAATTTAATCATATATCAACTTACTGTCCATCAGTAATTACTCTCTATCACTTGGTAATGCTCTGTAGTAGGGTTCTCCTTAACCTGTATGATCAGAATGCATGAAAACTTGTTTACGCGATGATTTTATAGTTTCCTTTTCTTTCGACATCACACTCACTATGAAATCTCTAGTCTCTTATATAGACATGAAAACCATTTTCTTCTACTCCATCAGATTTTTCCGTTTAATCATCTTCATTGATATTGCCTCTTAAACATACCTCAGCACTTGTGTCAATAACATGTTTGATTCTCATCCTTTAGATCTTTCCTAAATTGTGTTAGCCGTCGATCATCATAACAAACTTTATCTGTTACCTTGAAATCATACACTTTCTAGCTCATCAATCTCATCGGCTAAACTAATCATTTTGTTCATTTTGTTCTTCTCAATTAACAAAGAAATGCATCAGTGAACACAAGCTCAGTTTACATTGTGCTCGGTATACACTACACTCCGTCAGTGTATATTGAAATGCTTCATCAACTGACAACACTGCTTTGTGTCTTTCAACTCTTTTCCTCATCATAG
This sequence comes from Chamaecyparis obtusa, assembly GCA_027943335.1. NCBI lineage: Eukaryota > Viridiplantae > Streptophyta > Pinopsida > Cupressales > Cupressaceae > Chamaecyparis > Chamaecyparis obtusa. The sequence continues at coordinate 591,411 of BSBK01000667.1, forward strand.
ATGAATGCAACATAATCAAGTCAATAACATAAAGTCGTAGACTCATCAACAAGTTACTCAATGTATTATTTATCCTCATCTGTCATATCCATCTTCCTCATGTAGATATTTTTGTTATTCATCTCTTTCACTCCTTTTCTATAGATGTTTTGGTATAGTAACTTACAAGATAAGTGATGTCAAACTAGTTGAGATCAATGACAACATAATATTGATTTAATAATATTACATATCTAATCAATCAACTCGATAATCTTAAATTACAGATTCTTCAATCAAGTTCTAAATTAGTTGTAGTTCATCAATCTCTCCCTTTGGCATTGATGGCAACTCAAGAAATATGAAATATACCATACACATGCCAAACATGTATTCTAAAACTCTATGAACAAAATGTTGTACAAGCTCTCCCTAGCTTAATATGTTTAATCACTACTTTACTCAACAACATTACAAATGCAGCTTTGACATTCTACAGATAAGATCTTTTCATCTCTCAGATTCCTTCTTCTGTTCTCAGTAACTGATCTTCAGTGCTCTCTCTTTCTTCAATTTGTCTCTCCCTCAGATAGTTCTCATCGGTGCATATTGTTTCTTATTGTTTATCTCTCCCTTTGACAATAATGCCAAAGAAACAAATAAACAAACAACTCTTCAGTAGCCAAGTAACTCTCTGTTATCTGGTTCATACTCTGTATCTCTATATACTGACATGATCCAAAGTGTGAACTATGTTGCATCAACATGTATGATATTCTGATAGGATTAGGCTGATGCAACATCCAGATCACATTAGTGACTGGTAGACAGGGGACAGACCCCTAGTCTAGTCCTTAAGTACTCAAATGTATCCTTCGATAGAGCCTTTGTAAATATATCTACAAGTTGTTCTTTTGATGTAACAAACTCTAGCTTAACTTGCTTCTCCTATACTTGTTCTCTCAAGTAGTGATACTTAATTGATATATGCTTTGTTTTAGAGTGCATCACTGGATTCTTTGAAATGTTTATTGCACAAGTGTTATCACAGTATATAATCACCGGTTCAGTGATTATCTCATTCATACCTTCTAGAACTTGCTTAATATATGCAATGTTTGAACAGTTTGTAGTAGCAGCAACATACTCTGCTTTGGTTGTAGACTAAGAAATGAAAGCCTACTTCTTACTTGTCCATGTAACAAGTCTTTCACTAAAGAAAAATGCTCCTTCGGTGGTACTTTTTTTGTCATCCACATTTCCAGCCCAATCAGTGTCGGTATAGATTCTAAGTTCAAACTTGCCTTCCTTAGGATACCATAATCCATAATCCTCTATTTTCTTTAGGTATCTTAAGATTCTTTTAGTAGCAATCATGTGTGATTCTCTAGGATTAGCAGAAAATCTAGGAACTATTCCCACAACATGTGCTATGTCTAGTCTACTATGTACTACATACATTAACTTACCAATCATTGATCAGTACAGTGTCTGATTCACTTCTATCATTTTATCTTCCTTAGTCATTTTACATCTAGTAGCCAAAGGTGTTCCCATAGGTTTAGCATCTTCCATGCCAAATGTTTTCAATACTTCCTTGATATATTTTGATTGTGAGATGAATATCCCATCACTCTGCTGAATTTCTCCGAACATAGACACATGAAAGAACTTAATTTCTCCGAACATAGACATTTCAAATTCATTCCTCATTTCATCAGAAAATGACTTATATATTTGATCTTGACCTCCAAAAATAATGTCATCCACAAATATTTTAGCAATAAGAATTGTATCATCAGTATCTCCTTTCATATACAAATTATTGTTCTCACTTGTTCTTACAAATCCTATACTTAACAAATAAGTATGCAGCCTCTCATACCAGGCTCTCAATGCTTGCTTCAAATCATATAAAGCTTTATGTAATCTACATACCATATCTTTCTTTTTTGGATCAACGAACCCTTCAAGTTGTTCTATGTAGACTTCTTCTTCAGGTATTCCATTCATAAATGCTGACTTGACATCCATTTGATTAACTTTTAATTTCTTGTGTACAACATATGCAAGGAGCATTCTAACTCCTTCCAATCTAGCAACAAGTGCAAATGTTTCACCATAATCTATTCCTTCCTCTTGTGCATATCCTTTACATACCAATCTAGCTTTATTTCTTGTTACTTCTCCATTCTCATTCTACTTGTTACCGAATATCCACTTAGTACCGATAAAATTATTATCTTTAGGTCAGGGTACTAAGGTCTAGGTTTGTTCTTCTCTATCTATTCTATTTCCTCTTTCATTGCATTAACCCATTCATCATTTTCTAATGCAACTTTTACATTTTTCGGTTCATAATCACAAACCAGACATGTACCTTGTCTTGCTTTACTCCTTGTTTGCATGCCAGCTTGTTTGTCTCCAATAATTTGTGTTTCAGGATGGTGTCTTTTGACAAAACTCACTAGTATCCTATTTCTTCTTTCTTGTTCATCCTGTGCAGGTTCATTTTCTTGCTTGGTAGGGCCATCTTGCTCATCGGTTTCTCTTTCCTGTTGTTTGGTATTGTTTTCCTACTGACCGGTTATCAAAAGCTACGACTTCAGTAGATACTCTAGTTGTTCAATGTAAGTGAATCTACCATAGTCTTCTTGTTCCTTTTTACTTTCCTCTATGTTCTTTTCATCAAACTCATCAACTTGGACATCAGTGCTTTCAATCAATTTATTAGTAGTTTTATTTAGACACTTATATGCTTTGCTTTTACTAGAATATCCTAGAAATATCCCTTCATCACCTTTTGAGTCAAATTTCCCATTTCTCTCATCTTTTAGAATAAAGCATTTACTTCCAAAATTTTTGAAATAACTTACAGTAGGTTTGTGTCCAAACCACAACTCATAGGGTGTCTTGTTAGTGTCCTTCTTTAGTTGAACTTAGTTAAGAACATAGACTAGAGTGCTGATAGCTTCTCTCCAATATGTCTGAGCAACATTCTTTTGCAACATCAGTGTCCTAGCATAGTCAACTATTGACTTGTTCCTTCTTTCAGCAATCCCATTCTGTTGAGGTGTTCTCAGTGGAGAGACTTGTCTTTTAATACCATGCTCATTACAGAAATTAGTAAATTCATCAGAAATAAATTCACCTCCTCTATCAGATCTTATGCATTTCAATTCCTTACCAGTCTCTTTTTCTACCTTAGCTTTATACCACTTAAACATCTTAAATGCTTCATAATTTTCTTTTAAGAACATAACAATCATCAATCTAGTATAGTCATCAACAAAAATAATAAAATATCTATCACCATAATAACTCTAAGTTCTCATAGGACCACATAGGTCAGTATGAACCAGCTCAAGTATCTTCTTTGTTGAATAATCCTTACTTTTGAAACTAGATTTAGTCATTTTCCCTTTCTCACACTCATGACACATAACATGATCAAGTTTTGATAAGTTAGGTAGACCTCTAACTCTTTTCCTTTTACTGATCTTAATCATGTGATCAAAGTTCACATGGCATAACCTTTTATGCCACAACCAAGCATCTTCATTTTTCATCATCAAGCAAGAAGACTCATCAGTATCAAGCTAAAATAGATTACCTCTTGATTGTGCTCTAGTTCCAACTAGTCTTCCTCCATCATCAAAGATTTTCACTTTCTTTCTGTCAAAAGCAACTCGGTGACCTAAATTGTTCAGCTGTGCCACACTTAACAAGTTATAGTTCAGTCCATTTACCCAATAAGCATTATCACATTTTATCATATCATTTATCATCAAGTTTCCTTTACCTCTTACCATATAGGGTGTTTCATTACCCATTTTAACTGATCCTCCATTATATTCTTCAAGTTGATCAAATTTCTCTTCATCACCAGTCATGTGATGTGTACAGCCACTTTCTATGATCCATGTATTATTTTTGTTAACTTTAGAGACCAATGTTGTTTCTCCCTATTTTTCTTCTTCCTCTAAATCATCTTTCATAGCAACAAATACAACTTCTACATCATCACCAGAATCAGATTTAGATTCATTATCTTCGGCTATGTAACATACCTTTTTTCCTTTGTCATTGTTGTCTTAGTTATCTCTGTTGTGTTGGTAGCCTTTGTTGAATCTTCTCCCATAGCTTCCTTCAGATTGGTCTTTGGTTCTTTCATCATCTTTCTTATGTGGACATCTAGTAGTGATGTGGCCAACCTCTTTACAGTTAAAGCATGCCAAAGGTAGCTTACCTCTATACCTTCCTTTACCTTTGGGTAATCTTCTGGCCATAAGAGCTTCAAGTTCATCAAGCTCATCATCGGTATTACTATCACTATCATCATTTTTACTATTCTTGCTAGACTTTCCAATCTTTAGAGAAGAAATGAAAGTGGATTCCACAGATGGAAAAACACTGTTGTCAAAGTTATTTAATTCAAAGGTTGTAAGTTTACCAATTAGATTGTCAAGTGTAAGTACATTACCAGATGTAGACCTTGTTTCATGAATAAGAGATATTTTGATTGTGTGACACAAGGCAGGGAGGAAGAGGGGCCAAAGGATGGTGCACCCTAATGATCCAAGCCTGCAACACACATGCAGAAGCAAAAAACAACAAGAGTGAGAGAGAGAGAGTGCCAGATCCTTTCAATGATTATCATCAATTTGAATCATACATGCCAGGCTGTAAGGCCTTCCCAGTTATAGAATGATATTACAATGAATTATAGAAGTCCTCAAACATGCGAGGATCTACTATAGATCTCTAATCTAATGCCTTCTATCTTCTATCAAATCTCCCCTCTAAACTACCACCAAACATCTACATTTATACAAGAGGCTACTAAGCTGAGTCGGCCTTCAGATCCATAATTAATGGAAGTAATGGTCAAATCTAGGACCACACACTTTCCAATGATGGATACAAACATTAATTCCATGATCCAATATAAATGCACAAGTTGGCTGCAACAAGACAAAACTGAACCTGTCGGTAAGCAAGATAACCGAGCAGTAGACAAACAATGTCGAGCACCAATGAAATAATCAACCACCTAGGAGATAACTGACCACACTCGGTAACCAAAGGAAACTGACCAACTACCAACCAACTCGGTCAAAGCAGAAACTGAGCAACATAGAGAAAACTCCAAATTCTTTTTGGTGACACAGGATTGCCAAGGACCTGAGATGCTCCTGCATCAGACACCTTGAGTTATTTGAAATGATTCTCCGAATCATTTGGTAGGTCTGGTCCAAGCTACATCCAAATCAGATTTTGAAATCTATGAACTATCTTCCATTGGTCTATTCTCCCACTTCACCAGATATTCCATATATTATTTTCCTCTTGTGCTCTTTCCAACTCTTTCCTTAAAAATCTGTTCAACTTCATCATTCTACTTCTTAGGATATTCTATCAGTACTGTCATTTCTTCATGAGGTTCATGATACTCATACCAATTAGCAATGTTGAAAATTGGTGATATGTCCATGTCATTAGTTAACTCAATCTCATATGCATTTCCATTGTCAAATTTCTTTAGAATCTTGCAAGGTCCAAACTTCTTCATCTTTAACTTTCCATATGTTCCAAAAGGAAATCGGTCTTTCTTCAAATGAACCATAACTTCATCACCAACATCAAAAGTTTTATGTCTTCTTGATCTATCAGCTCTATCTTTATATTTCTGATTACTGTCTTCCAGCTTCAACTTCACATCTTCATGCAATGTCTTCATATATTCAGCAAACTTTACTCCTTCAACACTTCTCTTATTCTCATCAGCAATGTCTCTCAAATTAGATATTCCTCTCAGTTGTGTGTCATTCACAATCTCAAATGGTGTCTTTCCAGTACTTCTATATATTGAATTATTATATGAAAACTTTGCTTGTGCCAACATAGAATACCAATTACTTGGTGTGTCTCCAACTAAACATCTCAAAAGATTTCCCAAACTTGTGTTCACAACCTCAGTCTATCCATCGGTTTATGGGTGAAATGTAGAACTATACTTCAACTCAATGCCAAATTTCTTCCAAAGTGTTTTCCAAAAATATCCAAAAAATTTACTGTCTCGGTCAGAGATAATACTCCTCGATAATCTATGCAATTTGAAAATTTCCTTAAAGAAAAGATCTTCTACATGTACTACATCTGATGTCTTTCTACAAGGCATAAAATGTGACATCATAGAAAATCTATCCACAACAACAAATATAGAATCATTACCTCTTACTATCTTCGGTAAGCCAAGAAAAAAGTCCATACTGATATCAATCCAAGGTTTCTCAAGAACAACAATCAGTGTATACAATCCAGTATTCTGACTTACTCCTTTTGCAACTTGACAAATACCACAATTTCTCACAAATTTCTAAACATCTCTATACAACCGCGGCCAATAGTACTTCTCCTTAAGCAAATTCCATGTTTTATCAATGTCAAAATGTCCAGCCAAACCACTACTATGTTTCTCTTTTATCAGATTAGATCTCATTACTCCTCTCAGTATACACAACTGAATACCTTTAAACAAAATACCTTCCTAAATGAAATATTCATCCCATTTAGTGTCTTGTTGATCTTGAACAGGTGCTCTACACTTTCTCCATGGCTCAGAAAAATTTGGGTCATTTTCATACAAACTTCTCATCTCATCAAAACCAAGAACTTTAATTTTCATCTCGGTCATCAAAGATCTTCTTCTACTCAATGCATCAGCAACTCAGTTAGTGACTCCACTCTTATGCTTTATCACAAATGTATAACTCTGCAAATACTCAACCCATTTCATATGTCTTTGATTTAGCTTATTCTAACTACCCAAATATTGTAAAGCCTTATGATCAGTATAGAACACAAATTCACTCGGTATCAAATGTCTCCACTTCATCAGTGCTTGAAATATAGCATAGAACTCTTGATCATACACAAAATATTTTCTTCTAGCATCATTCAATTTTTCACTAAAAAAAGTAATAGGTTTACCTTCTTGACTCAATACAGCTCCAATTGCACTTCCACTTGCATCACATTCTACTTGAAATAGCTTACTGAAATTAGGTAATGCCAAAATAGGTAATTCAACAACCTTCTACTTCAGGGCTTCAAAACTTTTGTTAGCTCCATGTGTCCACTTGAATTCTCTTTTGTCTCCTCTCATAGTCTTAGTCATAGCATTACAAATTGAACTGAAATTCCTTATGAACTTTCAGTAAAAACTTGCCAAACCATGAAATGATCTTACCTCACTAGCATTCACCGGTGTAGGCCAATTCAAAATAGCTTCAACCTTTTCAGGATCCATCTTCAAACCTTCAGCTGAGATAAAAAATCCCAAATACACAATCTCTTCCTTCATGAATGAACACTTTTTTAGATTTATCAGCAACTTTTCCTCTTTCAATCTCTGCAAAACTTGTCTAACATGAAACAAATGTTCTTCTCTGGTCTTACTGAATATTAGAATATCATCAAGATATACAATCACAAATTTACCCAAGAATTTCTTCAAAACTTCATTCATTAGCCTCATAAAAGTACTCGGTGCATTAGTTAAGCCAAAAGGCATAACCAACCACTCATTCAAACCTTCTTTTGTCTTGAAAGAAGTCTTCCATTCATCACCTTCTTTGATTTTGATCTGATGATACCCACTTTTCAAATCAATCTTTTTGAAATACTTTTCTCAAGTCAAACTGTCCATTATGTCATCCAATCTCGGTATAGGAAACCTATACTTCACTATTATCTTATTGATTGCTATGGAATTAGTACACATTCTCCATTCTCCATTATTCTTCGGTGCTAATATAGTAGGTACTGCACAAGGATGCAAACTTTCTCTGATCAAACCTTTCTCTAGCAACTCTTGAATCTGTCAGTTTAATTCCTAATTCTTGGTAGGTGTCAACTGATGATGTGTCATATTCGATAAACTAGCTCTAGGGATTAGATCCATACAATCATCAATACTTCTTTTCAATGGAAAACCATCAGGTACATTATCATAAATGATATCACTATACTTGGTGAGTAACTTATCAATCTCCTCAGGGACATTATCCTCTATCTTCTTACTCGGCTTATTAGGAATCACAACAAAACATACATCATTCCTCTTCAAAGAATTGACAAAATTCCTTCCTTCCATCAAACAAACTTTCACAGATGTGCAAACATTACTAACAGGTTCTTCCATCAAAGGTAACAAGATTTTTTTCTTTCCATCAGCCACAATAGTATACTTATGCAATCTCCCATCATATATAGCATGTCTATCATATTGCCAACGTCTACCCAACAAAATATGACAACAATCAATAGGCATGATATTAGATAACACCTTATCATAGTATTTTCCAATCTTCAAATTCACATAACATTGTTCACTTACTAGGAGTGTATGCTCATCTTTGATCCATGAAATCTGATAGGGCTTCAGATGTACCAACCTTTCCAATTGCAATTTTGTGACCATCTCTTCAGATGCCAGATTCTCTGAGCTACCACTATCAATGATTAACTTCCAAACTTTGTTAGAAACTCTACATCTGGTCTTGAACAAACTTTTCCTTACCAGATCTTCCTTCTTGCTTTCATTCCACAGTGCTCTTCTTACCATCAAGATATTTTCTTTCTCAAGTTCATTCAGTGACTCTTCTTGCACCAAAGCATTTCTAGTACTACTAGCCTTCTTACTAGCTTGTGTACATTCAAAGGATCTATGTCCTTCTTCTCCACAGTTATAACAAGTTCCTTAGAAAATTCCTCTTCCATAACCACCTCGGTAGTTACTACCTCTACCTCTAGAACTTTCACCTTTCCACTCGGTCTTGCCTTTGTCTAGATTTGTCTTTTCTGGTTCAAATCTACCTCTTCCTCTAGGGAATCTACCACCTCGACCTCTCTATCTTTGCTCATTTCTTTTGTTCAATTTCTCCTTGGCTTTCAAAGCAAATTGATAAGCCTCCTCAATGTTCTCCAACTTGACCATGCTAATCTCCTCTTGGATGGAAACCCTCAAACCATTCAGGCATCTGCTAATTCTTTCCACATCATCTTCATCATATCCAGATCTAATATCTAATCTATAGAATTCCTCAGTATACTCTTTTATCGAGCTATCTTTCTATCTCAAACTTTGCATTCGCCGAACTAGGTTAATCTGATAATGATAGGGTAAGAACTTTCCTTTCAATTTATTGACCATTTTACACCATACCTTGATTTTGTCTTTTCATTTCCTCTTCCGATCCAATTGTAGATGTTCCCACCATAAGGATGCATGACTTTTCAACTTTGTGCTTGCAATCGTCACCTTCTTATCCTCAAGGATATTTTCATATTCAAAATACATTTCCATCTCAGTGATCTAGTCCACCAATTCATCAGAATCTAGCTTTCCACCATACTCAGGAGGATTGAAATGTGGTGTTGACTTTAGACTTGTCAAAGCCTTCAAAAATCTTTCTTTTCCTTGATCCATAATAGGAGCAGGTTCTGCATTCACTTGTTCTTCTTCAATTTCATCATCACTAACATCTTCAAGATGTCTACCTCTTCTTTGGGTTGTCTCCACTGCTTCTAATCTAGTAGCAATCTGTCTTAGCATATTTTCCAATCCTAGATCTGATCTCACCTCCCATGAACCATCCTAAAAACCCTCTTCAATTGTAGGTTAGATCGTAATCTTCTACCCCACAACAATTCACTAGGGCTTCAAGAGGAACCTGAAAACCTAGATCCACAAACCTAGATCAAGATCTCACCTCTCTCTGATACCACCTGATGCAAGGTAGGGAGCAAGAGGGGCCAAAGGATGGCACACCCTAATGAGCCAAGCCTACAACACACAAGCAGAAGCAACAAACAACAAGAGTGAGAGAGAGAGTGCCAGATCCTTTCAATGATTATCATCAATTTGAATCATACATGTCAGGCTATAAGGCCTTCCCGATTCCAGCTTGATATTATAATGAATTATAGAAGTCCTCAAACATGTGAGGATCTACTATAGATCTCTAATCTAATGCCTTCTATCTTCCATCAAAACTCCCCTCTAAACTACCACCAAACATCTACATTTTTACAAGAGGCTATCGAGCTGAGTCAGCTTTCAGATCCATAATTAATGAAAGTAACGGTCGTATCCAGGACCACATGCTTCCCAATGATGGATAAAAAAATTAATTCTATGATCCAATATAAATGCACAAGTCAGCCACAATAGGAAACAAAATTGAACCCGTCAATAAGCAAGATAACCGAGCAATAGACAAACTGATGAACTACAACTAATTTAGAACACTAAATGAAGAATCTGTGATTTAAGATCACTGAGGAGTTGTTGATTAGATATGCAAGATGCTTAAATCAATATTATTTTGTCATTGATGTCAACTAGCTTGATAGTACTTATCTTGTAAGTTACTATACCGACACATCTGAAGAAAGGTGAAAGAGATGAAGAACAAAAATATCTACATGAGGAAGATGTATATATTAGATGAGGATAAGGAATACATTGAGTAACTTGTTGATGAGTCAATGACTTGATGATATCGACTTTATTATGTTGCATTCATCTATGATGAAGAATAGAGTTGAAAGACACAAAGCAGTGTTGTCAGTAAATAAAGAATTCTAGTATACATTGACAAAGTGTAGTGTATACCGAGTGTAGTGTTAACCAAGCTTGTGTTCACTGATGCATTTCTTTGTTGACCTAGCAAAATAGAAAGGAATTAAATGATCAGTTTACTTGATAAAGTGATGAGTTGTAAAGTGTATGAAATCAAGGTAATAGATAAGGTTTGTTATGAAGATCTACGGCTAACATAATTCAAGAAAGATCTAATGGAGTAGATTGAAACATGTTACTGACACATCAGTCGAAGAAGGTTAGAGTGGCAAAATTAATGAATAAGATTAAGTGGAAAAATCTAATGGACAAAAAGAAAATAATTTACTTGTCTATGTAAGAGACATTGGTTTCATTGTTGAGTAGACGCCAGAAGAAGAAGATACTGTAGAATTATCACGTGAAGGAGTTTTCATGCATTCTAATCATACTAGTTATTGACAACCGAACTGCAGAACAATTACCAAGCTACAGAGAGTAATTATCGATGAACAGTAAGTTGATATAGTATTGAATCTGAAGTGATATATTGATCAGAAATATTTAAATGAGCTGAACATTGATCTGTAAACTGCAATTGAAGTTGTTTCAAGGCAGATCATCTACTGTTACATATTTAACCATTGTACACAGTCAAATCTCTTAAACAAGTGGACTAAGAAAGTCTTTTTGATGTCTCATTCATAGAGTGAACATTGTTATCCTGTCAACCCCAGAGTGACTACTGGTTGGATGATAACTTCTAGTCTAAAATCCTCTAATAAGGTCACACCTAACAGTGTGTTTGTAAACCTTTAATAGGGTTGGGTCTTCACTGACCTCACTTCAGAAGAGTGAACATTTTTGGGTTTCCGGTCCTAGGTGGTTTTTCCCTTCACAGGGTTTCCACATTAAATCTCTTATATTATGTGTTGATTGTGATATTTGTTTGTTATCATACTTTGCATATTACATGTTAGATTTTATCAGTAACTACTATAAGTTTTAAACTGACAATCGGTAAAAACACAGACAGTGAAAGTATTTTATGTTTACTAAGTAGCAGAAGTTGAAGATTTTGTTTTGGGACACTGGATAACTGATTCACCCCCCTCTTAGTTATTCTAACAATTGGTATTATAGTAGTGGTTGCTTAGAATAGAGTTTTAAGGACTCCAAAAAAAAGGTCTCAAGATGTATAAGAGGGAAGTGCCAAAGCTAAACAAAGAGAACTTCACAGTATGGCAAAGTCAGATGAAGTTGCACATATCTAGAATTGGGAATTCTGCACTAGAATTGATGGAGAATAGCTACATTGAACTGACACCAGGTCCCCTGACACTTGATCAACTAAAGGACATGCATGAACACAATATTACTATGATGGAACTTGTTTCTACCTATACCGATGCCGAATTTGAAGACATTAAGGGATGCACAACTGCCAAAGCCATGCAGGATAAATTGACTCAAATATACAGTGAAGATGCAAATGTTTAGAGAGCTAGAACAGAAAGCCTAAGAGGTCAATTTGATGATATGAAGATGAAAGAAGGTGAGAACATTGTGAAATACACAAACAAACTAAAAGAAGTAGTACATGCTATTAGAGCATCTGATGGAGTTATTGAGGATGAAATAGTGATAAGAAAGATTCTCAAAACTTTGCTACCAGTTTATGCGATTAGGATCTCTGCAATTCATGAAACAAGGGCTACATCCAACCTTACTCTTGACACACTGATCAGTAAGCTTACAACCTTTGAATTGAATAACTTTGACAAAAGTGTTGTACCTTCTATTGAATCCTCTTTCATGTCCTCTTTGGAGATTGGTAAGTCTAGTAGCAGGTATAATGATAGTGATAGTGGTACCGATGATGAGCTTGATGAGCTTGAAGCTCTTATGGCCAGAAGATTACCCAAGGGTAAAGGAAGGTATAGAGGTAAGCTACCTTTGCCATGCTTTAACTTGTAAAGAATTTGGCCACATCATTGCTAGATGTCCAAATAAGAAAGATGATGATAGATCTAAAGATCAATCTGAAGGAAGCTATGGGAGAAGAGTCAACAGAGGCTACCGATACAACAACATAGATAATTGAGATAGCTATGACAAAGGGAAAAAGGTATGTTACATAGCCAAAGAATTTGAATCTGAATCTAACATTCATGATGATGTAGAAGTATTATTTGTTGCTATGAAAGATGATTCAGAGGAAGAAGAGAAACATGAAGAAACAACATTGATCTCTAAAGAAAGCAGAAATGATACATGGATCATAGACAGTGGCTGTACACATCATATGACTAGTGATATAGAGAAATTTGATCTACTTGATGAATATGATGGAGGATCTGTAAGGATGGGAAATGATGCACCCTATATGGTAAGAGGTAAAGGTTCACTGATGATTAATGATAGAATTAAATGTGAAAATGCATACTAGGTAGATGGACTGAACTATAATTTATTAAGTGTGGCACAACTAAATAACTTAGGCCACCGACTTGCTTTTGAAAGTAGAAAGGTAAGAATCTATGATGATGGAGGAAGACTTGTCAGAATCAGTACATAATCTAGAGGTAATCTATTTTATCTTGATATTGATCAGTCTTCTTGTTTATTAATGAAGGATGAAGATGCATGGTTGTGGCATAAAAGGTTATGTCATGTGAATTTTGATAACATAGTCAAGATTAGTAAGAGGAAAAGAGTTAGAGGGTTACCTAACTTATCAAAACCAGATCATGCTATGTGTCATGAATGTCAGAAAGGTAAGATGACTAAGTCTAGTTTTAAAAGAAAAGACTAATCAAAAAAGAAGATACTTGAGTTGGTTCATACCGACCTATGTGGTCCTATGAGAACTCAGAGTTATTATGGTGATAGATACTTTATTCTTTTTGATGATGACTATACTAGACTAATGACAATTATGTTCTTAAAAGAAAAATCTAAAGTATTTAAGATGTTTAAGTGGTATAAGAAAAAGGTAGAAAAAGAGACTGGAAAAGAGTTAAAATGCTTAAGATCTGATAGAGGAGGTGAATTTATCTTTGATGAATTTACTAATTTCTGTAATGAGCATGGTATCAAAAGCTAGGTCTCTGCACCTAGAACACCTTAGCAGAATGGGATTGCTAAAAGAAAGAACATGTCAATCATTAACTGTGCAAGGACACTAATGCCACAAAAGAATATTTCTTAGACATACTGGAGGGAAGCTATCAGTACAACTGTATATGTACTTAACTGAGTACAACTGAAGGACACCAATCGGACACCTTATGAGCTATGGTTTGGACACAAACCTATTGTAAATTATTTTAGGATTTTTGGAAGCAAATGTTTTATTCTGAAAGATGAGAGAAATGGGAAATTTGATTCTAAAGGTGATGAAGGAATATTCTTAGGATATTCTAGTAAGAGTAAAGCATACATATGTCTGAATAAGGTTACAAATAAGATAATTGAAAGTACTAATGTCCGTGTTGATGAGTTTGATGACAAGAACATAGAGGAAAGAAAGGAACCAGAAGACTATGGTAGATTCACTTACATTGAACTTCTTGACTATCTACTAAAGTCGCAACCTGTGATAACCAGTCAACAGGAAAATAACCCTGAGGAATAGGAAAGGGAAATTGATGAACAAGATGGAACTACTGAGCAAGCACATGAACCTGAACAGGATGAACAAGAAAGAAGAAACCAAGTATTGGCTAGTTTTGTTAGAAGACATCAACCTGAGACACAAAATATTAGAGACAGACAAGCTGACATGCAGATAAGAAGCAAAGCAAGATAAGGTACATGTCTAGTTTGTGAATTTGAACCAAAAAATGTGAAAGTTGCATTAGAGAATGAAGAATGGGTTAATGCAATGAAAGAGGAAATAGAAAAAATATAGAAGAACAAAACTTGGTCCTTAGTACCCTGACCTAAAGATAAAAATGTTATCGATACTAAGTGGATATTCAGGAACAAACTGAATGAAAATGGTGAAGTGACAAGAAATAAAGTGAGATTGGTATGCAAGGGATATGCATAGGAAGAAGGCATTGACTATGGTGAGACATTTGCACCTAGTGCTAGATTGGAAGGAGTTAGAATGCTACTTGCATATTCTGCACACAAGAAATTTAAGGTTTATGAAATGGATGTGAAGTCAGCATTTCTGAATGGTATACTTGAAGAAGAGGTCTACATAGAACAACCTGAAGGATTCATTGATCCAGACAATAGAAACATGGTATACAGATTACACAAAGCTTTATATGGTTTGAAACAAGCATCAAGAGCCTAGTATGAAAGGTTGCATACTTGTTAAGTATTGGATTTGTAAGAACTAGTGAAAACATCAATTTGTACATGAAAGGTGATACTGATGACACTATTCTTATTGCTGAAATTTTTGTTGATGATATTATTTTTGGAGGTCAAGATCATGTATGTAAATATTTTATTGATGACATGAGGAATGAGTTTGAAATGTCTATGTTTGGAGAGATTAAATTCTTTCTAGGATTACAAGTGATTCAGCAAAGTGATGGGATATTCATCACACAATCCAAGTACATAAAGGAAGTCTTGAAGACATTTGGCATGGAATATGCTAAACTTGTGGGAACATCGATGGCTACTGGTTGTAAACTGACAAAGGAAGATGAAACTATAGAGGTAAACCAGAAACTTTACCGATCCATGATTGGTAAGCTAATGTATGTAGTTCATAGTAGACCAGATATAGCACATGTTGTGGGAATTGTTGCTAGATTTTTTACTAATCCTAGAGAATCAGACATGATTGCTACTAAACGGATCTTAAGATACTTGAAAAAGATAGAGGATTATGGTTTATGGTATCCTAAGGAAGGTAAGTTTGAACTGATGGTCTATACTAATGTTGATTGGGTTGGAAATGTGGATAAAAGAAAAAGCACCACCAGAGGAGCATTCTTCTTTGGTGAAAGACTTGTAACCTAGACAAGTAAAAAGTAGGCTTGTATTTCTTAGTCTATAGCTGAAGCAGAGTATGTTGTTGCTATGACTAATTGCTCAAACATTTCATATATCAAGCAAGTGTTGGAAGGAATGAGTGAGGTAATCACTGACCCGGTGATTATATATTGTGACAACACAAGTGCTATCAATATTTAAAAGAATCTAGTGATGCACTCTAAGACAAAGCATATATCAATTAAGTATCACTACTTAAGAGAACAAGTGCAAGAGAAGCAAGTGAAGTTAAAATTTTTTACATCTAAAAAACAACTTGTAGATATCTTTACAAAGCCTCTACCGAAGGACACATTTGAATATTTGAGGACTAGACTTGGGGTCCGTCCCCTATCTATCGGTCACTAATGTGATCTAGATGTTGCATCAGCTTACAATTATCAAAAGATCACACATGTTGATGCAACATAGTTCACACTTTGGATAATGTTCAAGGTTGTGATTAAGTTTGAAGAATTGAAATAGATTGGGATATCAATATACAGAGATATAGAGAATGTATTGGACAACAGAGAGTTACTTAGCTACTACAGAGCTGATTATTTATTTGTTTCTTTGGCATTATTGTCAAAGGGAGAGATAAATAATATGAAACAATATGCACCAATGAGAACTATCTAAGGGAGAGATAATCTGAAAGAAATAGAACACTAAAGATCATTTACAGAGAACAGAAACAAGAACAAGAGAGCTGTAAAGAGCATATCTGATGATTGGCATTATCAACATATGTTTAGTAACATAGTGATTAAACATATTAATGTTGTATGAGCTTAGTAAAGCATTTGTTTATAGAGTTGTAAGAATTCATGTTTGGTATGTGTATGGTACACTTCATATTACTTGAGTTGCCATCAATGCCGAAGGGAGAGATTGATGAACTACTACTGATTTAGATCACTGAATGAAGAATCTATGATTTAAGATCACCAAGGAGTTGTTGATTAGATATGCAAGATGATTAAATCAGTATTATGTTGTCATTGATGTCAACTAGCTTGAAAGTACTTATCTTGTAAGTTACTATATTGACACATCTGAAGAAAGGTGAAAGCGACAAAGAACAAAAATATCTACATGAGGAAGATGTATATATCAGATGAGGATAAGGAATACACTAAGTAACTTGTTGATGAGTCTATGACTTGATGATATCGACTTTATTATGTTGCATTCATCTATGATGAAGAATAGAGCTAAAAGACACAAAGTAGTGTTGTCGGTAAATAAAGTATTTTAGTATACATTGATGGAGTGTAGTGTATACCAAGCATACTGTTAACCAAGCTTGTGTTCACCGATGCATTTTTTTGTTAATCGAGCAAAATAGAAAGGAATTAAATGATTAGTTTAACTGATAAAGTGATGAGCTATAAAGTGTATGAAATCGAGGTAACAGATAAGGTTTGTTATGAAGATCTATGGCTAACATAATTCAAGAAAGATCTAATGTAGTAGATTGAAATGTGTTACTGACACATCAGCCAAAGAAGGTTAGAGAGGCAAAATCAATGAATAAGATTAAGTGCAAAAATCTGATGGACAAAAAGAAAATGATTTACTCATCTATATAAGAGACATTGGTTTCATTATTGAGTAGATGCCGGAAGGAGAAGATACTACAGAATTATCGCGTGAAGGAGTTTTCATGCATTTTGATCATACTGGTTATTGAGAACCAAACTACAAAACAATTATCAAGCTACAAAGAGTAATTACTGACATATAGTAAGTTGATATAGTATTGAATCTGAAGTGATATATTGATCAGAAAGATTTGAATGAGCTGAACATTGATCTGTAAACTACAATTGAAGTTGTTTCAAGGCAGATCATCTACTGCTACATATTTAACCATTTTACATAGTCAAATCTCTTAACCGAGTGGACTAAGAAAGTTTTTTTGATGTCTCATTCTAGAGTGAACATTATTATCCTATAAACCCCAGAGTGAACATTGTTATCTTGTCAACCCTAGAGTGACTACTAGTTGGATGATAACTTCTGGTCTAAAATCCTCTAACAAGGTCACACCTAACAGTGTGTTTGTAAACCTTTAACAGGGTTGGGTCTTCGCCAACCTCACTTCAGAAGAGTGAACATTTTTGGGTTACTAGTCCCAGGTGGTTTTTCCCTTCATAGGGTTTCCATGTTAAATCTCTCGTGTTAGGTGTTGATTGTGATATTTGTTTGTTATCATACTTTGCATATTACATGTTAGATTTGATCGGTAACTACTATAAGTTTTAAACTGACAATTGGTAAAAACATAAATAGTGAAAGTATTTTATGTTTACTAAGTAGTAGAAGTTGAAGATTTTGTTTTGGATTATACATTTTTTTTTGGGACACTAGATAACTGATTCACCCCCCTTTCAATTATTCTAACACAAACAACATCGAGCGCCAGTGAAATAACCGATCGCCTAGGAGATAACCGACCACACTCGATAACCAAAGCAAACCAACTAACTATTGACCAACTCGGAGAAACTAAGCAACACAAACAAAACTCCAAATTATTTTTGGTGACACAGGATTGCCAAGGACCAAAGATGCTCTTGCATCATTGCATAAACTAGCAATAAGGTTTTGAGTACTTTTCTTACAACTGTTTCTTCACTAATGATTCCATCAGATGCTCTAATAACATATACTACCTCTTTTAGTCTATTTTTGTATTGCACAATATTCTCACCTTCCTTCATCTTCATATCATTAAATTTGCCCCTTAAGCTTTCTGCTCTAGCTCTTTTGACATTCGCATCTCCACTATAAACTTGAGAAAGTTTATCCCACATGGCTTTTGTAGTAGTGCAGCTTTTAATATCTTCAAATTTAGCATCGATATAGGAAGTAGCAATCTCAATCATAGTAACATTGTGTTCATGCTTTTCTTTTAGTTGATCAAGTGTCAAGGGACCTAGGGTCGGTTCTATATAGCCATTCTCCATCAATTCTAGTGCAATATTCCCAATTCCAGATATGTGCAACTTCATCCAGCTTTGCCATATTGTGAAGTTCTCTTTGTTCAGCCTTGACACTTCCCTCCTATACATTTTGAGATCTTTGTACTAAAGTCCTTAAAAATCTGTTATAAGCAACCAAGGCTCTGATACCAATTGTTAGAATAATTGAGAGGGGGGTGAATCAGTTAATCACTATCCCAATACAAAATGTATAATCCAAAAACAAATACTTCAATTTCTACTACTCGGTAACTTAAAATAATTTTACTGTCTGTGAATTTACCAATTACCATTCTAAAACATATAGTAGTTACCGATAAAATCAAATATGAAACATGTAAATATGACATCAAAATAAACATCACAATCAACACATAACACAAGAGATTTAACATGGAAACCCTGTGAAGGGAAAAACCACTTGGGACCAGCAACCCAAAAATATTCACTTTTCTGAAGTGAGGTCGGTGAAGACCCAACCCTGTTAAAAGTTACAAACACACTGTTAGGTGTGACCTTGTTAGAGGATTTAAGACCAACCATTACTGTCCAACTAGTAGTCACTCTGGGGTTGACAGGATAACAATGTTCATTCTATGAATGATACATAATAAGACTTTCTTAGTCAACTTGGTTAAGAGATTTGACTATGTACAATGGTTAAATATGTAATAGTAGGTGATCTGATCTATTAAAACTTCAATTGCAGATATACAGATCAATATTCAGCCCATACAAATCTTTCTGATCAATGTAACATTTCTGATTCAATAATATATCAACTTACTATCCATCGGTAATTACTCTCTATTGCTCGATAATGCTCTACAATAGGGCTCTCCTTAACCTATATGATCAGAATGCATGAAAACTTGTTCACGTCATGATTCTGTAGTTTCCTTTTCTTCTGGCATCACACTCACTGTGAAATCTCCAGTCTCTTATATAGACATGTAAACCATTTTCTTCTGCTCCATCAGATTTTACTTCTTAATCCTCTTCATTGATTTTTCCTTTTAAACATACCTTGGTACTTGGGTCAATAACATGTTTGATTCTCATCCTTTAGATCTTTCCTAAATTTTGTTATCCGTCGATCATCATAACTGATGAACTACAACTAATTTAGAACCTGATTGAAGAATCTATGATTTAAGATAACTGAGATGATTGATTAGATATTTAATATGATTAAATTAGTATTATGTTGTTATTGATGTCAACTAGTTTGACAACACTTATCTTGTAAGTTACTATACCGAAACATCTGTAGAAAAGGAGTGAAAGAGATGAAGAGCATAAATATCTACATAAGGAAGATGTATATGACAGATGAGGATAAGGAATACATTGAGTAACTTGTTGATGAGTCTATGACCTTATGATATTGACTTGATTATGTTTCATTCATCTATGATGAAGAAAAGAGCTGAAAGACACAAAACAGTGTTGTCGATTGATGAAGCATTTCAGTATACACCGATAGAGTGTAGTGTATACCGAGCATAGTATAAACTGAGCTTGTGTTCACTGACACATTTCTTTGTTAACTGAGAAGAACAGAATGAATTAAATGATTAGTTTAGCTGATAAGATTGATGAGCTAGAAAGTGTATGATTTTGAGGTAATAGATAAAGTTTGTTACACAGATTGACGGCTAAAAAAATTCAAGCAAGATCTAATGGATAAGAATCAAACATGTTATTGACACAAGTGCTGAGGTCTGTTTAAGAGGCAAAATCAACAAAGATGATTAAGTGGAAAAATCTGATGGAGCAAAAGAAAATAGTTTACATGTCTATATAAGAGATTGAAGATTTTATAAGTGAGCGTGATGCCGGAAGAAAAGGAAACTACAGAATCATCATGTGAACAAGTTTTCATGCATTTTGATCATACTGGTTAAGGAGAACCCTACTGCAGAGCATTACCGAGTGATAGAGAGTGATTACCGATGGACATTAAGTTGATATATTTTTGAACCAGAAATGTTACATTGATCAGAAAGATTTGTATGAGCTGAACATTGATCTGTATATTTGTAATTAAAGTTGTATTAAGATAGATCACCTACTATTACATAGTTAACTATTGTACATAATCAAATCTCTTAATCGAGTGGACTAAGAAAGTCTTATTATGTATCATTCATAGAATGAACATTGTTATCTTGTCAACCCTAGAGTGACTGCTGGTTGGATGATAACGGTTGTTCTTAAATCCTTTAACAAGGTCACACCTAATAGTGTGTTTGTAACCTTTAACAGGGTGGGGTCTTCACTGACCTCACTTCAGAAGACTGAATATTTTTGGGTTGCCAGTCCCAGGTGGTTTTTCCCTTCACAGGGTTTCCACGTTAAATCTCTTGTGTTATGTGTTGATTGTGATATTTGTTTTGATGTCATATTTACATGTTGCATATTTGATTTGATCGGTAACTACTATATGTTTTAGACTAGTAATTGGTAAATGCATAGATAGTAAAAGTATTTTAAGTTACCGAGCAGTAGAAATTGAAGTATTTGTTTTTGGATTATACATTTTGTATTGGGATAGTGATTAACTGATTCACCCCCCTCTCAATTATTCTAACAATTGGTATTAGAGCATTGGTTGCTTTGAACAGATTTTTAAGGACTTCATTACAAAGATCTCAAAATGTATAAGAGGGAAGTGCCAAGACTGAACAAAGAGAACTTCATAGTATGGCAAAGCTAGATGAAGTTGCACATATCTAGAATTGGGAATGTTGCACTAGAATTGATGGAGAATGGTTATATAGAACCAACACCAGGTCCCCTGACACTTGACCAACTGAAAGATAGAAATGAACACAATGTTACTATGATGGAAATTACTGTTGCGTGTACCGATGCTGAATTTGAAGCTATTAAAAGCTACATGTGGGATTAACTTTCTCAAGTTTATAGTGGAGATGCAAATGTCAAAAGAGCTAGAGCAGAAAGCTTAAGGGGCAGATTCGATGATATGAAGATGAAGGAAGGTGAGAATATTGTGCAGTACATAAATAGATTGAAAGAGGTAGTACATGCTATTAGAGCATCTGATGGAGTCATTAGTGAAGAAATAGTTGTAAGAAAAGTACTCAGAACCTTATTGCCGGTTTACACAATCAGAATATTTTCTATTCATGAAACAAGGTCTGCATCTGATAATGTACTTACACTTGACAATCTGATTGGTAAACTTACAACCTTTGAATAACTTTGATAATAGTGTTGTTCCAACTGTGGAATCCACTTTCATGTCTTCTCTGAAGATTATTAAGTCTAGCAGGAATAATAAAAATGGTGATAGTGACAGTAATACCAATGATGAGCTTGATGAACTTGAAGCTCTTATGGCTAGAAGATTACCCAAAGGTAAAGGAAGGTATAGAGGTAAGATACCTTTGGCATGCTTTAACTATAAAGAGGTTGGCCACATCGCTGCTAGATGTCCACATAAGAAAGATGATGATAGAACCAAAGACCAATCTGAAGGAAGCTATGGGAAAAGATTCAATAGAGGCTACTGACACAACAGAGATAACCGAGACAATAATGACAAAGGGAAAAAAGTATGTTTCATATCCAAAGATAATGAATCTAAATCTAATTCTAATGATGATGATGTATAAGTTTTATTTGTTGCTATGAAAGATGACTCGGAGGAAGAAGAAGAAAAACATGAGGAAATAGCATTGATCTTTAAAGTTAACAAAAATAATACATGGATCATAGACAGTGGCTGTACACATCACATGACTGGTGATGAAGAGAAATTTGATCAACTTGAAGAATGCAATGGAGGATCAGTTAAGATGGGTAATGGCACACCCTTTATGGTAAGAGGTAAAGGATCCTTGATGATAAATGATATGATAAAATGTGATAATTCTTATTGGGTAGATGGACTAAACTATAACTTGTTAAGTGTGGAACAGCTGAATAATTCAAGTCACCGAGTTTCTTTTGAGAGAAAGAAAGTGAAAATCTTTGATGATGGAGGAAGACTAGTTGGAACTTGAGCACAATCAAGATGTAATCTATTTTATCTTGATACTGATGAGTCTTCTTGCTTGATGATGAAAAATGAAAATGCCTGGTTGTGGCATAAAAGCTTATGTCATGTGAACTTTGATAACATGATTAAGATCAGTAAAAGGAAAAGAGTTAGAGGTCTACCTAACTTGTCAAAACTAGATCATGTTATGTGTCATGAATGTTAGAAAGGGAAAATGACTAAATCTAGTTTCAAAAGTAAGGATTATTCAACAAAGAAGATACTTGAGTTGGTTCATAATGACCTATGTGGTCCTATGAGAACTCAGAGTTATTATGGTGATAGATACTTTATTCTTTATGTTGATGACTATACTAGATTGATGACTATTATGTTCTTAAAAGAAAAATCTAAATCATTTAAGATGTTTAAGTGGTATAAAACTAAGGTAGAAAAAGAGACTGGTAAGAAACTAAAATGCCTAAGATCTGATAGAGGAGGTGAATTTATCTCTGATGAATTTACTAATTTTTTGATGAATAGAGGCCTTCACTATTAATAGAAATATTAAAGTACAATATTCACAAAAAGGGGTTGGGGGAAAGAATCACCTCGCAAGTTCACATGGCACTTAGGCCGGAAACTAACAACTATTCATAAAAAAAAACTATAAAACCAAAGACCCTCAGGCTGTGAGAGCAGTAGTAGAAGAGGGAGGAGGATCTTTATCATCTGGATTGCCCTAGACATTGGGCCTAGGAGTCTGATTAGGAATGGCCCAGCCATCTTCTGGATCTTCTTTTTCAAATTCTCCTTCCTCCTGCCTGGGCCAGATAGCCAGTGCTAGGCAAGGGAACTTTCCTTGATTATCAGGAGCATAGTATTAAAAGCCAGGTCTCTGCACTGAGGACACCTCAGGAGAATAGCATTGCTGAAAGAAGGAACAGGTCAATAGTTGACTATGCTAGGACACTAATGCTACAAAAGAATGTTTCTCAGACATACTGGAGGGAAGTTGTTAGTACATCTGTTTATGTTCTTAATCGAGTTCAACTAAAAAAGGACACCAACAAGACACCCTATGAGTTGTGGTTTGGACACAAACCTACTGTAAGTTATTTCAAAATTTTTTGAAGCAAATGTTTTATTTTGAAAGATGAGAGAAATGGTAAATTTGACTCAAAAGGTGATGAAGGGATATTTCTAGGATATTCTAGTAAAAGCAAAGCATATAAGTGTCTGAATAAAACTACTAATAAAATGATTGAAAGCACTAATGTCCAAGTTGAAGAGTTTGATGAAAAGAACACAGAGGAAAGTACAAAGGAACTAGAAGACTACAATAGATTCACTAACATTGAACAACCAGAGTAACTACCAAAGCCGCAACTTGTGATAACCGGTCAGCAGGAAAACAATATCGAACAACAAGAAAGAGAAACCGATGAGTAGGATGTCCCTACTGAGCAAGCAAATGAACCTACACAAGATGAAAAAGAAAGAAGAAATAGGATACTGGCAAGTTTTGTCAGAAGACACCATCCTGAAACACAAATTATTGGAGACAAACAAGCTGGCATGCAAACAAGGAGTAAAGCAATACAAGGTACATGTTTGGTTTGTGATTATGAACCAAAAAATGTAAAAGTTGCATTAGAGAATGATGAATGGGTTAATGCAATGAAAGAGGAAATAGAATAGATAGAGAAGAAAAAAACCTGGACCTTAGTACCCTAACCTAAAGATAAGAATGTTATTGGTACTAAGTGGATATTCAAGAACAAGCAGAATGAGAATGGAGAAGTAACAAGAAATAAAGCTAGATTGGTATGTAAAGGATATGCACAGGTGGAAGGAATAGATTATGGTGAAACATTTGCACCTGTTGCTAGATCAAAAGGAGTCAGAATGCTACTTACATATGATACACACAAGAAATTCAAGGTTTATCAAATAGATGTCAAGTCAGTATTTCTGAATGGAATACTTGAAGAAGAAGTCTACAGAGAACAACCTGAAGGGTTTGTTGATCCAGAAAAGAAAGATATGGTATGTAGATTACATAAAGCTTTATATAGTTTGAAGCAAGCACCGAGAGACTGGCATGAGAGGTTGCATACTTATTTGTTAAGTATAGGATTTGTAAGAACAAGTGAGAACAACAATCTATATATGAAAGGAGATATTGATGACACAATTCTTATTGCTGAAATTTTTGTGGATGACATTATATTTGGAGGTCAAGATCAAATCTGTAAAGCCTTTGCTAATGAAATGAGGAATGAATTTGAGATGTCTATGTTTGGAGAGATTAATTTATTTTTAGGACTACAAGTGATTCAGTAGAGTGATGGGATATTCATCTCACAATCAAAATATATCAAAGAAGTATTCAAGACATTTTGCATGGAAGATGCTAAACCTATGGGAACATTGATGGCTATTGGATGTAAACTGTCCAAGGAAGATGAAACTATAGAGGTAAACCAGACACTGTACCAATTAATGATTAGTAAGTTAATATATATAGTTCATAGTAGACTAGACATAGCACATGTTGTGGGAATAGTTGCTAGATTTTTTGCTAACCCTAGAGAATCACACATGATTGCTATTAAAAGAATCTTAAGATACCTAAAGAAAATGGAGGACTATGGATTATGGTATCCTAAGGAAGGCACGTTTGAACTTGGAGTCTATACCAACGCTGATTGGGCTAGAAATGTGGATGACAAAAAAAGTACCACCGAAGGAGCATTTTTCTTTGGTGAAAGACTTGTTACATGGACAAGTAAGAATCAAGCTTGCATTTCTCAGTCTACAGCCAAAGTAGAGTATGTTTCTGCTGCTACAAACTGTTCAAACATTGCATATATTAAGCAAGTTTTGGAAGGTATGAATGAGATAATCATTGAGCTGATGATTATATACTATGATAACACCAGTGCAATAAACATTTCAAAGAATCCAGTGATGCATTCTAAAATAAAGCATATATCAATTAAGTATCACTACTTGAGAGAACAAGTATAGGAGAAGCAAGTTAAGCTAGAGTTTGTTACATCAAAAGAGCAACTTGCAGATATATTTACAAAGGGTCTACCGAAGGACACATTTGAGTACTTGAGGACTACACTAGGGGTCCGCCTCCTATCTACCAGTTACTAAGGTGATCCAGATGTTGCATCAGCCTAATCTTATCAGAAGATCATTCATGTTGATGCAGCATAGTTCACACTTTGGATCATGTCTAAGGTTGTGAAAAGTACTGGAACAGATTGGCATATTAGTATACAAAGATATAGAGAATGCATTGGACAACAGATAGTTACTTGGATACTGAAGAGTTGTTTGTTTATTTGTCTCTTTGGCATTATTGTCAAAGGTAGAGATAAACAATATGAAACAATATGCACCGATGAGAACTATCTGAGGGAGAGACAAATTGAAGAAAGGGAGAGCACTAAAGATTAGTTACTAAGAATAGAAGAAGGAATCTAAGAGCAAATAAGATCATATTTTTAGAATGTCAAAGCTTCATTTATAATGTTGTTGAGTAATGTAGTGATTAAACATATTAAGCTAGGGAGAGCTTGCTAGTATCAATTTTTGGGTTCGATTGTGTATAATTTTTTCCATCATTTTTTAGAGAGAATGCATTAATATGGATTGTGGAAATCTAATAGATCTAGGGAGAGCTTGTACAACATTTTGTTCATAGAGTTGTAGAATACATGTTTGGTATGTGTATGGTATATTTCATATTTCTTGAGTTGCCATCAATGCCAAAGGGAGAGATTGATGAACTACAACTGATTTAGAACCTGATTGAAGAATATGTGATTTAAGATCACCAAGCTAATTGATTAGATATGCAATATGATTAAATTAGTATTATGTTTTCATTAATGTCAAATAGTTTGACAACACTTATCTTGTAAGTTACTATACCGAAACATCTGTAGAAAAGGAGTGAAAGAGATGAAGAACAAAAATATCTACATAAGCAAGATGGATATGACAAATGAGGATAAGGAATACATTGAGTAACTTGTTGATGAGTCTATGACCTTATGATATTGAATTGATTATGTTTCATTCATCTATGATGAGGAAAAGAGCTGAAAGACACAAAGCAGTGTTGTCAGTTGATGAAGCATTTCAGTATACACTGATGAAGTGTATTGTATACCGAGCACAGTATAATATGAGCTTGTGTTCACCAATGCATTTCTTTGTTAACTGAGAAAAACAAAATGAATTAAAGGATTATTTTAGTTGATAATATTGATGATATGGAAAGTGTATGATTTTGAGGTAACAGATAAAGTTTGTTACATAGATCGATGGCTAACAAAATTTAGGAAAGATCTAATGGATAAGAATCAAACATGTTATTGACACAAGTGCCAAGGTATGTTTAAGAGGCAAGATCAATGAACATGATTAAGCAGCAAAATTTGATGGAGCAGAAGAAAATGGTTTACATGTCTATATAAGAGACTGAAGATTTCATAAGTGAGTGTGATGCCAGAAGAAAAGGAAACTGCAGAATCATCGTGTGAACAAGTTTTCATGCATTTTGATCATACTAGTTAAGGAGAACCCTATTGCAGAGCATTATCGAGTGACATAGAGTGATTACCAACAAGCTGTAAGTTGATATATTGTTGAATCAGAAATGTTACATTGATCAAAAAGATTTGTATGAGCTGAAAATTGATCTGTATATTTTCAATTGAAGTTGTATTAAGAAAGATCACCTATTATTACATATTTAACCATTGTACATAGTCAAATCTCTTAACTAAGTGGATTAAGAAAGTCTTATTATGTATCATTCATAGAATGAACATTGTTATCTTGTCAACCCCAGAGTGACTGCTAGTTGAATGATAATGATTGGCCTTAAATCCTCTGACAAGGTCAAACCTAACAGTGTGTTTGTAACCTTTAATAGGGTTTGGTTTTCATTGACATCACTTCAGAAGAGTGAATATTTTTGGGTTGCCGGTCCCAGGTGGTTTTTCCCTTCACAGGGTTTCCACGTTAAATATCTTGTGTTATGTGTTGATTGTGATATTTGTTTTGATGTCATATTTACATGTTGCATATTTGATTTGATCAGTAACTACTATTAGACTAGTAATCGGGTAAATGCACAGACAATAAAAATATTTTAAGTTATCGAGTAGTAGAAATTGAAGTATTTTTTTTTGGATTATACATTTTGTATTGGGACAATGATTAACTGATTCACCCCCCTCTCAGTTATTCTAACACATAACAAAATTTATCTGTTACCTTGAAATCATACACTTTCCAGCTCATCAATCTTATTGGCTAAACTAATTGTTTAGTTCATTATGTTCTTCTCAGTTAAAAAAGAAATGCGTTAGTGAACAGAAGCTCGATTTAAACTATGCTCAGTATACACTACACTTCATCAGTGTATACTAAAATGCTTCATCAACTGACAACACTGCTTTGTGTCTTTCAGCTCTTTTCCTCATCATAGATGAATGCAACATAATCAAGTCAATAACATAAAGTCATAGACTCATCAAAAAGTTACTCAATGTATTCATTATCCTCATCTATCATATTTATCTTCCTGATGTAGATATTTGTGTTCATCTCTTTCACTCCTTTTCTACAGATGTTTCAGTATAGCAACTTACAAGATAAGTGCTGTCAAACTAGTTGACATCAATGACAACATAATACTGATTTAATCATATTACATATCTAATCAATCAGCTTGGTGATCTTAAATCAAAAATTCTTCAATCAAGTTCTAAATCAGTTGTAGTTCATCACACTATTCTGTGTTATCTACAATCCTAAAAAATATTTCATCTCACCTATCATGCTCATTTCAAATTCAGTCTTCATTTCATTTGCAAATTTATCACTAGCTTCATCTTCTCCTCCAAAGATAATATCATCAACAAAGATAACTACAATCAATAAACCATTCTCAATTTCTTTCAGATATAAATTACTGTCTATTGTACCTTTAACAAACCCCAATTTTATCAAATACTTATCTAGTCTTTCATACCAAGTTCTAGGTGCTTGTCTAAGTCCATATAAAGCTTTGTTTAGTTTACATACCATGTCTCCTTCATTAGTTCAGGGAAAACCTTCAGGCTACTCAATGTAGACTTCTTCCTCTAATTCTCCATTCATAAATGCTGACTTCACATCCAACTGATATACTTTGAATTTCTTATAAGCTAAATAAGCCAAAAGCATTCTTACTGCTTCAATTCTTGCAACAGGTACAAAAGTATCTTCATAATCAATTCCTTCTTGCTGTGACTATCCTTTAGATACCAATCTTGCTTTGTTCCTTACAACTTCTCCTTGTTCATTCATCTTGTTCCTAAATACCCATTTAGTTCCTATAACATTTTTATCTTTAGGTCTAGGGACCAACTCCCAAGTCTTGTTCTTTTCAATTTTATCTAGTTCTTCCTTCATTGCTTTAATTCAATATTCATCTTTACAAGCTTCATCTATGGATTTATGTTCAATTTGATAAATTAAGCATAGTTCTTCTTGTACCTTATTCTATGTCAGAACTCCTTTTTCTATGCTCCCAATAATCTGATCAACATGATGATTTCTTGCTAGATTCCTATCAGGTGTCAATGTCTCAGTTCTTGCTTCAACTCTATGTTCTGCTCTAGTTCTCTAATTTCCTCAATGTGACTCTCATTTTGCAAATCACTTTCATCACTTCTAGGGTCAAACTTTCCAATGTCATCATCTCTCTTAATATAACATTTACTTCCAAAAATTTTGAAATACTTAACTGATGGCGCATGTCCAAACCATAATTCATAAGATGTCTTGTCTATGTCTTCTATGATTTGCACTCTGTTCATTGTATATACTATTGTGTTCACTACTTCTCTCCAGAATTTCTTTACCAAATCATTCTCAAATAACATAGCTCTTGCTACTTTAGTTACTAATCTCTTCCTTCTTTCTACAATACTATTTTGTTGATGTGTTCTAGGGGCTGAAAACTATCTCTTAATACCATTCACTTCACAAAAAGTGTTAAATTCCTTTGAAGTAAATTCTCCACCTCTATCTGATCTTAAACATTTAATCTTCATTCCAGATTCATTCTCAACTTTTTTCTTAATTACTTTAAACTTATCAAATGCTTCATACTTTTCTTTAAAAAATACAATCCACATCATTCTTGTAAAATCATCAACAAGAATCATAAAATACCTTTCACCATAGAATCCTCTAGTCCTTGTAGGACCACTCAAATCTGTATGAATATTTTCCAACTTCTCTACTAATGTAAACTTCTTGCTAAGAAATGAACTTCTCTTCTACTTAGCCATAACACATTCTTTGCAAATTATGTTAGTAGGTTTCATAATCTTAGGTAAATCTCTTACTGCAAGTGTAGTGCTAATTTTCACAATGTTATCAAAGTTTATGTGACAAAACCTTATGTTCCATAACCAACTGTCATCAATTATAGTAATCAAACATGTCATCTATGTAGGGTTAATCAACTGAAATACATTAACTCTGGTTCTTGATCTAGTTCCAATCAAATTACCATCCTTATCCTTGATCACATAATTTTTCTCAGTAAACCAGACTTGATATCCCTTATCAACTAACTATCCAACACTCAAAAGGTTATGTTTCAATCCATCCAAAAAATAAACATCATCAGTGTTAGTCTTTCCATCAAGAGTAATAGATCCTATTCCTTTTATCAAACAAGGTGCATTGTTTAGAACTCTAACAATTCCTCCATCATAATTGTTAAAAACTTTATAAACTTCTCCATATCTTTAGTCATATGATGTGAACAACCACTCTCTATAATCCAATCAGATCTCTTTTCTACTTGGGAAACTAACCCTTTTTCTTCCCTAACTTTAGTTTTAGAGTTTTCTTCTTTTATTGCTACAAATCCTATATCATCATTCTCATTATCACTTTCACTTAGGGATTTCTCAATACTAGCCTCAAATTCTTCATCATTAGCATAGTAACATTCTTTAGATCTTCTAGGTTTAAAGTTCTTATATTTCTTTACTCTCTTAGGAAATTTAGATGCAAAATGACCATATTCTTGACAAGTCCAAAATTTAAAGATTTTCTTACCTTCTGGTTCTCTTTTCACAAACAAGGAAATTCCTTCCTCAATCTTTCTATCTTCTTCGGTCTTAGATCCAATGCCACTATCATAGTCTCCACTTACACTAATGCTTCTTGATAAGGTAGGGTGAACACTAAGTGCACTGAATGCTATCTCAATTCTAGGTATGATGCCCACAAAAGATGTACCAATATTAAAATTCCTTGTGAGAGGATAGATTCTGTTAAGAGCCTTATGAAATACATTTAGTACATATGAGTCCCTGTTAGGAGACTTTGAATCCCTGTTAGAAGATTCTAATCCGGTTAGGAGTTATGGAAGATAGAAGGACCCACTGTCCAAATAGCTTCAAGGGCAAGATCACTGAACACACTGTCCAACTGATCTTTGTATTATCCAAACAAAATAATACCAAATAATTACTGATCTCATCAATTTCTTTTTTCTCCTCTGTCTATGCCAAACTGCACCAACTGCTTCACCAAATCTCAATATCAGATCTTTGTAATTCACATCTCCTCTTACAACATGTATTGCTTAATTCCATAATTCCTTACACATTTCCTTCTTACAATAAAGGAAAAAAATCCTTCCTTTATATCACACTCAAATAATTACAAATGAGTCAGCCAAAAAGGCTTAACCAGTTACAAAATATAAACCTTCACATGTTACATAATATTTCTTAATTACATAAAAACTGTCAGCTTCCAAACAAAATAATTCTTCGCTTGTGCAACCTCTGACCATGTTTTCACATCCATGTGACTATCATAATGTCTTCATCAATTGTACAACTTCACATGCCTTGATTCTATCTTGATTAGGAGATATCATCCAGTTACCACAAGCCACTTCTGAGGAACACTGCCTGAATACTGCTTCCACTGAATTACACATAACTATCATGAATAATTAAATTTCCATATGTGCTCTTGACCATGATCTCAGGACACAATATGATAATTATAATGGTAATTCAGATCTAGAAGATCATGTTAGGGAGTTTTGCACCTTATCAATGGAGTTTATTCATGAACCAACCTACCTTATGCGTCCCTTCCCTTGATCTTTGGGAGGGACAACCGTTAATTGGTTCTCCAAAATACCTCCAAAAATCAAGACTTTTGAGGAGTTGATCAATTTTTTCTATCAGCAATACTCCTACAACATTCAACATCCTGTCACAATGATAGACATATGTAACTTAAGATAGAAAATAGGAGAACCATTCCTAACTTTTCTCAAATTTTGGAGGAAAAACTTCTCGCTATACCCTCGACAAATTCTAGAAAATCTTAATCAATAATTTGATTCCAAAAATCAACTATCACCTTCAGATGCAAGGTCAAACTTCATTTGAAAAAATGGTAGATAGTGCCATGAAAATAGAGGATGTACTTGTTCACAAGGGAGATATCACACTGTACAAAGAAAATATGTACGATTTAAGTTCCAATTCACACACCAAAGATAAAGTTAAATTTTGGAACAAGAACAAAAAAGTTGTCACAGATGGTGTTGTTGATCACATCAGTGCTCCACCCAAAGCACCAACATTCAACCTCATGATTGACACTCAAGCCATAAAAGCCTCATGAAAGCACACAACTGAGCCCCCTAAAAATTCAAATGAATACAAACCATGGGTTACAAAACAAAAGTGTGAGTTCTCTCTTTTGGGTGAGTCCTTGGAATCTGCCATGAAAACTTTATTAGAAAATAAATTCATCACACTACCTGAGATAAAACCTTATGACCCAGAAATCAAACCTAAGTAGTGGAAGGATACCGATTTCTATGATTTTCACCAAAACAAGGGTCATACAACCAATAATTGTATGCACCTGAAACATCTTATTCAAGATAAAATTTATGTTGGAGACATTGTTATTGACAACCGTAAATCTAATAATGATCATATAGTAGTCACGAAACCTTTTCTGAAACATACTCAGGGAGAATCATCTTCTTCCAAACCAAATATGGGTGCTAAGGTCAATTACACATACTCTAGTAACAATGAATTAATCAACATGGTAGAGCCATGCACATCTCAGCATTGCACTTTTTATTACCATTTTCAAGAAAGACAAAGATAATAGATTGGCCAATACAATCACTAGATCTCAAGCTCAGGTAACTCTTCCAGGACTAAACTTGGGTTCATTAAATGCCCTAAAAGTACCACTCAACCTTACATTAGAAACTAAAAAAAGGACTACATCTAAATCTTCCAATTCTAAAGAGTCCAAAACAACATCTTCAGGATACAATATTATACAATAACTTCAACACACTAATGCGAAGATCTCCATATTTGAGTTGCTTCAAATTTCTTTTGCTCACCAAGCAGTTCTAGACAAAGCTCTCATCAATTCTAATGTTCCAGAAGATATTGACCTTGATTGGTTTTAGACCATGGCAAGTCATTTAACATCTCCTCAATACATATCCTTTTCAGAAGAAGATGAAAATTCACTCAGTCATCTGCATAACCAACCATTACATATTGAAGTCATGATTTAAAATTGTTGTGTCAAGGGTGTTTTGATAGATGGGGGAGCTGGTCTAAACATTTTCTCATATAAAATGGTTACTCAATTGGGGTTATCAAAAAATTCTATTGATCCTAAAAAGAAAATAACAGTAAAAGCATATGTTGAGAAAGAAAGATCTTCAAAGGGAGTCATCGTTATGCCTATCAGAACATGACTTGTAATCAGAAACATCACTTGTCAAGTACTAGACCTCCCGCTTGCCTATAAAATCCTTTTAGTAAGGCCTTGAATTCATGAAATGCAATCAATTCCATCAACATACCATCAATTTGTCAAGTTCCCATATGATGGTGTAGAGGTAACAATACCCACAAATTTGTCATTATCTTGCAATGCTTTGAAAGAAAGTGTCGACAAATTTGTTCCAAACAACATAGAGTCTTCTACAAAATAGAGTGATGTAGCCTCCATAGCCAAACTAGAAGACATAGAAAAGGAGATTAAAATCATAGATACAAGTATGGTAAAATACATAATAGAACCAGTTTTATCTCTTACATCTCTTCCACTCTCACCTAAATCTTATGGGCAACCTTCAGCGAAAATGAAACCTACAACTAAAGAACCACAAGTCATCTATGATAGGAGTTTCATCACAGAAAAGGTATCTAAACAAGAGACAGATGAAGAAGAGGCTATACTAGCTTGGTTATACAAAGATGAATCTCAATCACAAGCAGTTCAGGATTGTGAATCTAAATCACTTAAGATTCCTCCAAAATCCTATGGACCAAGGCAAAAGCTAATTTCCAAAATGGGATACACTAGAACAAGACCTCTAGGAACAAGAGGAAAATGTATCATAAAACCCATTGAGCACTTTGGAAAGACAAAAAAAGATACAAGAGGCATAGGGTATCAAAGAAAACCTTTCCATCTTAGTGGAAATTCTACCTATGTCATAGAGAAAATAGAACCAGGAATAGATACTCAAGAAGAGGAGGAAAAATATCATGAAGACAGTGATGATTAAGAGAAAATAGATATTTTTCTGTATGAACATATACCTCAGCACATCCTAGACCTTCTTAATGATGAAAAGAAACTTAAGGAAAGATTCAATGTGGTAGACACATAAGAACCTACTATGCACAAGAACAAACTAGTACACAAGAAACAATCGACACACAAGAGCTGACTGATCAATAAAATAAACTAGAAGAAGAAGGTATAACGATAACCATAGCTGAAAATTTGGGATACTCTAGTGATACTAAGACAAATTCACATGAATATGAATTCCATTTAGATTCTAAAGGAAACTTTTCTTGGGGAATTTGTCCTGATTTCACACATGTTCTTGACTTTCCTAGAGATCTTGATGATGAATCTAATGACTATGAATGGGGAGTCATTCTAGAACCATAAGAAGAGGAGATCATAACAAACAAACATATCATTGTTATTCACTAATATGCACATACAACCGATGTGAACCAAGAACTACATGATAGACCTCATGGATCTGATTCACTTATTACCAACATAGGATCCAACAATGACATTGAGATGCTTAACAAACTAAACATCTTAAGTAGAAGTATCACCTTAGAATTCAAGAGTCAGATCAAAACTAATGATGAAAACATTGTATGTGTAAACACTCTTAGATATTCCTTCCCTAAGCTTACTATCAAACATCCAGAACTTATTGACCAAAAATCCATAGACCCAAGCCAAGATATCCACACTTTCCAAATGGACTATGCTTTAGCATGCTACCTAAATGCAGTTGAACCTATGACAACTTCCATCAATCAACCTAGCGTCAGCATGATAGAGTCAGATATCAAATACCTCAGTAAAAAAAACAAAAACAAAAGGAACAACAACTCTAAGGGTGAAAACCATGTGGCAGTCTCAAAACCAAAAATAGTAAAAATAAAAGACGTATTTGAGGGTGAAAACCTCTCTGAGGCACCCAAAGATGAGATATTTGATGTCCTTCTAAGTCATTTACATGAAATATCACTAGTTTTGATAGAACCAAATCAATCTATCAATTTAGGCATAGTAGAAGAACCTTAGTTGATTCATGTTACACAATCCCTATCAGAAGAGGAGAAACATGAATTTACCAAATTCTTAGTAGAGAAAAAGATAAACTTTGCATGGAAGTATTCAGACATGTTGGGATTAGATCCCAATTTGATTATGCATCATATCTCTATAGCTCCAGGAGTTAAACCAATTATGTAGAATTTGCAAAAAATGCACCCTCATGTTGGACTTCTTATCAAAGCTGAGCTAGAGAAATTACTCAAGGAAGGATTCATCCGAGTCATAGACTATGCTGAATGGATATCAAACATTGTTCTGGTGTCAAAACTAGATAAGTATATATGAGTGTGCATATATTTCAAAGATGTAAATAGAACATGTCCAAAGGATGACTTTCCACTGCTAAATATCGATATGATAGTGGACATGACTGTGGGATTTGAAATGTACTCCTTAATGGATGGCTTTTTTGGATATAACCAAATAAAGATAGCCCTAGAGGATTAAGAGAAGACAAATTTCACCTATGCATGGGGTACTTTCTACTGTAATGTAATGCCATTTGGTCTAAAAAATGTTGGTGCTACTTATCAAAGAGCTATGACATCTATCTTTCATGATATGATGCACAAAAACATGGAGGACTACATAGATGACACATTGTCTAAATCAATGAAGAGATCTAAACACTTATCTAAACTAGGTACAATATTGGACAGAATGGAAAAAATTAGTCTTTGACTAAATTCCAATAAATGTGCCTTTGGTGTCACTTCAGGAAAGTTCCTAGGATACATTGTTTCTAAGAAGGGTATAGAAGTGGATCCAAAAAAGGTCAAAGAAATCATGGAGATGCAACCTCCTAAGAATATTAGTCAAATGTGTACTTTTTAAGGAAGAGTACAATCTATCAGATGCTTCATCTCTCAGTTAGCTGATATATCACAACCTTTCACTAAAATATTGCATAAAGGTATGACTTACAAATGGAGTGAACAATGTGAAAATAATTTCAACCAAATTAAGAAATACTTGGAAAATCTACCAATTCTCATACCTCCTATTTAGGGAAATCCATTGATATTGTATGTTTCAACAATAGATACATCACCAGGGGCATTATTGGCACAACATGATGATAATAAATGAGAAAGAGCTATCTATTACATTACTCAGACCTTGGTGGCATATGAAAAGAATTAATATATGATAGAGAAAGCATGTCTAGTTGTGATCTTTGCATCACAAAAAATGAGACACTACATGTTGGCTCATACCATACACCTAGTAGAAAAGATAGATCCATTGAAATACTTATTAAGCAAATCTTCTCTCATGGGTAGATTAGCAAAATGGGTAATGCTATTGAGATAATTTGACATTGAGTATGTTGAAAGGAAAGCCATCAAAGGACAAGTCATAGCAGATCAACTAGTTGAAGCTCCAATATTTGATGACCAACCAATGCAAATGGAATTTCCTGATGCTCTATCATGCACCTATCCTCAAGAACATGGTGATTATTCTTTGATGGGTCTAACACACAAAAAGGATCCAGAGATGGTATCTTGTTCATCACTCCATAAGGATACTCCATTCCAAAGGCATTTAGAATCAAGTTTCCTTGCACTAATAACATAGCGGAGTATGAAGATTTATTAAATGGGATGAAATTTGCAATAGAATAGAAAGTAATAGAATTGCATATTCATGGAGACTCCCAACTGGTCATTAACCAAGTCAATGATGTGTATCAAACAAAGGATGAGAAGCTCATTCCATACAAATAGATGATAGATGATCTAAAGAACTACTTCATTTCTATCACATTTGAATAGATACCCAGAATGGAGAAAAAGGTAGTTGATGCCATGGCTACACTTTCATCTATACTATAGCAACTAGAACATGAGCTATGCTATGAATTCCTAGTGGAAGCATTGTCATTCCCTGCCTATGATTGTCCAAAAACTTACATGATTTGCACTGATGTTGGTCATGATTCCTCATGTTACAAAATTTTTTATTCTTACCTTCACAACCAATTCCTTCCTAATGGCCTTAACTGTAATGAAAATGACACCTTATCCAAAACACGTCAAGGTATGTCATCATTGGTAATGGTCTATACAAGCGAAGTCTAGATGGTACACTCCTTAGATGTTTAGAGTGAGAAGAGTCAAAATGCTCATTAGAGGAAATCCCCGATGGTATTTGTAGGTCACATTCCAATGGTCTAACATTAGCTTGAAAAATCATTAAGGCAAGGTACTATTGGATGGATATGGAGAAAGAGGCCATGAAATATGACAAGAATTGTAAGAAATGCCAGGTCCATTGTAACTTAATTCATGTGCCAAGTAGAGATTTGATTCCATTTACAACACAATGGCCCTTTCAAAAATGGGCATTTGATCTCATAGGAGCCATATATCCACATTCATCAAATGGTCACACCCATATAATCACAACAAATTATTATTTCACAAAATGGGTTGAAGCAGTTCCATTAACACAAGCAACTGACAAGAAGATTTATATGATCATCCTAAATTATATAATTTTTCAATATGGTATCCCACACTCCATCATCACTAAAAAAAAAGGCCAACTCAAAAACAAGGACCTAGATTCCTTATGTTCAAAATTCAAGATCATTCAACATTGGTCACCCATCAACTATCCATAGGGAAATGGACAAGCTGAAGCATCCAACAAGAACTTACTCAAGATTTTTCTCTGCACGGTCAACAAAATAGGGAGAGATTGGCATCTAATGATAAATCCATCTCTTTGGGCCTATATGAAAAGTATAAGAACTCCCACTAGGGCTACTCCCTTTGCTTTGT
Organism: Chamaecyparis obtusa; assembly: GCA_027943335.1. Taxonomy (NCBI): domain Eukaryota; kingdom Viridiplantae; phylum Streptophyta; class Pinopsida; order Cupressales; family Cupressaceae; genus Chamaecyparis; species Chamaecyparis obtusa. Next base: position 629,571 of record BSBK01000667.1, read on the forward strand.
AAATGGGATTGAAGCAGTACTACCTATAGAGGTTGAAATCCCATCTCTAAGAATCATAATGCATGGTCTAGTAACTAATGATGATTACAGAGTGTCCAGGTTGCAAGAACTTGAATTAATAAATGAGCACATGAAAGTTGTGTATGATCATCTTAGAGTATATCAAAAACAAATTTCTAGAGGCTACAACAAGAAAGTCAGACATAGAGAATTTCAGGTCGGTAACCTAGTCTTGAGAGAAAATTCTAAAAATCAATCCCATCAAGAATGCAAAGGGAAGTTTGAACCCAAATGGATGGGTCCCTTTTTTTTCATTATTTCTTTTGGCTCTGGAGCCTACCAACTCTCAAAGATAGAAGGAGAACAGCTCTGAACACCAATCAATGCTCTTCATCTAAATAAATTCTACACCTAGACATTCAGTATGGGG